>JAFEMH010002044.1:0-385542 GCA_022495995.1 Adenophora triphylla var. japonica
TTACTATTAGAATGCCCCACTACTTTTATTTTTTTAAATGGACCTACAAAATCTGTAGTGGCCCCCACCAACAGAGCAAAGAAAGGGCTAGGACGGTAACTAACTGTTAGTCACTATAAACCGTTGCGATCTGGGTAGAGCACGGGAGTTAGATTACGGCGGACGAATTTGTAAGATTTTGTTTATATTAAGGATTTCAATGCTTTTGGGAATTTTGGAAGCGCTTAAGTGGACGGTGATGTTGTTTCTTGTATTTCACTGAATCACTGATTAGTTGCCTAGGTCCGCTGACTTGTATTTAGTCCTGGAATGCTCCTAAGTTCTTAGCTATTGTTGTTTATGAAAGTCAGAAATTAAAAAAACAATAAAATAAATAATAATATCTTCGGGTCTCCAATTAAAACTTCACATATTACTTAAAACTATGTTAAGCTACATAAATTTCAAATTTTCTAAAATGACAAAAATTTATTAGTATTGTATTATTCATACCTCACTTGTCTCTCTCACGCTTAATTGTGAATCACACTTGTCACACTCACTTACTTTTTCCGTTAAACATTTAAATCAAGTGGGTATCACTTGTTACATCCATTCACTTTTTCCCTCTCATAACTCTTTTTCCCAATTATCTATTTCCTTAATTTTTATATCAAAGAAAAACGATGGAACTATTAGGGGTACAAAGGGAGTATTTTTAAAAAAAAATCATACAAAAATCATACGGGTTAAAAAAAAAAAGGGTCATACAAGAAATCAGGATGTTCATCCAATATTTTTTGGCCGAAAATTTAGATGTTTATTTTGCGAAAAATTTAGATGTTTATATCTTACTATGTCGACCCGTGCTTGCGCCTTTTAGCGGACTATATTCGGGAGACAACACCGCACCGATCATTTCAAAGCGTGATAATCGCTAGAAAGTGGGTAGTTTATCCTGTTAATGCACAATTACATTTAGGATAAAGCTAATTCAAAGAGTTGCATAGCTACCGATTTCATATGTATTTTTTTAAAACATTACATTTACTAGATAGTTAGTTAACGAATACACGTGTATTTTGAACATTAAAAATGAATTTAGTAGTTACTTAATTATTTAATCCATGTGTATTTTTAAAATTGCTAATACTTAGCTATTAAATCCATTTGTATTTTTTATGAATCAAAGTGTAATGTTCAAAATACACTGGGATTCAATAACTCTAACTACTTTTTTAATCAAGTGTATTTTGAAAATTTCATTTGCTTTTTTCAAAACTTAACTAATGATTTAAGATAAGTCATTAATTTATCTTAATCCAATAATTGTGATTGGTTTTCATAATTTTCATTTTAAATATATTCTCATTTGAACACCCTTTTTATATATATATATATATATAGTATAAATGCAATCGAGCCATGGGAATGCCTAACAATTTCAAGTTACGAAATTACCATTTCGCTCTTCACTGCTTTTATCTTTCTTCCCATTTTGGGCCTCATAAACAAGTACGTCAGACGACATTGTGCCGGGTTTTTTTTTTTTTTTGATATATATAAAAAAAAAAAAAATCTCATCAAAGTGACCTCTTCGACACGGGCATGTATTATGTATTAGCAATACTCCCTCCGTCCCACAAAACATTACCCCTTTTACTATTTTCGTGGTCAGCCCCACTTTAAAAAAGTTCCACTTTCCTAAAAAGAAAATTTTTAAATACTTATTTATTCACAACCCACTGGCCATACTCACAACACTTTTCAAATTTACTATTCTCTCCACCTCATTCTCTCTCCTCCCACTCACAAACACCTACTTTAATAACATTATTTCTTATTTTTCGTTTCTCACCAACAAGAAAGGATTAACGTTTTGGCGAGACGGATGGAAAGTATATACTATCAAAGGTGAAATTCTGTCTCATAGGTTCATGATTCCCATCAGTAGGTCTGATTTCTGTTTGATTTTTACCTGGTATCCAGAGGAAGTAGTCAAAAGGCAAACCACATTGCAGATATGATTGAACACTAAAGGCCTTTCCTCCCAATTTAAAGGGGATATGGATAAGAGAGATGATTGGATACAAAGTCTCCCATAAGTTTATATATATATTTGTTTCAATTTATTAGACACTCAATTTTTTGTGATTTGTTGTATTTCATTTTGTACTATTCAAAATTCAAAATGTAAAGCTTTTTATACTCAAAATTACTAATTAAATTACTTGAACGGTAAAAAATCGATAAGGGAACGTGAATTGGTCTGGCTAAAAATCCCAATGAATTGAGCTTCAAAATATAATCCAGTACAAGTTCCCACTACTTGCTTAGGCTGAATGCCTTCCCTACCCGCTCATCTTTTCCTCCTCGTCATTCCCAATATATCGATTCTTATTTGAATAGGAAACAGAGAGACTATCAATGCCTTAAGGCCCAACAAGACTCAAAGCCAAGCAAGGCATCTCTCAAGCGCCGGTGCAAGGCCTCCTTCAAAGACGATATTCCCATCATGGTAATCAACTAAACGTAAATGGGCTTCCCTATACTTACCACTCTCCTCCCCTCGTATTTACTTAGGCCTGACTGTGCCATATACGACAAGGAGCCCACCTCTCACGTGCGCACGTAAGCGCAGAATATTATTTATCCAGAATCCTATTAAAACAATGACTATAAACGGCTTATAATCCTCCTAGGATTATAACCTCATCTGGCACACGCTTTCTCATCCAAACAAGGACCGAGCAATTATAATCCCCTTGGAGTAAAATCTTATCTCAATGCATTCCTATCCCACAAGGATTATACAATGCTATACCTATTTATACAAGCCATAATTCACATTATGTTGGTAACGCAACTTGACTCTAAACTCTTGTCAATTAATTTCTCTATTTAAATACAAATACTTACTCTCACGGAGGACCTACGTGAAGCCTTGACTTAGTTTACATGTTTGTTCATCTTCAAAGCTATTCAATCATCCGTGATACTACTTCCCGCGCGGGATTTTAGGCTGATTCAACATTTTTGACATCATCATTACTATTTTTTCTACTAATTTTCTCTCTAATTTTAATTTTCCTAATCACTACTCCTCTTTCTACTAATTCTGTCTACTACCTTTTCTTAATGCTTGTCCCAAATATTTTTGATGCCAACCAAAGTGGTAACCGAAGTACCCATCAGCATGTCTTTCTTCAATGATAGAGAAACCTAATTAAAATAGGAACTTTGTAACCAATAATCACCCTTTTATATTAAGATAAATCAACTGTTTATATTAGATGTCACATAAAAAATGAGCTGTGATATTTTTGTACTTTTTGTTCGATGGTATTTTTGTGATTTACATCGTATCGTAAGTGATTTATTTCATTTAGTAGTTAATTAGCTAATGAATCAAAGTGGAATGTCCAAATATATTTGGATAAAGTAACTAATTAGGCTACTATATTGAAGTGTATTTTTGAATATTTTATTTTGGAATCTTCATTAGCTAATTATCTCACTAATAGTACACACACTCTCATTAGTTGCTTATCATTTACTATAATTTTATCACTGTCTAATTAACAAAAATGTCAGGAAACATATCTTTAATAGGAATTTAATCCGAACCATTGAATTTGTATCTTATCTAAAAGTTTAATCGATTACTAAGTTCCTATTTTAGTTAGTTTCAAGCGAATTAATATAATCATGTTTTCAACAATTTCCCAAGCCAATTAATATAATTTTTATTTAATGGAGGTGGTATCATTCTACTATTAGGACCATTTACAATGGCCTATGGAAAAATAAAAAATCAATAGCTGGAAACCATCATGCAAGGGTATTACAAAGCTGTTTTTCAACAGTTGAAAAAAACTGCTGGAATAAATTCAACATGCTAATAAAAAGAGGTGGGGCCGGTTCAGATGCACGTGGCGTGATTGATGTGGGCCGCTTTAAGGCGCATGGATATACGCCGGCAATGCATCCAGGGCGTGTCCGGCTTTGATTTTTTTTTATTTGGTCACTTGGCACAAATATGATTTACTAATCAGATTTTTTTTTTTTTTTTTTAATTCATCCGAATTTTTCAAATGCATTTATCTTATATTAAAAAAATATTTTTAATACAGAGCAAAAAAAACACACTTTTTTCAAAACAAATTTCTCAATTATCCTTAATTTTCCAAAAAAAAAAAACCCCTCTTTTTGGTGAGAATGCAGATTCACGATCGAATATTACAACTTTTTTGAAATGTTGGGTGTCGAAACTATTTGAAAAATAATTTCTTATATTTTCCAACGATGTATTACTTTTAATTAAATATGAAATATTTTTTTAATAAAAATTATCGCTATTTTTCGTATTTATTTAATTGCAATTAAAAAAATTTAATTAAGTATAAAGTATTTTTTAATCATAAACATAATAATAATTATTATTGTTTTACCAATCATAAAAATAAAGAATATAAAATAAAATAAAATTGGTGGATATAAGGATGACACTAAAAAGGGTATTGAATTTTATTAAACAAAATCATCATATGTTAAAAATTCAATGGGGTGCCACACTTATTAGGTGCGAAAAAGTTATATAAACCTGATGTAAAATGTTAAAAGCAGCGCTGAATTTTGTTTGGGTAGATGAAACTAGACTGTCTTACAGCATGGCTCTGGCCACACTTGAAAAAAAAATGAGTGCCTTTGGAACATGATTTCCTTATGCGTTCCAATCATTTACACTAAAGTCATGCTCAAAACTTATGGCACAACTACTTCTTGTTTTCATAAGTGGGTGATGGAACACATAGCAATTAAAATCTTCTCAATTCCTTAAATAACCATCCACAAGTTACAAAAATTAATCCAAATTTAGAAAAATGTCTTATTTTGATTGGATGAGTTTCAGAAGTGACCCTACACTAAAAGAAAAAAAAATAAAAAAATATTTTAATCATTTTCCACCCATAAAATACTCATACTTTACAACATTATCTTTTTTCTTTCTTTCAATAAAAGATAGTCTAATAATTGTATTTGTTTAAATGTCGTTAAAAAAATACAATTAATTTAGACTAGAGATAATTATTGAGTTTATCTTCCTTAATTTTGCATTAACTACATTGACTAGAGATTATTGATTAAGTTCTATCTTCCTTAATTAATTAAGACTAGAGATAATTATTGAGTTTATCTTCCTTAATTTCATGTTGTGACTGTTTCAATGTTGTAAAATGTTGTAAAGAGATAATGTTGGAAAATGCTTAAAGACTTACATATATGACACTGAGCTTCTTTAGTAAAAAATAAACACAAATGAATAAGGCTAATTGACCATATTTAATTAATTATGAAACCCAAATATCCACATGAAAAATAGTGGCATAAAAACCAGGCAGATTCATGATAATTCAAAGTGTTCAATTAATTCATACACATTAGAAATCTCGGTAAAGGTTCCAACTTTGTTACATTTCGGTATAAAGCCATTTTGAATTTCGCAAACATCAATTTTAGATATCCTTAAAAAAAAAAAACAATTTTATTTTATTTTTTATTAATCATAGATTGATTGATTTTAGTCATCTCAAATAAACCGGTTGTGTGGTAAATGCCGCTTGAGTTTTGGAGCGTAAATTGTATTTCTGATCAAACAAATATTTATTATATAACAAACGTATGTACCACAAGATGGAGAAGTGACAAAATAGTTTTTACGCTACATTTTTGATAGTGTTTGCAACAGCTTTTTAAAAGATAGTGGATTTATGAGGCTAATATATACTTTTTGCTCTAAAAAAATCACTTGGATTTATATTTGAATATCGAATTGGTCATAATATAATTATTTTGCTTCGTCCCAAAATGAAGATATCTAAACAAAATGAATATATAAACTAAAAATGTCGAAATGTTCAATACAATGTGCTATAATTTTGAAATGTATATACAAGGAATGGGTCCAAAATATTTTTGCTTGTGTGATCCAATTGTTTGAAAATATATATAATGTAAAAATCTATAATTAGACGGAAATTAGACTGGTGACAACATAACACATAGAGATGTAAATCAATAAAATATACCAATTCTCAACATACATGTGAATAATGCTCTACTGAATTGTCACATTACACATAATTAAAAAAATATATTATAATATAATATAATTTATTTGTTTGTATATTAGTTTTATTATTTATAACATGGTAATTTCATTTTTAATGATTACTTTATTAGAAGTGTCACACTAGTTTAGGATGAACCAAAATAATTAAAGGTGACATTTATTATTAGGCAAAAACATATTTTTTTAGTCACTAAAATTTAGATCAATTTACATTATCATTATTGAATTTTTATTTTTATAATATGTCCTCAATTTAAACTTTTCATAGTGTCCTTTACAATGTTCTCTATTGCGTTCGATAAATTTCTCTAAAAAAGCCTAAATGAAAGTCACTCAGCGTGATCCTCATGTGACTAACTTTTCATTAAGTTTTAATCAACTTGTTAATATATACGTTGACCAAATTATGGACGGTAAATCACTTTGCCTTTAAAGACTTAACGAAGGTCGTACATGTAGGTCACGTGACTTAACTTTTGTAAAGTTTTTAGTGAAATTATGGACCGGAGTAAGAAACAATGTAAAAAGCATTTGAAAAGTTCAATGTAATTATTGAAAATACTAACAATTCAATGATTATAGCTTTCTGTAAATTGGTCTAAAATTCAATGGCGAAAAGATGTTTTTATGCCTTATTATTATGAGACAAGATTAAGATTTTTTTCTCCACACAAATAATTAACATGTCATAACAAATATTTATCTGCTTATAAATATTTGGCTTCCAAAGGTCACGCGAAACTTGGAGTTTGACTTCAGCTCGCAAAACCGAACTAAATTTAAACGTGGTATTATAATCTGAGAATTGTTATTCATCCTCAAGACATTTGTTACTTAATATCCCCGCACATATAATTTTTAAAAAAATGTCATTAATTAAAATGACTCTCTATTACCCTCACTAATGTGTTATACACCCGCAATTGAAGTTTACTATTTTCTTTTAAGGGAGTTAACCGAAAATTTCTAAATAATAAGGATTAAAATTAATTTTTTTTTTAAAATAATAATAATCAAAATTTAAAATAAACTAAAGTAATTATCATCTAAATTAAAAAAATAAAAAAATAATATCAATTTTAAATATTTTTAAGGAGTAATACATTATTTTGGGGTTAGATTCGTAACAAACCGATCGATTCAAGCAACCTAACAAATCCGATCAATTGATGTCGCTTCGAAAGGTGGTGAAGATGCGATTCGCCGGGCGCACCGTTGCTGACTACCGGAAAAGCTCCTCCAGGCATAAAGAACTCGAGTCCCGAGTTCGAGGAGGTCAGAATTATCTAAACCCTAGTTTCTTAATTTCTGTGATTTTGTTTCAATCGTTTGCTTCGGGGCATTGTTTAGGAGGGTTATAGTTTTTGTGATATCTTAGAGCACATCAGATTTTTAATTTATGTGATATTTTTAAAATGATATTAACTTTTTTTAATTTTTTTAGTTTAGATGATAATTACTTTAGTTTTATTTTAAATTTTGATTTATTATTATTTTTAAAATAAAATTATTTTTAATTCTTATTATTTAAAAAATTTTCAGTTAATTTTTTTTAAAAGAAAAAGTAAATCTCTCAATTACTTAATGTATAATATTAACGTAGTGATAATACAGAAATAATTTCCTTAATTAAAGATTATTTTTTTGAAAAATTATATTGTGAGATTATTAAGTAAACGAGAGGTATTTAATAACAATTTTCATTATAATTACTCCATTAATCTTTCCCGAAAAACAACACCGGTCCTTTCCATTATAAATAACCCATTTCCTTCTCATTCATTTCATAGAAAAAATATTAACTTTATGTTTCTCTCTCTCTGACGTTCAATTTTCTTACAGGAATTCAAAATGGGTGATTACTAAAGAATTCGTGGGTTCTTCATTGACACAAAGATCTTCTTTCATTGGATCCTCCAATATTTTTTTTAAGTAATTATAGAAAGCAGAGTCGATTTGTAAAGCGATTCCAGTTGAGAAGCGGAAACTGAGGTTTAGAAATGTTGGCGGGAGTGTAATTAAGGCGGCGATTGAAGCGAGGATTTGGCGAGGATTGTACGGCGTGAAAAGGCGGTGAAATTTGGCTAAGGTTAGAGCTGTCTGCACTGTCAGGAACAAAAATAAGGAGGATTTTAAGGAGGCCATTGTTAAGCAATTCGATGCTTTCACCGACCAAATTGGCCGGAATGTTGTCTCTGGAGCTTACAGCAATCCGGAGTATTGGATCCGCCAAGTAAGTAAGCCTTATATTTTCTATTTTCTGTCAATCGACATTTTTAAGGAGGCCATTGTTAATGCTGATTTGATGTCGCAGGAACTAGGGCTCCAAAGAAGAGCAAACAGGCAGTGTTGAAAGATTGGTCAAAGAAGTCAAACCTTAAAATCGGAGAAAGGGTGAATTATACTGCTGTGGATTTTCTCTTGGTTGATTCGGAATTTGGAACTCCTGGGGCGAATTACGGTGTTGGAATAAGCATCAGAAAGAGTTCTTTCTTGAGAGTATTACTATTGAAGGATTTGCTTGTGGACCGGTTCATTTCCCTTGTAATTCAGTGGGTTCAATCTACTTTCAAAGATCATCCTGCAAAAAGGATCTTCTTCTGTAATCAGGTATGTTCTTGTTGTTATTCAACTGATATTTGAAAGACCATACCAAATCTTTACAACTTGGGAATATGCTAAAAGTCAAACCTTTAAAAATCTTATCTTAAATTTGTCAAAGTACAACTTGGTAAATTATTAGTTAATTCTTTATTTTTTAATTTTTTTTTTTTTTGTCGGTGTTAAAGTTGATTAAAAAAGTAATTGTGCAAATGCCATATTTGCCTAATGAAATCCCCTGCTGGGCTAAAAGCTTTAAGAGAGGAAGAACTCAGAGATATAAGAGGGGATGGCAAGGGTGTTAGGAAGTTATCAGATCGAGTTTATGACTTTGATGTGTACAACGATCTGGGCAATCCCGATAAGGGTATTGATTTCTGTTAGGGCCAACGCCTGGAGGTGCAAAAATGCCTTATCCGAGGAGGTGTCGCACTGGTCGTCTTCCCAACCGATAGTGGTGAGTTTAATTTCTCCGATTTTCAGATTCACGCGGCATTTATTATTTTTTGTTGATTTAGTCAGTATGCTTAGATGATTATTTTGTTGTAGATATGTCTGCTGGAAAGCAGAGTGGAGAAGCCGGCACCAATGTACGTACCAAGAGACGAACAATTTGGAAGAATCGAAAAAGAAATGCATTTGCTACCAGCAGGCTTCAAGGCAGTGCTCCACAACCTTGTGCCGCCGTTGACTGCTAGTATCTCCTCGAAGGATTTTAAGGGTTTTGGAGATATTGATGCCCTTTACAGTGAAGGCCTTCTGCTTAAACTAGGCCTCCAGGATGAACTCTTGAAGAAGCTTCCACATTGCCAAACTTGGTCACCAGCCAAGGTGGCGAATTTCTCAAATACGACACTCCCAAGATTGCTTCTTAGTGAGTATTCTGCTAATTTTACCAAACAACTAATTCGTCTGTATATTTATTAAATGGCTTCTTTTTCCCATTACTTAAAAAATATGTTTTTTTAATGAAAGTTTGATATTTGCAGGAGACAAAAATGCTTGGCTAAAGAGATGATGAGTTTGCTCATCAAGCCATTGCAGGGGTTAACCCTATAACTATTGAGAAGCTTGAGGTTTTTCCTCCGGTAAGCAAGTTGCAGACCCTGAAGTTTACGGTCCATTAGAATCGGCCCTCAAAGCTTAAGAGCACATATTAGGAAATCTTTGATGGCATGACTGTTAAACAGGTAAATCTCGTGAACTATTTGTTTTCATTGATTGAACCTATAAATACAATCTTATTTTTTTAATCTTAACGCGTACCTTATTCAACAGAAGCTAGTTGATGGAATGTAAGTTGTTTATCATCGATTATCATGATACGTATTTGCCATTTTTGGACCGGATTATTAATTCAAGCTGATGGCCGTGCATGTTATGCCACACGCACCTTGTATTTCTTGAACTCATTGGACACATCTCTAAGCCTGTTGCAATCGAGCTTAGTCTCCTGCTTCTAGCAACTCTGCCCGGGCAAAACGTGGTTGTCACGCCTCCTGTAGATGCCCACAAGTTGCCACTGGTTATGGCAACTTGCCAAAGCTCATGTTTGCTCTAATGATGCTGGTGCTCATCAACTTGTTTACCATTGGTAAGTCTAAAAGTAATCCCTCTCGTCCCTAAATGAATATCTAATTTTCAATTTAAGGGACATTCTTTGATTACATTTTGTAAAATTTAATGAGACAACCCTAAATGAATATCTAATTTTCAATTTAAGGGACATTCTTTGTTTAAATTTTTCTGTAAAATTTAATGACAATAAATATTCTTGTGATTTCCTTTCTAAACTGTAAATTTTGGCTGGTATATAACTGATAGTGAATATTTTTCTGTAAAAATCATTTGGGGCCAAAGTTTCTCTGGAAAAAGTCAATTAATTTTGGTACAAAATGTTCTTGAAAATATTCAGTTATTGTAGGTGGACGGAGGGAGTAAAACATTTCACCATTTTGACCTGATTATTGTCTCGTCATTCTTATGAATTTTAAGTCATTAATTTTCTCGATTGAATTTGAAATGTTGTTCAGGCTAACGGACTCATGCATCAACAGAACCATTTATTCTGGCTGCACACAGGCAGATGAGTTCAATGCACCCTGCTTTTTAAGCTTCTGGACCCACATATGAGATACACACTAGAGATCAACGCTCTGGCCCGCCAAAGCCTGGATAGCCGTTGAGGGAGTGATCGAGTCTTGCTTCCACCCCAGGTCTGTTATGCCATGGAAATGAGTTCCGCTGCTTACAAAGACTGGCGCTTTGATATGGAAGGCCTCCCTGCAGATCTAATCCGAAGGTTGATTTTAATTTCTCCTACTTTGTTGATAACAATTTTTCAATTTTTTTCGTCTATTTATATCACATAAACTTAACAGGGCATTTAAAATTATAATTTTCAGGGGTATGGCAGTACCGGATCCATCGCAGCCGCACGGTCTAAAACTTGTTCTGGAGGACTATCCTTATGCAGCAGATGGGCTGATGATTTGGGAGGCTATAAAGAATTGGGTCGAAACTTACGTTAACCATTACTATCCCGACTCAACCGTTGATCCGCAACCGACCTGAGAGCTCCAATCCTGGGTACGACGAATCGGTCAATGTGTGGGCCATGCTGACCATTGCAACGCTAGCTGGTGGCCCTCACTAGCTACCCCTGAAGATTTGTCATCCATCCTAACAACAACTTATTTGGCTCACATCTGCCCAACATGCTGCCCTGAACTTCGGGCAGTACCCGTATGGTGGCTACGCGTGGCCTAACCGGCCCCCACTTATGCGCCGCCTAATTCCCTGACGAAAATGGACCCGGAGTTTGTGAGCTTTTTAGATGATCCGCAAAAATACTTTCTTTCAGCGATTCCTAGTTTGCTGCAATCGTCAAAGTACATGGCTGTGGTGGACACATTGTCTACTCATTCCCCCGATGAGGAGTATATTGGCGAGAGACATCAGCCGTCGATTTGGTCCGGCGACGGGGAGATTATTGGAAGCGTTTTACGAGCTTTTCGGCTGAGATTAGAAGGATTGAGAAGGAAATTGAAAGGAGGAACAGCGATTCGAACTTGAAGAATAGGTGTGGTGCTGGTGTTTTGCCTTATGAACTGCTTGCTCCAAGTTCGGAGCCCGGGGTGACCTGTCGAGAATTCCTAATAGTGTGACCATCTGAGGTCCGCCGGAACCGGACAATGGACGTTGATTTTGCAGTGGTTTTTTTTGGGTATGAATAGATGCATATATGTGTTTATTTGTAGATTTTCGGTTGCACAATGGTGCAAATTTTACCATTGGAATAGAACTTTGTTGTACAAGGAAAACACTTCCAAGTGAAGTGCCTTAATTATATAAATAAAAAGTATATGAAATTATGAATAATGCTAGAATTCTATAATTATATTATTAATCTCAATAAGTAGAGGACTGTCTTGTTGGACTAGCTATTTGTCGGCCCAAAAACGTTTTACATTTTGTTTGGGTATTAGAAATTGTTGGACTAGCTATTTGTTGGCCCAAAAATGTTTTACATTTTGTTTGGGTACTAGAAAGGAGTTTTTATCAAAAAACTATCTTAAAAACATGTTATTTATATAAAAAAAATATTTAAGTTGTGATATTTAAAAATATTACTTTTCTTTTCATTCTTTTCTTTTATTTTTTTCATTTAAAATTATTGATAAATGCAATTATCAGTTTTTTTAACAGTATTTTATGCTTGGTTTTGGTTAAACAACTTCTAATAAATGTATTTATTTGTTATAAACAACTAGTAAATGCATTTATCGGTTATTTGACAGATAAACGCAAAAAGGTAATTTTTTATAATATCTAACTTGTGTAATTTTTTTTTTTTTAATATCAATCTTTAGAAAGTAGTTTTTGGTAAATGAACCTATTAGAAAAACTCTTTTTCTTAGCAGAAAATTTTGGGGAAAACTAGTTTCCCCAAATATTATAAAAAATCTTGTTTTTTATTTTAAAAAAATTGTACGTGCCTTTGTTTCGATTTTTAAAACAAGACTTTTTATAATGTTACGGCTAGTTTAAAACCTACTCTTTCTTAGAGCCATCCAATATATTGATTGTCTTATATTTACGAATATATTGATTGTCTTATTATTTATGAATGTTAGACCCACTAAAAAATATAACAAAATTTTTTATCCTTAGTTCCAAAATATTGCCCTACTTTTTTGCCTTGTCTAAAAATATTTGCCTTGTTTTGTCCTTCCGGCTTTCGTGTCCACATCTATATAATATATAAAAAGAGAAACATTTTACGCCATCACATTAAGCCATGTCATTATTATGACATGACATTATGTGATTCACCAATCGACCAATTATTTTCTATATAAATCAAGTGGTTAAATTTGAAAATCTATCAATGATATTTTAGTCATTTATGTTCATGGCATAAATGTAGATATTAGACATTGAAATCAATATCAAGTGATTTTGATTGGATGCCTTAATTTATGAAATTTTTTTCCCCAAATTCTTTCGACCTCAATTATTTTATAATAAATTAATTAAAAAAAATTGTTTACACCAAAATTCATAATTATTTTTCCTCTACAAATAGAGACTAATTTAAAGCTGATTTGGACACGAGAAAAAAAAAATTCTCTTTCTTGAATATAAATCAAATATTTTATAATAAATTATTTTTTTTTATTTTTTTCCATCTAAAATCATTAAAAAAATTCTCCAAAAATAGATAATACTTTCATTTTATTCGGACAAAAAAATCCTCTTCTTTGAAGTGCATGTCAATATTCTAAAAATAAACGTAGTGATAAATAGGTAGTTTGAAAGAGGGAGAGGAAGAAGTGGGTTGAGTTTGATGAGGAGTGTAGTGTTTGGAAAAAATCATTTAACACATTGTTAGTTGTTTTTGGATTTTGATTTTTCTTCTTAAAATTAAATAAGTTAAATTGAAAAGAATATGATGAGTTAATGTAAACAAATATGATATTTATTTAAAAAAATCATCTTTTTAGAATATAAAGCCAAAATCTTGCAAAAAACTAGTTTTTTTATAACATAAGAAAAAACTAGTTTTAAAGCACTAAGTCTAACTAATAAGTGTGATTGAACTATTCGAAAACTAGTTTTTTATAACAATTTGAAAAAAACTATTTTTTCACAAGAGTTACTTGAATATAAATCAAATATTTTATAATAACTTTTTATTAATTTTTTTTTTCGCCAAAAATCTTCAAAAAATAGAGACTACTTTCATTCGATTTGGGCACAAAAAAAAAATCATTTTCTTTGAATTGCATTTCAATATTCTATCTATCTATATAATATATAAAAAGAGAAATATTTTATGCCATCACATTAAGCCATGTCACTATTATGACATGACATTATGTGATTCACCAATTGGCTAATTATTTTCTATATAAATCGAGTGGTTAAATTTGAAAATCTATCAAGGGTATTTTAGTCATTTATGTTCATGGCATAAATGTAGATATTAGACATTGAAATCAACATCAAATGCTTTTGATTGGATGCCTTAATTTATGAATTTCCCCCCCCCCCAAATTTTTTGACCTCAATTATTTTATAATAAATTAATTTAAAAAAAATTGTTTACACCAAAATTCATAATTATTTTTCCTCTACAAATAGAGACTAATTTCAATTGAATCGGACACAGAAAAAAAAAATCATCTTTCTTGAATATATATCAAATATTTTATAATAAATTATTTTTTTAATTTTTTTCCATCTAAAATCATTTAATAAGTTAAATTGAAAAAGAATATTATAATTTTGTTCATGATGAGTTAATATAAACAAATATGATATTTATTTAAAAAATTCTATTTTTTGAATATAAATCAAATATTTTATAATTATTTTTTTTTAATTTTTTTTCAACAAAAATCATAAAAAAATTCTTCCAAAAATAGAGACTACTTTCATTCAATTTGGACACAAAAAAGAAATCATTTTCTTTGAAGTGCATGTCAATATTCTAAAAAATAAATATAGTATGAATTGGTATTTTGAAAGAGAGAGGAAGAAGTGGGCTAGGTTTGATGAGGAAGTGGATTGTCTGGGGCAAAAATTTTCATTTAACATAAATGTTAGTTTTTTTAAGATTTTGATTTTTCTTCTCAAAATTAAATAAGTTAAATTGAAAATGAATATTATAATTACGTTCATGATGAGTTAATGTAAACAAATATGATATTTACTTATTATTACTATTATTCGTATACCGATAAATGATACTCCCTCCGTCCCACTTGAAGGGTCCTACTTTTCCTTTTGGTCTGTCCCACTTCAAGAGTCCCTTCCATATAAATGACATGTTTTGAATATATTTATACCCTTGTAATTTAAATATATCGATTCAATATTTTTCACAATATCCAACGTAACGGTTTGGTTTTTTTTTTTTTTTTTTTGAAATAAAAAGAATCATATTATTAACGACAATAAATTCATTATACATTAAGTTTATGCATTTAAAAGCGTACTTGATTTGCTAAACAATGTTACGCTCTCCTGACAAATAAAGTTTATGCATACAATAATGAAAAAAACTCCCTCCGTCCCATAATGGAATGTCCAAAAAAAAATTAAATTTGATCTTGATCAAAAGCAAATTTCAAAACTTTTTGGACATTCATTTCAAATATGCTCTTGACTAAGAATAATTTGATAATTAAATTGTTATCCTCATCAGTAAATTGATTTATATTTGATTCATTTAATAAATGACTATATAATTGACAGACAAAATAGCCTACCAAACTACTGTTTGTCAAAGATAATTTTGTGAGCAAGTTTGTGTAAATTTTATAAGCTCAAATCATTACGCGAGTTTGTGTAAATTATATATTCTCCATCTCTTAAAAAATCGGTGATCAAGTGTACACAAATTTATATTTTTATAATAAAAATAGATTTCTGTGACCAAAATATGTTTGACCATTCCAACACATATAGGCTAAATGGAGTTAGTTTGAATGTAGTAATCTAATTTTACGTATGCACATGATACTCCTCTCATCCCAAAATGAACGTCTAATTTTTTTTTATTGGATATAAACCTAACATATTGTTTTCGTTTATTTAAAATGAAATTACAGATTATAAGCAATAAGTAATAATAAGAACTTTAATGAGCAAGGTTTGGGAGAAACTAGTTTCTTCATAAATATAAAAAGTTCATTTTTTTTCTACTTACAAGTAGTTAGTGAATATTTAGGATCAGTTTATAAAACAGGACTTTCTATAACTTAAGGAGCAACTAGTTTCTCCCAAAATCTTGTGAGCTTTAATATGCCCGTCAAATCTCGACGGGTTACTAACTAGTTCTAATTAAAATTGAAATGATACATAGAAAATATTTGATTCATTATAAAATATAATAACAGTTTTAGTATAATTTTTATTTTGTAGAAGCAAATAATCATGATTTAGAAAATCTTAATTCGTCAAATAGGAGATTTTTTCCCAAGTTTCTTTTTAATAATCGCAAATAATAAAAGAGAAATGAAATAATAGCTTTTAGACGGCGCGTATGTTTGTGTCTATGATTGCGATCTGAACTGTTACTAATAGAGAAAATGACTCTTATATAGGTAACGTACTTTATTACTTTGTATCAAATATGCAACGTAGTTTTTAGTGTCTAAAAATTACATCGTACTTTTATGACTTTTTTCATATAATGCAATTTTCAAGTTAAAAAATGGATGACGTTAAATATAGTTAACACATTGTGACGAAATTAACACGAACTAAATATTTAACGAGCGTTAATGCCCTGTTTTTTCCTCTTGGAGAGATTGAAATCATAATTTATATCTTTATTTATATTTTTGAAATCATAATTTATATCATTATAATTGGTATGCTTGTGCAAATAATCTTCATAATTAGTATTTTTTTAAGATTAATGTTTTTTTCATGCATAAATTAACATATTAAATTTTAATATTTTATTATATATATTATTAATTAATATAATATTGATTCCAATATAATATTTAAAAATTGAATGATATTTTATTTTAAAAAATTTACTACCTAAATTAAAAGGCATTAAAAAAACATTTAAAAATATCAAGGAAACAACTTTTTACAATATTCCCCCACCATAGTTAACCTAACCCGTATCTCCCCAAACCAACCCTCAAACCCAGCAACCATCTTTCCACTTCCCATTTGCCTCTCCATCTTCTCTCTTCCCCTCCGCCACCGTTCACCTTCTTCTTCTTCGGGACTCTTCTTCCCCCGAAATTAACAAATTTACCACCATGAACCAAATCAAACATCAAATTTATGTCTTTCCTCCTCAATCGTTTAGAATCCAAACAACAAAACAATGAATTAATCTTATTGTAAACCCAAGCAATAATCATTATCAAAAATCAAAGATAATTTTATTTAAAAAAAAAAACTCAAATCTGGGTTCTTCCCTTTTTCCAATTAAAAAGAAAAATTCAGATCTTGGTTGTTTGCTTCGATTTCGAGATTGAGAGGGAGAAAGAATGTAAGATAATGAAGGGAAGGGAAAGAAGTGAAGTAGATCTTGTCTACTTTTGTGAAGACTCCGACAATGTGGTGAAAAGTTACATGATAGGATGCGGGATGAGTTTGATTTATGAGGATGATGAGTGATGAAAAAGATTGGGATAATCAAATGAGCAGGAAATGATCCTGTAGTTCGTGGTTAGCAATCCTGTCATCCATCTACAAACATGTAGTTCGTGGTTAGCAATCCTGTCATCCATCTACAAACATGGTTGGCTATGGAGGTTCATTGGCGGCGGGCCGGTAAGGTTAGGAGACGAGGGTGAGAGATGGTGTTATGTTGTTTGTATTCTATCATTCTCATTCAACAATTATAGAGGTTAATTTAACATTCTTTAAACATTAAGGTTATATTTGAAAATTTCGATTTGACTTTCGGTTAAGTTATTAATGTTCGTTAGTTAAAAAAGAATTTGATTGCATTATTTGATAATCACTTAAAAGTACGTTGCATTTTTTAGACACTAAAGAGTACGTTGCATTATTTGATGCAACTGAGTAAAGTACGATGCATATGTTGGTCGATTGCCCGTTATTAATACAACTAGTTTGACTCCCGTGCGATGCACGGACAGTTATTAACAAATAACTTATCGAAATAAATACAAAAGAAAATAGAGATGTTTGTATACATTGTAAAACAATTATTCAAAAATTATATTCTCAATACAAATATCAGATTGAATGACACTAAAATAAATCTAGTGATACATCCGTGCGATGCACAGAAAATTATTAATGCTTAAGAAGACGGAAATTAAATAAAATGACTAAATGAGAAAAACATTTTTATACATTGTGAAACACAGCTTTAAAAGACAACATTGTCAGAGCAACTTTCGAAAGAGGAAGGAAGATCATCATTACATATCAATATATTCGGACCATTGGGATTGTGAATTTTTTTTAATGTGAAATATAATTGAAAACGACATATGACATAGTATCAATTTAAAAGAAGGCCAACAATGAATAAATATTGACCTTTGAAATTTATTAATAGTCATAGTATAAAAGGAATACAATAATACAAATACCTTGAAATCTAATCGACAATGAACGGACACCAAGTGTCCCATTTAAATAAAAAATAAAAAAATTAACCTACGTAGACGCGCTTCTGTACGCGCGTGTATGGCACGCGCCACTTTTCAGCCAAAAATCTATAATTAAATAACCCTATATACTTTATTTAATATGCTTCAAAGATTTTTTTGTAAAAAAATTAAATAAATTGTCTGCTATATCGAGCTAAAATAAACACAATAACCATATTATCCCATCCCACTTATTAAATAGTAACTGAAACCCACATTCATCATACTCCCCAATATATACTCCTCCGTCCCACATCAATTGATACTTATGTCTTTTTTGGTCCGTCCCACACCAATTGATACTTACCCAAAATGGAAAGGAATCTTCACTATTTACACTCATTCTCTCTCCTATTTTACTTTTTCACTCACAACATTCTCTCTCCTAACTATTCCTCCCACTCATTTTCTCTACTATTTTACTTTTACACTCACAACATTCTCTCTCCACTTTTTATGTCTCTTACATTTCCTTAATCCGCGTGCCCATTTTTTGGTATCAAATGGTGTGGAACGGAGGAGTATATACTTTATAAATACACAATGGTTTTATTCATAAAAATTCAACACCATTTCAACTCATCATCCTATATCCTACAACTTTTTATTTTATTTTATATTCTTTATTTTTATGATTAGTAAAATTATTATTATTATTATTATCATTTATTGACATACACTTCAATCAAAATTATAAAAAAATGGTCATCTTGCCCGAATTCGTTTTTATTAATACACAATTTTTTGAGACGGAGAGAAAATTCGACAAATTTATTAAAACTTTATTTACTATGCTTCAAAAGTTTAATTTTTTAAATAACTTGGAAAGGAAAATTAAGAAATTTATATTTAAAAAGATATTGAAAAATTAGAAAGGAAAATCAAGAAATTTATATTTAAAAAAAGATTTCTTTTTTCGTGTCCAAATCAAATGAAAATAGTCTCTATTTATAGAGATTTATTTTAAATGAATTTTGGTGTAAAAAAATTAATATTTTATAAAACAATTGAGGTCAAAGAAATGGAAAAAAAATCGAAATTCAAGAAGCCAATGAAACGCCGCCAAGTGTCCGAAAAAAAAGGAAAATATCTCACGTAAATGTGCCTGGTCGACGCGAATACGACACACGCCCACTTTTCACCCTATCACGCCATGTCACGACAAATTTGCTTCAACTATTTTTAGTTATGCCAGCAATAATGAAATGACTTACACTTCAATCAAACTTTTAAAAATGATGGCCATCTTTCCCGAAATTCGCTTTTATAAATGCACAATTTTTTAGACGGATAGATATTCAAGAAATTTATAAATAGTTTATTTACTATGCTTCAAAGTTTTTTTAAAAAAATTAAATAAATTGTTTGATCTATCGAAATAAAATAAACCCAATAAACCATATTACACCATCCAACTAATTATCCTATACCCCACCAGTTTTATTTCATTTTATATTATCCCATCAAACTAATTATCCTATACCCCACCAGTTTTATTTAATTTTATATTCTTTATTTTCAAGATTATTAAAATTATTAATATTATTATCATTTATAATTAAATAAAATATTTCACACTTAATTACTTTTCACTAAAATTAAGAGGAAAACATCTCTGCGTAAATGTACCTCGATCGACGCGAATACGACACACGCCCAATTTTCACCCTATCACGGCATGTCACGACAAATTTGCTTCAACTATTTTTAGTTATGCCACAATATGAAATGACTTACACTTCAATCAAACTTTTAAAAATGATGGCCATCTTTCCCGATATTCGCTTTTATAAATGCACAATTTTTTTAGACGGATAGATATTCAAGAAATTTATAAATAGTTTATTTACTATGTTTCAAAGTTTTTTTTTTAAAAAAATTAAATAAATTGTTTGATATATCGAAATAAAATAAACCCAATAACCATATTATCCCATCGAACTAATTATCCTATACCCCACCAGTTTTATGTCATTTTATATTATCCCATCCAACTAATTATCCTATACCCCACCAGTTTTATTTACTTTTATATTCTTTATTTTCAAGATTAGTAAAATTATTAATATTATTATCATTTATAATTAAATAAAATATTTCACACTTAATTACTTTTCACTAAAAATATATTAAAAAAATAGAAAGGAAATTAACAAAGGATAATTAAAAAAAATTATATTTAAAAAAGAGGATTTTTTTCTGTGTCCAATTCAAATGAAAGAAGTCTCTATTTAAAGATAATTTTTTTTATGAATTTTGGTGTAAATTTTTTTTTTTAAAAAAATTGATTTATTATAAAATAATTGAGGTAAAAGAAATAGATTTTTTTTTTAAATATGAAATTCATCCAGCCAATCAAAAATATATTTATTTATTTGTTTTTACATTCATTATTTTCAAGATTAGTAAAATTATTAATATTACTATCATTTAGAATTAAATAAAATATTTCACACTTACTTATATTAAAAAAGGATAATTAAGAAAATTATATTTAATAATGAGGGTTTTTTTTCTGTATCCAAATCAAATGAAAGAAGTCTTTATTTAAAGAGAAAAAAAAATTATGAATTTTGGTGTAATTTTTTTTTTTTTAAATTAATTTATTATAAAAAAATTGAGGTCAAAGAAATAGGAGATTTGTTTAAAAATTTGAAATCATTTCAGCCAATCAAAGAGCGCCACGTGGCAATATTTATATATATATAAAAACTCACTGCATTAACGTGCCCTTTTGGGCGCGTGTGCTACACGCGCTAATGAAAAGTCCGAAATGCCCCTCCACAACCAACCGACACGTGTCCAAATTCGTTTAAATAAAAAAAAAAACCATCGACAGATTACAACTCGCGCGTTTGGTTTGTTAATTGCATTTTTGCCACAACGTGAAAAGATTAAAATACCCTCAATGGCAAACAATTTACCACTATCTTATTATTATATATAGATAGATTTTGAACTAATTTGATAACTTAAATTTTTTTCACAAAATAATAACTTTTGCACATGACCTAAATTTCGTTAAAAATAACATTTTGTTACTTTTTAAACTATATTGAAACAACATGAAAAACTCTTATAAACGAACTCGGGTAAATAGATTATCAAATTGCAATTAGCCAAATAATCTTTAGAGCACTCTGGCAAGTGGGGTGACCATTTAGCCCGATCGTGGGCGAGGTGGAGGTAAGATCATCCCACAATGGGTGACCTTTTAAATGGGCATCAATGACCAAGGTTTTTTTTGGTCTGCCAAATCACATTTGATCATCAAATTCATTTGGTCCTTCCTCATCAAAAATATTAATATTAATAATATTAATATTAATATTAATATTAATATTATTTAATATTAATATTAAAGTGCTCTTAGGAAAAGCTTGATGGCTCTCTCTCTAGTACTCATGATGGACTCCGGTCCGGTCAAGTTAGAAGAGACGCCCTTTATCTTTTGTTTGCCACTTTCTCATCCGCTGGCCCCACTAAAATGTTTTCCTGGAAACTATTACGAAACACAAAGATCATTTCTATTGTAAAAGCTAGTCAACGGTCAAGTTCATACCTATGCTTTCTTTCTTTATGTTTGGTTGGTTCTTTCTTGGTAATTATCAGGAAATAGAGAAATTGAAGAATAGTATGTGACAAATCTTTTCATTCAAATAAATCAGAAATGTTTATGAAGGGACAAAATCATTACAGGTTGATTGAGTCGTTGTTCATACCACTACATACTCCTTTCGTAAACATTTCTGATTTAGACAAATGGAGTATGTGATAAATAAAATAGAAATAAAAATTTGACATTTAAAAAAATGACTTATTATTAGAGACAAAACATAAATTGGTACAAATTATTGTGGGTGGGGGGTGAGTACCATTTCAAATTTCATATACTCCCTCCCTCCTATTTAATTTAAAATTTTCTACACTGAAACACAAACACGGGAATTAAGAAATACTCCCTCCGTGCCCTCGATACTGAAGAGAAGAATACAGGAAGAATTGATTTTATTGATGTACACAATAGGTATATATATACACGGTTGTGGTGAGTTTCTTGATGAGCAGGAAACGTAAACTAAGGAAAGGATAATTACAAAAAAATAAAAGATTACAACTAAAATAAAAGATATGTACAATAATAACAATAACTATGATTTGGAATGTGTATCTTTATCATGCCCCTCAAGTTGGACGATGCAGAAAGTAAGGCCAATCTTGACCATGAGATCACAAAAATGAGTCCGAGGAAGGGGCTTAGTCAGTGGCGTCCGCCAATTGATCACTTGCTTTAAATGTGAACGACACGCGAAGTTGTTGTTGAACATTTTCTCGAACAAAATGATAATCCAAGCCAAGGTGCTTCATACAAGAATGAAAGCGGGGATCAGCAAACATAGGTTGCCCCTACGTTATCACAATATATAGTCGGTGGAGAAGAGAGAGGAAGAGTGAGCTCCTGCAATAAGTTACGAAGACAAAGAACCTCAGCCGTGGTGGCAGCGATGGCGCGGTACTCGGCTGTGGAAGACCGAGCAAGGGTGCGCCGCTTTTGGAGCTCCAAGCAATAGGATTTTTGCCAAGGTAAACAATGGCCGAGTAGTGGATGTATAGTCATCTTTATTATCGGCCCAATCTGCGTATCAAATAAGGCAATAGGAGGTTGAAAGGAGAGTGACGGCGTAAAAGAAGACCGTGGGAGGAGGTACCCACAAGATAGCGGAGAACACGCTTGAGTGCACCCCAATGTATATCAGTAGGGCAGTGAAGAAATTGAGATAGTTTGTTGACAGCATAGGAGATATCAGGACGGGTGAGAGAGAGATATTGAAGACCACCTATCAGGGTAAGGTATTCGGTAGGGTTAGGAAGAGGGGTGCCAGCATGAAGATGGAGAGGAGGGTCAGGAGTCATTGGTGTGGGAACGGGCTTGGCTTCATGCATGTTGGCACGAAGTAGGAGGTCTTGGATATATTTGTGTTGGAGTGATGCCATCGGGATGGGGAATAACCTCAACACCAAGAAAGTAGGATAAGTCACCGAGATCTTTAAGAGAGAAGCGAGAGGAAAGTGTAGAGATAAAAGAATTGACAATGGAGGGATTAGATCCCGTAATAATAATATCATCCACATACACTAGGAGGTAAATAAGAGAGTGAGAGTGATAAAAAGTGAATAGAGAGGAGTCAGAGATGCAATTACGGAACCCAAGAGAGAGGAGATATTTTTTGAGCTCATTATACCAAGCCCGCGGAGCCTGTTTGAGGCCATAAAGAGCTTGGCGTAGTTTGCACACATGAGAAGGATGAGTAGGACTAACAAAACCAGGAGGCTGGACCATATAAACATCCTCCGTGAGAGTACCTTGGAGGAAAGCATTATTGATGTCTATTTGACGAAGAGGCCTGGCATTTTGGATGGCAAGAGAAAGAATAAGACGAACAGTGGCGGGTTTGATGACAGGACTGAAGGTTTCAGAATAATCAATGCCAGGGCGTTGATGGAAACCCTTGGCAACAAGGCGAGCTTTGTAGCGATCGATAGAGCCATCGGGTTTATATTTAGTGCGAAAGACCCATTTGCATCTGACAAGATTATGAGAGGGAGAAGGAGGAACTAAGTCCCAAGTGTGATTTTGAAGGAGGGCAGTGTATTCGGTATTCATGGCTTCACGCCAGACTTGGCTTTTGAGAGCTTGGGTAACGGTAGTAGGCTCAGAATGGGTGGGGGAAGAGAGATGTGGATGTTCAATTTATTGATGGGTTTGCGAATGTTGTTTTGAAGCCTGGGTGTTGGGGAGAGAGGGTGGAGAGGAGGCGAAGAGGAGTGGAGGAGTTTGAGTAATGCGCGAGGGAGATAATGTGGTGGGTGGAGAGTTATATATGGGGGAAGAAGGAGATGGGGTGGTAGGGGTATGCGGAAGCTTTAGCAAATGGAAAGAGATGTTCAAGAAATTTGACGTGGTGGGAGCAATATATTTTGTTGGTGGAAGGATCAAGGCAATAATAGGCACTCTGTGTGGCGGAGTAACTAACGAAGACACAAGGGGAGGGACCGAGGTTCCGGTTGTGGGTGGTGTAAGGCGTAACCAAGTGGTAACATAAACACCCAAAACTGCGAAGTTTCATGTAGTTAGGAAATTGTTTGTGGAGTATAAGATAGGGAGAGGTGAGATTGAGTGTTGGGGTAGGCATACGATTGATAAGGTAGCAGGCTGTGCTAAAGGCAAGAGGCCGAGTGGTGAAGGCATGGAGGAGAAGGTGAGAAGGGACAAGCCGCTCGACAATGTGTCGATGGCGGCGGAGCTCGGAGTACCCATTATGTTCAGGAGTGTGAGGAGGAGAGGTGAGGTGATTGATGCCATGAGCAGCAAGGGTAGAACGAAGACCAATATATTCACTGCCATTATCGCTAAAGATAGTTTTGATGGAGCGGTTAAAAAAAAATTCAACAAGAGGTTTGAAGTGATTAAAGACAGTAGTGGCATCATTTTTATTTTTGAGAGGGTAGAACCAGATGTATTTAGAATAGTGGTCAACGAAGATGATGTAGTATTTAAAGTTGTCATAAGAATAGAGAGGGGACGTCCAGACATCACTGTATATAACATCAAGGGGACCATTGGAAGTAATAGAATTCTCATAAAAAGGTAGTTTGTGACTTTTAACACAGTCACAAGAATTACAATGAAATAAAGAACTAGGGACATTTAAATTGAAACTATTGCTAATATGCCTAAGAATTGGATAGGACGGATGACCGAGACGGTGATGCCAGTTTGTTGTTGTCAGGGTGACGGAGTGAGTAGAAGGGGAAGCACAATTCCACTCATAGATGCCAGACTTAAGAGGACCTTAGTGAAGGATTTTGCCCGAACGAATGTCCTTCACAAGAAAACAAGTGGGTAAGAAGGTGACAGAAATATTGTTGTCACGACAAAGTTGAGAAACAGATATTATATTACGAGAGATAGAAGGAACATGAAGAACATTATTTAAATGAAAAGTAGAGAAAGGGGTGGAGAGTGAGGTAGAACCAGTATGAGAGATGTTGAGGCCAGTTCCATCACCGATAAGCAGTTCCTCGGTACCATTGTATGAAGAATGTAGAGCAAGGTTATCAAGGTCATTTGTTGCATGATTGGTGGCCCCACTGTCTAGTAGCCAAGGCAGCGGAGAAGGGTTGTGGACGGTGGCAGTGTGGGCAGAAGGTAAGAGAGGCTGAGGGAGGTCGGAAGTTAGAGCGAGAGGGATTGGAGTGGTTGTTCAGAGAGGAACCATAGGAAGGATTAGGATTAGGATTAGGGTTAGGGTTTGGATTAGGGATGTTGTCATGGGGGTATTGCTGGCGGAATATAGGACATTGAGAGAGGTAGTGGCCGGGTGTTTTGCACCACTGACAACGGCCCTTGAAGGGAGGCCGAGAAGAGTTGGTGTTGGTGGTGGGATTGGGCAGGATGCCAGGAGCAGGTGAGGGGTGTTTGGGGTTGAAGTTTCGATTATTGGTGTTTTTGGAGACATAGTTGACAGACACAGGGAATGAGGGAGAGGATTTGGATTTGAGTTTAAGGGCAAGTTCCTTGGTAATAAGCTTTTCATGGAGTTCATCAAAGGTGATGGGGTTTTCACGGTTTTGGACGGCAGAAATAACACTGTCGTAATCGGGGTCGTTAAGTTGGTCGAGAATACGGTCAATGATATCATCGGGTCCAAGAGGGCGGCCCAAGGAAGCAAGTTGATCAGTGCAGTTTTTGATCTCTTGCATGTAGTCAGAGATCGAGCGAGGTCCTTTGATGATGTTTCGAAGGCGATCTTTGAGTTGTTTTAAGTGTCCTTTGGAAGGGTTGACATAGGTTTTAGAGAGGGTTTTCCAGGCATCTAGAGAGGTAGGACAGAGAGAGATGAGGGGGACGATTGGTGGTGAGAGGGTTCCAGCAAGAGCACTTAAAATTAATTTATCTTGGCGGAACCAAGATGTGTAGGCAGGGTTGGAGGCTTGGTTGCTTGAGGAGGAATCAGTGGTGGTGCCGGATTGTGGTGTGGCTGGGGTGGCATCGGGTGTTGGGGTTGCGGGTTTGGGAGGTAGATATTTGGGCGGAGCAAGATGTGTGCCATCAATGAATTTGTGCCAGAGATCAGGCGCCAAATGGTGTGAGCCTCGATTTGGGCCTTCCAGAGATGTAGTTTGTAGGGGTGAGTTTGAGAATATGGGACGAGAGAAGGAGCGATGATGAGAGGGGTGTTGGGGTCGGCGGCATTGGTTAGAAACTGATGATCTAATCCGGCCATTGAAGAGAAGAAGGAAGTCGGTTAAGGAAAGAAGAAGGAGAGGAGTGGCGACAGGAAAAATTAGGATCGTGTTGCTCTGATACCATGAAGAGAAGAATACAGGAAGAATTGATTTTATTGATGTACACAATAGGTATATATATACACCTGGCTTGTGAGTGAGTTTCTTGATGAGCAGGAAACGTAAACTAAGGAAAGGATAATTACAAAAGAATAAAAGATTACAACTAAAATAAAAGATATGTACAATAATAACAATAACTATGATTTGAAATGTGTATCTTTATCAGATACTTCACCATTTTGAGATTGACACGCAAATTAAGAAAAAATGATAGTGAAGAAAGTGTTGTGACGTGAGTATAAAAGTAAAATAGGAGAGAGAATGAGTGGAGAGAATAATAAATTTGAAAAGTGTTGTGAGTATAAATGTAAAGTAGGAGAGAAAATAAGTGGGTGAAATAGTAAAAATTCTTTGCCATTTTAGAAAATGTGAAGCTTTTAACGGGACACCCGTTTTGACAAAAAGTGAAGCTATTGATGGGACGGAGGGAGTATTAATATTTTAAGAGCAGAAAGAATGAGTAAATAAGTTATTGCGAGTATAAAAAGTAAAATAAAATAAAAAAAATTGAACCCAATTAACACAAATTGAGACGTGCAATTTATTTTAAACTAATACTACTATATTCGTGCATTAAATTAATGTACGGATAAAAAACTATTTTAAATGAAATATTTAAAAACTTACATAGTTATAAAATTAAGAACATTAAAATGTGTTGTAGATATAAACTGATCGAAATTGAAGCATCATTTTCAATTTGTGTTAATTGGGTTCAATTTTTTTTAATAAACTTAACAAATAGTTACAAATATGCATATTAATGATGGTATTTCATTCAATGAAGCTATTTAATTAAAGCTTAAAAATATAATTAGTCTCTATTTTATCTATATGCAATTTTTGGAAGAAAAATAAGTGATCTCAAGTGATTTATACACTTGATCCATTTTTTATACTCCCTCTATCTCATAAAAGGTTATCTATACTCCCTCCGTTTCAGGATTTTTGTCACTTTTTACCCAAAATGGCGTCCCGTTTGAAGCGTCACCTTTCCTAAAAAGAAAATATTTTATTAATATTCTATTATCCCACTAACTATTTCCTCCACTAATTCTCTCTCCTCTACACTCACAACACTTTTTAAATTCACTATTTCCTCCACTAATTCTCTCTCCTATTTTCAAATTACACTCACAACATTTTTTCTTCCCACTTTTTTTCTTAATTTGCGTGCCACCCCTAAAAGGGTAACACTTTTCCTGGGACGGAGGGAGTATACTGTTTCGCGCGAAAAATAAAAAATAATGTTATTAAAGTAGGGGTTGTAAGTGGGTAGGAGAGAGAAAGTGGGGTAGAGAATAGTAAGTGAATAGTTGTTGTGAGTATGACAAGTGGGTCCCATGAATAAAGAAGTATTTAAAAGTTTTCTTTTTAGAAAAGTGAGGCTTTTAAGTGGGATGCCCTAAATGACAAAGTGGGTAAGGTTTTATAGCACGGTTGGAGTATACTCCCTCCGTCCATTTACATGGTTCACACTTTCTATTTTGGGCGTCCATTTACATGGTTCATTTCCTAAAATGGAAACCTTAAATCACTATTCTCTCCACTCATTCTCTCTCCTACATTATTTTAATACTCACAACACCATTATAATTTACTATTCTCTCCACTCATTCTCTCTCCTATTCGTCCCAGCCCAATGTAGACTTCTTTCCTTTTTGATCTGTCCCAGCTGAATGTAGACTGTCCAAAATGGAAGAAAATTTTTATCATTTTTTTCACTCATTCTCTTTCCTATTTTATTTTTACACTCATAATACCAATCAAATTACTATTTCTCTCACTCATTCTCTTTTCTATTTAATTTTTCATATTCACAATATTTCTTTCATTTTTTATCTCTTTTACTTTTCTTTAATTTATGTGTCCAAAAATTTGATCTTGAATTGGGTCGGAGGGAGTAGATATATAGATTCTGCACAAATCGGTAACCTTGGAATTATGCACACTCTAAAAGATTCCTTTCCATTTACCCAGAAGAAAATGCTTGGTAAGATTGAAACTACACTTATACTTATTTTATGACTCATCCTAATTAAAATATAATACTTCCTCCGTTCAAAATACTTTTCCAGTTTTAAAAAAGATTCCTTTGCATTTACCAAGAAAATGCATGGTAAGATTGAAATATTTAAAGGACAATAATCACAATATACTAGTTTATTTGATACGTATTCATTGATTTTTTTTAATATTATGTGTGAAAGATTTTAAAACTATAAATATTTTGGTACGGGAGGAGTACAATAATATGAAATGTAATTCATATTAGAATAAGCCCGTGTCCGAGGACAAGTTTGGTTTTTTTTTTTTTTTTTTTTTTTAAATTAAGTCCGTGTCCGAGGACACGTTTTTTTTTTTAATTTAAAGAAATTTTTTAAGGACAAAATGGGAAAGGGACAAAATACCGAAGGCAAAATGGAAAATTCTAGTATCAAACTATTCATAAGATCGTTCACAATGGTGAGGTGGACAACTACCATTTATACTATAGATACTCCCCCCTCTCTCTCTTTCTGCTTCGAATTAAATGTCGTATTTTTTATTTTGATTCATTAAAAAATAAATATTATTAATTTATATATAAGAAAAATAAATAAATATAATTTTATCATTTTATAAATAAATCTCAGTTGATAAGAAAGTGAGGGAAGGGAAAAGGAAAGAAAAGAAAGGGAGAGAAGTGAGTGTGGAAAACAGTAATAATTGATTGATAAAAAGAAAATGACTTTTATATCCTCATTTATAAATAAATGTGAGTGTGATAAGTAATCTGGTATCCTACGGTTAAACTGTATTAACAATCAAATTTTTATAACAAATGAGTTATAATTTATAATATATAATTTAATTCAAACAAAAGAAATAAATTATAATTTATTATCAAAATATACTTTCTTCGTTACAATTTTGTTGATACAAAAATTTGTCAAAGAAATCAAAAAAAAAAAATGCAATAGTGAGAAAATTAGTAAAAGTAAGAAAGTGAGTGCAGAAAACAGTAATAATTGATTGATATTGTGATTATAATTTTTTTATTTTTAATAATAATTAAGTTGGGTGGATCAAAATAGAAATTATAATCCCAAAATATATTAGCCTGAACGTGAAAATGACACTCTGAAGTCTGAAATGTATCACCATCTGGTAACCCCACAAAGGCCCCGTACTGTACATCCTCTCTCACTATCATTTTGATCGTTAAAAAATATATGATCGAATTATACGAGAGAGTAATGATGGAATTATAACAAAAATATACTCCCTTCGTCCCATTAATAACTTCACTTTTTGCAATTTTGAGTGTCTCATTGAAAGCTTCACCTTTCCTTTTTTGGCAAAGAATCTTTACTATTTCCTCCACTCATTCTCTCTCCTACATTATTTTAATACTCACAACACCATTATAATTTATTATTTCCTTCACTCATTCTCTTTCCTATTTTCAAATTTCTCTCTCCTATTTTCAAATTACACTCACAACATTTTTTCTTCTCACCCATTTTCTTAATTTGCGTGCCGGAGTCAAAATGGTGAAGTAAATAATGGGTCGGAGGGAGTATGAGAATAAAAGTGAAATGATAAAAAAAATTGTCAAACTTTCAATTTCTTTCCTTTTAATTCTTCTCAATTTTGGGAGGAAAATTCTAAAAAAATTCTTTCACTTTCTTTCCTTTCCGATTTCTTCCTACAAAATTTCGAAAGCAAGCTGCCAATGGAATTTTTTTAAAATTTCTTTTCCTTTCTCTCCAATTTTTTTTGCAAAAGTAATCCTATAATTAAAAAATTCATCTATAAATAGCCTTACTCAACTCCAACTTCAATCACCACTCCTCACCTCTACCACTCAATAAACAGAGCAACCGACAACCACCGCAAACGTCGTCAATTAGTTCTCCGATGGAAACTGCCACTTGGATTGCTTACGCAGCAGCGTGGCTTGCCACGCTGACACTCTTCTTCCTTTCCCGCCATCTCCGCCGTGGTAAAAAATTCAATTTACCACCAGGTCCCAAGCCCTTACCGATCATCGGAAACCTCCACCTGATGGGGAACCTCCCCCACCGTTCCCTCCACGAACTCTCCCAAAAATATGGTGAAATCATGCACCTCCGGTTCGGTTCTTTCCCCGTAATAGTTGGTTCTTCCGTCGAAATGGCCAAAATAATGCTCAAAACCATGGATATCACTTTCGCTTGCCGTCCCAAAACTGCCGCCGGAAAATTCACCACCTACAATTACTCCGACATGACCTGGTCTCCATACGGTCCGTATTGGCGGCAAGCACGCAAGATGTGCTTGATGGAGCTGTTCAGCGCCAAGCGACTAGAATCGTACGAGTACATCCGAATTGAAGAAATGAAATCGCTTCTTAAAGCGATTTCAAAATCGGCCGGAAAGCCGATTTTGATAAAGGATCAGTTATCTACGTTGAGCTTGAACGTAATCAGCCGGATGGTGTTGGGGAAAAGGTATTTAGACGAGACGGAGAACTCAATTGTTCGTCCGGATGATTTCAAGAAGATGCTCGACGAATTGTTTCTGTTGAATGGAGTTTTCAATATTGGGGATTCGATTCCGTGGCTCGATTTCTTGGATTTGCAGGGGTATGTAAAGAGGATGAAGATTGTAAGCAAGAAATTCGATAAGTTTCTCGAACATGTGCTTGATGAACATATTGCATCAAGGAAGGCGACGGATAATTTCGTAGCGACTGACATGGTTGATTTGTTGCTTCAGCTTGCTGAAGATCCAAATCTTGAGGTCAAGCTCGAGAGACATGGTGTCAAGGCTTTTACCCAGGTACAAATATTTCAATTAATTTTACCTAAATTCAAATTGTTATTAATTCAATATTATTAAGAATAAGTAACTTTAAAACGGCTAGATTTAAAACTAAGAAACTTGGCTATTCATATTGCTTAGGAAAAATTGGATTTTCACTAGATTTTGTGTTTTACTAGCGATTGATGTGGTGTTGATAGTAACTAGTGAATTGTTCCAATAGGACCTACTCGCTGGAGGAACGGAGAGCTCAGCAGTGACAGTAGAATGGGCTATCTCCGAGCTTCTAAAGAAGCCGGAGTTATTTGAAAAGGCAACCGAAGAGTTGGACAGAGTAATAGGTCAAAATCGGTGGGTTCAAGAAAAAGACATGCCAAACCTTCCTTTTATTCGCGCCATTGCTAAAGAGACAATGCGGCTGCATCCGGTGGCACCAATGTTGGTGCCCCGACGGGCCCGCGAAGATTGCCAAATCAACGGGTACGACATTCCCGAGGGATCTCGAATCCTCGTTAATGTATGGACAATTGGTCGAGATCCGGCAATTTGGGATGAACCGAACGAATTTTGGCCGGAGAGGTTCATAGGGAAGGAAATTGATGTGAAGGGGCACGATTTTGAGCTGTTGCCATTTGGGGCGGGTAGAAGGATGTGTCCCGGGTACCCATTAGGGTTGAAAGTGATTGAAGCAAGTTTGGCGAATCTATTGCATGGGTATAATTGGAAATTGCCAACTAGAGAGGAATTGAACATGGAGGAAATATTTGGGCTTTCTACTCCAAGAAAGTACCCACTCCTTACTGTGCCTGAGCCAAGGCTTCCACTAGATTTATATGCATTTTGATTGTTTTTATGTCGCATTTTCTTTCAATAAGCTAAATGCATTATGTAGTTGTTTGTATGGCTAGGATTGGCCTGTATGCAGTTTTGCTTTTGCTTTATATGTAATCAATGGGGTTGTTGTAACTTATATGGACTTGTGTGATAAAAGATGAAAGTTAAAGGTATTTTTTGAAATATAAAGCTTTTGGTAAAATTTAGGTGTGCGCTAAAAAGAGCGTAACTTTTGATTCCGATGAACTACGAAACGCACCGCATATCAAATCGAATCTCTTTTCGAGACGGACAAAAGTCATCGGGCATAGCCCCATGACAAAGGTTTTTATAAACATAAAGCTCGAAACTTGACAGTCAAATGATGTGCTGAAGAGCTGAACTAATTTAATTTTTGTAAATTAATAGTAATTTTTTTTAATATTTTTTTTAATTATTATTTTAGTTCTGGACAATGCCAGATTTGACTTTAAAATAACAGTTTCAATTGTCATATCTGTTGAAAAATCTGTGTTTGATTTTGAAAAGACATGTCTTTTCAAACATAGTTCTATATAAACAGACATCAGATTGTGTTCCTAAATATACAAGTTTTTCATCTTCTCTTTTCCTTATATTCTTCTGAAATCATATAATACATTCGCCAAGGAACAAATTTTTCTGCAGAAACTTGTTCCGAATAGTTGTATCCTCAAGTCAGACTTCCAGATTACTGCAGAAGCGGTGAAGAATTTATATCTTAGGACACTGCCATACATCGCATGCCTCTATTTTAATTGTGACGTTCATGTTTTATCTTGATTCTGTAACTTTAATTTGTTTAAATAATTCATTTATATTAAATATACATTGATCGCGCAGGAAAGCGTGTTGGGCTCAGTTCTTGGGTCCAGCGAATGATTGAGCTAGCTTCGTGATCTGCCCAAAAAATGATGTGATTGTAGCTATGAGTACTTTAAACTCTTACTCCGAACACCACCAGCATAGGAAGGAACCATACTTGACAGTAGTTACTGATGCAACTTTAACATAAGTACGGTAATCTAGAGAATAATGCTTACAAGACAACTCTTTCCAATATTTTAATGGACGTAAACATGCCAAAAAGAGCAGGTGATAGCATTGCTTAGAAGTTGAAGGTAGCAGAGAAGTAGGAGATGCTGAATTTGGTTATATTCATGCTTGAAAGCAGTTTCCCTACATTTAGCTCTCTTGCAGTACTTGAGTTCATAAAAGATAGAAAGAGAAGAAAATGTTTTAATCAACTAAACAGATAATTTACTTACTACTGCTTGACTCCAGGTTAAAAATGCTTAACTCCCTTCTCACCTCCTTCAATCATGGTTGACAACCCCTCCGCGTCTAGGACACCTGGGTATACCAAGCAAATGTTTAACGATGACCATAATTCAAGAGACAAAGCTGATGACACACCGATAGAGGATACAAATTTAAAAGCATACCAGCACTTGTGAAGAAAGCTGTGAATTCCCTTCTAGTTACAAAATAATATTGAAAACACTGCATAAGAACACAACATTGACTTTGTTCTCCAGATCAAAGAACATATTTATACCTATGCATTCAACTTAAGACTAAAAAACAGTGAATTCCCTTCTCTAGATACTTCCATTGTACATATTGCTTGGGCCCATTTGTTGTATACAGATGACAACCATAAATATGAAAATCAAAAGCATATGCATATGCATAGTGAACAAAATTAACATGTAACTCAGCATAACTCAACTTAGCCTTAGTCCCAAACATTTGAGGTAGACTAAATTGATTCTTTTCTGCAATTCAATTTGGTCGAAAACATGGTCGTTGTACAGGCCACAGTTATTCACATTTTTCTTTACTACTGACAGCAAAGGGCTACTGTAATACTTGACGATACTGTTAGCAACCATATAAAATTGAATAGATGCACCAACCACACACAAAAGTGAAAAATAAAATGGATTGCCCCAAGGTGTGAATTTACTTGTCTATGTGTGTGCCTATATCCCAGTGAAGAGACAAAAAAAAGACACAAATGGATTACATCTTACTCCATTTCTATATTGGATCTCTGCAAAGGGTTATACGTCAATTAAGTTTTCTTGCTATATACGGAGTACACACTTTAAGACGCTCAAAATCTACCTTCAAACTTTGGTACACGCATATAAATATGGTAGATAGATTGCCACCCCCATCTCCCTTCCTCTAATACTTAATCACACTTGTAACCATTGAAAGTGATAAATAAGTCGCCATCCAATCAAAATAGGTGAGTGTGTGTGTGAGGAGAGAGAGAGGGAGAGAGAGAAAAAGAAAATAGCACAACTCTAACCTGTCCATTTATGCGCTTGAAGCGCACATGAAATTTTGCTCTCGTAAAGTTCTGTTCAAGCAATGTGAGGCTTTTAGAATTGTTTCTCTGTGAATCTGTTATTTGAGCCAATGTTTCTATATTGGCCAGCATGGAGGACATATATTTCAGGGCAGAGGCAGCTTTTGTATTTCTGAAGATCTGAATGCAATAGCCAAAAGACACAAGATACTTAATCTGCACAATGAGTATAAGCTACATCATTACGGAGGCGCTTTTCTAACAGATAGAAGTTAGCAGGAGGAGAAGGGTTATATATTCATATAAACTGAATGACTTTGGCCCATCTTTATCTAAGTGGCAAGTTAAAAAAAACTATAATGAAAATTATTTATTCTTTAATATAATATCTATGAAATTAAGGATAAAAAAAGTTAAAATAGCAACTTAATTGTTTGTCATCCTAAGAATGCCCAAAACAACGTACTAAAAGTAGCGGTTCATTTTATTAATTTAAAAGCAACTGACCATATCTAAATATGGCAAAAGTGTCATAACCATTCATTAAGATAGCCGCATTACAGATGAAAGATAATATTATTCAGAGCTCACATTTGAAAAAAATAAGTTATGCAGGATAGCACGAAGTCATATCCAGAAAGAATAACAAAAAAAATAAAAAATGTTTAGGTTCTCAGATTCCTTCAACTGACTCCAAGACTTTAGCGCTACTCATATACATATAAGCATCTAGTTGCCTCAGTTTTTGCACCATACCCAAATGTACTAACCTAAGGCTGTGCTTCTTGAAGCACATATCCAAAGTGAAACATCACCACATAGAAGACCACTGAACAACCTAATGCTTTAGCTTCAATGTTTCTCAACGAAACTTCTAAATGTTCTAAATAAAAAATGTTTACGTTCTCACATTTTTTCTTTACTACTGACAGCAAAGGGCTACTGTAATACTCCCTCCGTCCCACTATACTTGACACTTCTTTCCATTTTGGGCCGTCCCACTATACTTGACACCTTCCAAAAATAACCAAGTTTTTATATTTTTATATTCACTCTACCCCACCACTCATTCTCTCTCTTCATTTTCTACCACACATTTATTCAACCAACACTACTATTTACTCCACTCATTCTCTCTCTTCATTTTCCACCACACATTTTTTTTATTTTATTCTTTTTCCTTGGTTTTTGAACCCACCCCTTGGGTGTCTAGTATAGTGGGACGGAGGGAGTACTTGACGATACTGTTAGCAAGTTCCCTAAGTATAGATGGGTTTTATCAATATAAATCTCTCTAAAAATGTTTTCTCATCTTCATCATTATTATCGTGAGAAAATTGGAATGATCGAGGGAATCACAAATCTATTCTATTAGATATGCATGTCGTTTATTTTGAGTTTCTTTTTTCCATCCAAAAAATGGAAGAGTGGATTTGGTCGAGATTGGGGGTTCTTTAACTGCGTCATAAAGATTGAGGGAAGACAACCTGCAGAGAAGGCAATTGTCCAAGCTTAAGTGGCCGAGTTCCTGTGCAGAATTCCTCACGCTCTACTGAAAGCAATGCTATGTCACAATCCATACCTATAGATAACTCCTGTAAATTTGATCGTGTAGAATAATATGTTGAATTTCCGTACCCGAATTGGCGAACCACAAGTAATAATAATAATAAACACTATTATTATTACTCCTAACACTTGGTACAATGACAATGCACCTCACCACACTATATATCAAGAGAGACCCTCTCCACCCCTATTTATACTACACCTAAGTAGCTTAAGGAATTACCCAAAAAATTCCAGAAACTTCCGTCCTAGTTAGGCTCTTCTCTCAAGCATGGAAGCTTCTCCTTTCTTCTTCATCTAGATCCTTCTTCTATCTTCCAATCCAGGGGTTAGTAGAACATTCTAGAAAGCTCTAGATTTTTCTAGGTAAATCTAGAGGTTAGTAGAACATTCTAGAAAACTCTAGAATTTTCTAGCTAAACCTAGAGTCGGTATTGACTCTCAACACTCCCCCTCAACACTGACTCTTTCTTCTTGAACCGTACAAGTGGATTTCTCCCACTTGATCCTTGTAGTTGGCTTTGTTCTTCATCGGCGCTCCTTGACCATTTACCTTTCTCTTGATCGTCTTTTCGTGCGCCCGTTCGTGACATTGCTTATTCCTGATCGTTCTCGGAGCAATTGTGATTGCTTCTCGATATCCACATTCAACGGTGATTTCTCTCGAGCTTGTTCATGTGTTGAATCTTGTTGATGTTGCTCCCCCTTTATTTCTAACTTCTTTTCGTCTATGAGCTTTGGAGCATCTAAATTTTTATCGATCATTTCAATTATCCCTTCTTCTGAGCCGACATCGTGCAAGCATGCTAACGCTTTAGCAGTGTTGTTGTCGTCTAGATTATCTTTACATCCAACATTGATCATGGCAGCCAGATCTTCGAACCATCGACCTTCGTCAAAGTCAATCTCTTCTTCGCTTTCCACGTTGTCATCAATCCAACATTCTTCGGTAGTAACTGGGTAGGCGTGGTCCTCAAACCATTCTTCCTCTTCTGGGTCGTCTTTATGAATCCTTACATCAGCGAAGGAAGCTTCCATGTCCCATTCTTCTTCACTATCATAGGGATCTTGATTGGTAACTGCATTTCCTTCGACAACCTTCTTCCTGAATGGACAATCTTTTAGGAAATGCCCTTTACGACCACAGTTGTAACATTCATTGGTTCGTCTCCACTCATCAAGTCGAGAATCATCTTTATTCTTCGGTTTCGCTTCCCCAGCGTGAGAGCATCCTTTGTACCTCGGACCTTCATGCTCATCTTGGATCTCATCTTTCTTTTTCCATCCCGAAACAACACGTCCTTGTTGCCTTCCGCGACCTCGGTGGCTAAAGAGTGCTTCCTCTGAATCCATTGATTTTGGCATTGAAGGCCTAGATGTATGTTTGTCTAGCGTTTCTTGGCTGGCCAGCAAACTCTCTAACTCTAAAAGAGATGGTTGTGTGGCTGACCACGAATCGCGGTAACTAAACCCTTAAACTCGGTCTCGGCAGTGGATGGTTATTCTTTTCATCCGTTGCTCATTAATCTTTGAGTCCACATCTAACTTTGAGATTTCATGGCATAAAGATTTAACTTTGTTGAAATATTGACTTACGGTTAGATCCTTGCGTAGTCGACATAAGCTCGTTCTCGAGCATCTGGAGACGAGCCTCATTAGTCCTCGAAAATAACGTCGCATATGTATCCCATATCTCTTTTGGAGTTTGTGCATCCTCGACATTCTCCAAAAGTTCATCCTCGACGCTAATCTTTAGCGCGTACATAGCCTTCCCGGCTTTCGCTTCCCATTTTCGGAATGCTTCGAGTGTCCTCCTTTTAAGGTGGCGTGGTCTCACTACCACCCACGACATTCCATAACTCTTGTCCTTGTAAGTACGATTGCATACACGTTCGCCGATACTTATAATTGCCGTTGTTGAGTCTCACGACTCCACCAAATGCGCTTGCAGGATCTACCGTCGTGACTTGAGTGCGCCTCCGTGCACGTCGCGAGTAAGCCTGGTCTCCCACCACGAGCTTCACAGTCTCCTACTGTGCACTTGCAACGATCCCGAACAACGCCTTAACAACGGTTCCCGCGATCCCGGGTCGAACCGCTCTGATACCACTTGTTGAATTTCCGTACCCGAATTGGCGAACCACAAGTAATAATAATAATAAACACTATTATTATTACTCCTAACACTTGGTACAATGACAATGCACCTCACCACACTATATATCAAGAGAGACCCTCTCTTCTATGTGGACTCACTCTCCAAAATGATACCTACTCACAAATGACTCCACCCCTATTTATACTACACCTAAGTAGCTTAAGGAATTACCCAAAAAATTCGAGAAACTTCCGTCCTAGTTAGGCTCTTCTCTCAAGCATGGAAGCTTCTCCTTTCTTTTTCATCTAGATCCTTCTTCTATCTTCCAATCCAGGGGTTAGTAGAACATTCTAGAAAGCTCTAGATTTTTCTAGGTAAATCTAGAGGTTAGTAGAACATTCTAGAAAACTCTAGAATTTTCTAGCTAAACCTAGAGTCGGTGTTGACTCTCAACATAATATAAGCCATAACATAAGTGGTAACATCTCAATATCATGATTAAAGTTAAACCATCTTACAGAGAAAATGAAGTTTGACAAATAAAAGCATCTATGTATACATACACGTATGTATACAGGGAATATCACTCGATTGGGCATGTACTACTATTATAAACTCTCTCATTCTCTCTGTCTCTCTCTCTCTCTATATATATATATCAGCCATTAGCTGATCCCTTCCTCTAATACTTAATCACACTTGTAACCATTGAAAGTGATAAATAAGTCGCCATCCAATCAAAATAGGTGGGCATCCATCATTTATGGTATATTTAAGTACTTTGAGAACAGATAATAGTGGCATCGCTATCAAAAGGTGTGTGAATAGGGAACGTTTGAATTCTCGCCTCAGTTCTAGGCTAAAATGTTAACTGTTTGCTCGAAAATCCTAACTTTAATGTATGAGGAGTCTACATAAAAGATGAATTACCACATTGATAGAAAGCAAATCATGATCTCAAAATATCACAAAATGCAGTATATACCTACAGTAAAAATACTCCCTCCATTCCATGTAAAGAGACCACCTTTAATAAATTGATTTATCAAATTTGTACTTCTATATCATTATCTTTACAATTATTACCAAATATATATAAAAAAATACAATATGCAATAAAATTATCATATTTTGAAAACTAAAGAAAAAATTGAAAAAAAATAAACAAATATTAAAACTTAATTTTTTAAAAGTGAACGAAAGTTAAAAATATTAATAGTGGCTTTTAACATGAAATGAGAGAGTATCATTAGCTGGAATAAGCAATATCAACAAATTTCAAAGAGAAACAGATATGTAACCTTCTACTTAGCCAATCTCTGCAATTTCGGAACCTCCTCCAGTAATCTAGCCTTGGTACGGCGTAATTCAGCATTGATTGCAACAGCTGAAGCCTTACTTTTCTCATTATTAGCAGTCTCCGCTTTCTAAACCACCAAAAATTACTCAAAAAGCTCAGCACACAAACATAAAACCCTAGAAATGGAATGTAATCGTACAGATCGAGAAGGAAATACAGACATAAAGATAGAGAATGACCTGAAGAGCGGCTTCAATGTCGGATTTGACGGAAGCGTAGAGACGAGCGAAGGCGTCGTCGCCGGAGAGATTGAGATCCTTCTGCTTGTCGATGTCGTACTTGTCGTACTTCTCGCAGATCGATTCGACTCGAGTTAGGATGTCGATTCGAATAATTAATGCATGAATTGCAGAAGAGAGGAGAGAGAGCCGCGACGGCCATGGAAGGAGGGAGAGAGGATGGAGAGAGAGAGCGCGGCTCCATAGGAGAAGAAAGAGGGGGCGGCGACCATGAATGGGGGAGGTGAGCCGGAGGTAGGGGATGTTTTGGGGAAGAAGGGTTTTGGATTATTCGCAATGACGAATGACGATGAAAGGGAGTAGAGAGAGAAGAAGAAGATGAGCGGCCTGAATACAAAACGATTTTGCTTATCAAAGTACGCTAGCAAGGCCAGGTTTCCAGAATGTTCTAAATGTGAGCGGGAAAATAAAGTGACAAATTCACTTCAGCCATTATATTATAATAGATTTTAAACTGTTTATAATATATGAAGTGCAAAAATATTTACCTGGGAGTAGAAACTTTTTGAGAGAGGGTACCTGAGAAACCATCGGAAGCCCATATTTAAAATAAAATCAGATATTCAGAAGAAGTAAAAATAGAATGCAACCAAAAGGTAAATACTGAGCTTTTTCTGAGATAATGTTGAAGATATAAATAAATCTTGACCTTGGAGTTGGAAGGGAGAGCATAAACACACTTGAATTTGTCAATGTAAACCTTCAAGAGAGGAATTGATATGGGAGGAACCTTAAAAAAAAAAATCATATGAAACCCGACTAATTTAAATCCTCTATTGTATAATAGAGCAGTACTCAAAAGCCCGTGCCAATGGCACGGATCAGTACAAAAAAGTAAGCAGTGAAAAAAATGATAAGTAGAATAAAACAACATTCATGTCATCCAACCCCAAGTGAATGTTCAGTTACATATCAAGAAATATTTTTAACAAACACTAATAGTTTAGGACATACTCTGCGATTGAGAGATTGAAAACATGTCGATTGCTATGTATGATTAAACCACAACCATAAAAACTCACGAAAATATTTACATAACAATTAATAAAGATTCTTAAATGTATGAGAAATGTATGAGAGGTTGAATGAAGTTCAAACCTTGGTATAAAATCTGGGTTCACGGTAGTGAGTCGGGTTGCTTTTTCGCTTATGGTCTCCAGATTGATGGAAGCACGACTCTCTGAAGAAAATATACCCTCCAACCTTCAACCACTTGGCAAACCTTATAGCAACATTTGCAACCTGCAATATAAGTGGAAAAAGATCCTGAGCAGCTAAAACATATTCCATCCGTCCCAAAATGAATGACCTTTAAAGTTGACTTTTAATAGTAAAATTACATAAATATTCTTGCTATCCACTTTCAAATTATTAGTTTTGCAGGTTTAAAATGAAGTATGGAAAAAAATAAAGGTAAAAATCATTTAGGGACACATTGTGGGACAAAAAAGGTCATTCATTTTGAAAAGGTCATTCATTTTGAGACGAAGGTAGTAGAACATAATTAGCATTCAGCAGGCAAATTACTGGAAGGTGAAATCATAAAACAAAGAGAACAATATCTATTGTCTTTTTTGTAAGAAACACTATCGATTATATTAGACTCCCTCCATTCCATAAAAAATTAATCCAGCATTCAAATTTGGGATGCTTCACTTAGACCCACTTTGAAAAGTTAAGCCTTAAAGCTTCATAATTTCCGACTTTAGCTCCACTTATGAGTATTTTGCATAGACTCAAGTATTTTTACAATCAATACCAAACAAACTCAAATTACCAACCTAAGAATGCACCTTAATTAATCATGTGTGAGGAATTAATAGTGCAAGAGAGAAAAACCATTGTGTAGTTGAAAAATGATACAATTGACTGTGGCATGAGAGCATCTTCATTGGTCAAAATATTACATACTTAGCCCCAAATGTGTTTCTTTAAGCAAGGAATACTCACAGCTTTCAAAAATACATGCCATTCATTCTTTAGAATAACATATCAAATGGTTCATCTTATCCTTTGAACAGGAAGTAAATCATTAGACCCTTTTTTGCATAAATACAATGTGATTGTATTTATCATAGTTATCATACTGAAATATGAATGGTGTTAGGTTGCTTAAGAACAACCAGATTTAAGCATGAAATTTTACCTCCTCATCAGAGAGATACATGAGCAGCCAGTTTGAAAATACCAAGTCAACCGATTCAGCTGGAATTTGCAGGTCTGGAGAGGTCACATCAGCACACAAAAATTTGACATTTTTATAATGCCCATTAATGCTTTCGTTCTGCAAGCAGCCAAATATATAGCATAAAGAACAGAGTTCCTTTAAGAAAAAGAATATAGCTAAAGAGCCGGAGACAGAATCAATAAGGATATATACCTTCTTTATCGCACTTTCAATGAAGTCGATCTCAACTTCGCAAGAACCTCGTCTGCCTTTTTAGCTAATTCACCGGTAAAACGACCAAAAAGGGTTAGGCCAATCCGCCTAGGATCCGGTCGCAAATCGTCCCCCAATCCGGCTGCAAACCGCCTAGGCCGCCAATGGCGCGATCGCCCTTGCCGTGTGCACGCGGTCGCACAGAATCTCGGGAATTTTCCGCAAATGAAATCCCTATTTCTTGTTCTTGAACTTCAATTCAATTCCATCAAAACCCTACCCAAAATTGAAATCAACAATCAAAAACCAAATTAATTTAGAAGAGAAAGACACCAAGCAATTTTCGATCACTTTCATTGATTGAGTTGGAGAGAACAACGAAATTTATTACTCAAATGGAAGATCAGAGCAAGACCCGAATTCTAGAGATTACCTTGATCTCCGGTCAATCCCTCAAGCCGTCGTCTGCTAAACTCCGCCGACTGCAAACCTACGCACTCGCTTGCGGCGACCTTGGATTACCTTCGCTTTTGCCATCGGTGCTGATACGGGGAGCCAACGTGAGGGATGATTTCAATTGAATAATACCAGCGAGGAATTCAATTGCGTAAACTTGGAAACCTTGAAAATGATGGTCAATTGAATGCGTAGAGGTAGCCGGTAGTGGAGAGTAGGGATGAAGGAGGCTTTACTGGGGATGGGGGTTTGATTTTGATTGAAATGAAAGGAAGAAAGGGCCAGAGAAATTGGCCGTCGCGCTGAACTGCTTGAAGAGGGGAGAGAGGCCATGGGATAACACGGGTTGAGGGGTTGGGAAATAACTGTCAATCAATCTCGGCCGTCAAATCCATTTTATAACTTTCAATCCTGACCCCTCTTTATGTAAAGATAAGAGGCAGTTATTTGCCCCTTGTATTGTATTATAGATTTTTAGTTTTGCATTTATATAAATAAATCAACCTAAAATTATTGTTTAAAATTCATTTGTAGTAATGAAAAAAAAATGGAAAAATCATTTTAGGACGGAGGGATTAGAGAAAAAAAAACTCACACCAAGCAATCACCACCTTCCTTATCTATCTCTCAATACACTTAGCAAGTGATTATTTACACTATTTTTTCTCAATTTCTAAATGATAGTCTTAACTCATAGCAATTTAGCATGCACTACCTCACATTAAAACACATGCATTTGTGTTTTCCTCACTAAACAACTATGGAGTAAACGCTGGCACCTCCAAATCACATGCTCTCTGCAATGGTGTAGTAAGCATCTCTTTTACACGTAGAAACTGCCCTATCAATCAACATAATATAGTACGAAATAAGTCATTTAGTTTAAGGATGATGCACAACTCAAATTTTTTCTTAGTGACATATTTCACTAACAATTTAGCAGTACAAAACATGACAGGTCACTAAACTACTATTTTTTATTTTTATTGAAACATAAATATGAAAAGTTCAAAATCATCCCATATAACTGTAAGAATGGCAAAAAAACTGAAAGCATTCAATATTAACACCACCCTTTGTTTACTCATTTTCAATTGGGCAGCACCATTTTTCTGCAATGGATCAGATTGTGTCAAAATGAAGAAAAATGATATGCCAAAAGTTTCCTTGAATTGGTGTAGGGTGATGCTTAAAATAAGTGGAGAAAAACGTTTGTTGGGGACAAATATACCCATATATATACATTGTTGTTAGCAATTAATTATATATAATAGTAATTATTATGTTAAGATACACTTCTTGAATAAATGATCCTAAATTATAATTATAATTCATAACCCATCCCCTATCCCCTATCCTATTTTTATCCAAGGTTGGAAATAAAAATTTAAGTAACGAATGATTTTTTAATTGATTTAGGTACAAATATTCGTTCATATAGTTAATTATATATAATAGTAATTATTGTGTTAAGATACACTCCTTAAATATATGATCTAAATATAATAAAAGGGAAAAATAAATAAATCAAATTGGATTACACATAAATAAAAGAGAAAAAAAATACCCAATTCAATTTTTTTTAAAGAAATAAAATATATAAACCCTAAACCTTTTTTTAAGAAGTATACTAAATAATTAAAATAAACACAAAAAAAAAAAAAAACATGATCATTTATTTATAATCGGTTTTTCTGTTAAAAAAATAATTTTTTTTTATCAAATCTTAGTGAATTCGTTTTAAAAAAAAAACTTAAGTAATCTGCAAAAAGAAATAATAGTTAAAAAGGGAAATAGAAAGGAGAAAATGGAAAAGGAATGTTAAAAAAGATAAATAGGAAAGTTGGCAAGGAAGATAATTTTCAGCCGTCAGATCAATTTTCTAACTTTAAATCTAAACCACCACAACTTGTATCATATGTACATTAAAGGTTAATAACTTATAGATTTTTTGACGTATTGGTTTCTATTACCATTTTTGTGTACCTATTTAATGTACTATATCATTCTTCCGTTCACTTTTTGTTAAAATTATCATTAAATAAATATGATTATGTGGCACAATAACATAATACAATTGTTGAGTTGGTATTATACATGGCAAAAATATGATGATCCGGAAATAAAAAAGATTACAATAGTAAAAATATTGAATCATAAACTCTAAAAATAAAAGTAAAAATAAAAAATGCCTAAAATTAAAAAATGAATTTACAATATTGGCCCTGAGGCACCTAACACCGCCCCATCAGGACCATACTTGCGGGGTCTGCCTCTCCTTCTACGCCCAGACCCAGCAGATGGCGGAGGTTCAGGGGCCGGGGTAGAAGATTCTTGAGCCATTCCAACTGGCGGTGGTCCGGTGGCCGAGGCAGAAGATCGTTGAGCAGGAACAAATGGCGGGGTTCCAGTGGCCTGAGTAGAAGATTCCATCCTCGGTGCCACCTCAGGAAGTATCACATCCTCTTTTGTTTAAGGAAAAGGATTTGTCAAGGTTTTAAATGTAAAACAGAAAAGAAAAGGTACAATTTTTTTTAAAGTCTCTTTTGTTAATACCCTTAACTATAAGGTTTAAAAAAAAACTTGAAAAGCAACCTAATTCCCACCGCAACCCACCGGCCACCGCCATTGTTATCCACTAAATTTCAAATTTCAACACATACAGACATAAAATTATTGGCCCCGCTCATCACCCACATCTCACACTTGAGAACGACGTCGATTAACACTAATCACCAGCTGATAAAATTTCATCGTCGGATCGAGTCAAAACCCTAAGTCTAGTCAATGCAATGAGAGATTTATCAATAATCGATCGAATTGGATTGGTTAGGGTTTGAATGGCATCGGTAAAGTGGCGTAAAGGATCGAATTACGGTGTGAAATCTTCCATCGCAGTAGACCTTAGCGCCGGAGTAGAATTTGCGGAGGTCTAGTAAAAAGACGTCGACGGCGTCAGTACGGACACGACCACCAACGGCGTCGGAAGCTTCAAGTAGGAGGAAAGGGAATTAGCAGCGCTACAGAAGGTTGTGTACATGGATCGATCCACATCGTCTAGCCGATTCGCATCCGACTTTCTTTTCTTCGCCATTAAAATTGTCCAATTGAAAGCACTAAATTGGGTTTCTGTATAATTTATAATCTGCAATAATGTACCCTTTCGTTTCCGATTTGGTAATTCACAGAGGCAATTCAATTTCTCTCTTTATCATACAATACATGGTGTGTGTTGACGGAGGAGATGAAGTGTGTTCTTGCAGTTGTTTGAAGTAGTGGGGAGTTAAAACAGGCTTCAATCTCAGCCGTCCGATTGATTATCCAAGATTGAATCTAAGCCACCACTTATGGGTAGGCTAAGAGGCAGTTATTTGCCCCCTGTATTGTATATTAGACGAGTACTTAAAAGCCCGTGCCATTGGCACGGGTCAGTACAAAAGGGTAAGCAGTAAAAATTAATTTATCCTAGTCTAATGTCTAGTAGCAGCTTGTCATTAAGGATACATTTATCTGAATGGGAGGATAAGAGAATGATATAGAAAATAAAAGATGTTTTATATGGAACTTCCTATAGTAAGGAATACCTCAATTTGCTTTTCTGTCTCTTGTCTGTTTTCACGAACCAGATATGTACGTGTAACGTGTCTGAGCTCCAACCAAAAGCTCAATGACTAATTCGCTGCACAAAGAGAGCCATGTTCAGTGAATAAATGAGCTTGAACATTTTGAATTGAGAATAGAAACTGAAATTAAACAAACCTGTAAGAAACCCAACTATTGGAACAGGTTCTAATGCCCTTTCAGTACTATCGAGTCTTTGCCTGAAATGAACAGCTATAGTTAGATTCTTCCTTATAGTCTCCCTTTTCTTTTTCTTTCTTACTACCTCCGTCCCAAAATAAATGTCCAGAAAAATTACAAATTTGCTCTGGATCAACAATTTGATATTTTTTGGAAATTCATTTTGGGACCGAGGGAATATAAAATAAACAAACAAAAATCATTACCGGGTATATTTGCTGAAGAAAGGATCCCTCATAAGGTAAAGTGGCCACAACATTTTCCGTCATCTCAACTGAACAAAATGCCAAAACGTGAACCATTTATAGAATTACGAATTTTTTTATCCCTCTATGATTAGCATCTGAAAGTAAAGGACGTATAAATAAGAAGAATGCTTAGCATCTGAAAGTAAAGGACGTATAAATAAGAAGAATGCTAACCTCATCCTTCTCCGAGTTGGAAAGATGAAAATATTGGTTGTTCCAGCTAGTTCCCGAAGTTGTGGCAAAAGAAAGGCTGCCGAATCCAATTAAGTCCACAACCAGTGAAATGAACCACGGGAACCATGAACGAACTCCATATTTTCTTATTAGCAAAACATAAATTAGAGGTCTTGAGATGAATAAAACCTCTCCCATCACAAATAGGCCTCCAGGAATACCCTTCTCAGATAGGATACTTGAGAGAGTAGGTCTCTTAGATTCGATGTCTGTAATAATAACAAAATTGATTATATTTGATGTATTAAATTTGATTATATAGAAAAAAAAAAAAAAACTCCCACGTCCCCAAAGATAGTCCCATTTTTAAGTGACTAATTTGATTGAACTTTGTTAATGCTCAATTCCAAATGATCTGAAGTGGAATAGAATTAAAATTCTGACTATTTTCATGATCAAATAAGCAATTGGTCAATCTTACTTATTTCTTTTTCTTTTTTCTCTTGGTTAGGGGTTAAGACAGTGAATGTGATAATCAATGAAGAATGTGACCGCCATTCAGAATAGAGAAAAACAGACTTTATAAATAAAATGCAACTCAGCGCAAGGATCAGAGGTATTTCACACCTGCAAAGGACCCGTATTTCACACAGCTACGATAAGCAAGCACTTTGAACATGTGAATCTTAAAAAAAATATGTCGGGTACATATTAAGAGTGATCAAATATCAGGTTAACAATTTACCTCAATAGTAAGTCATGTCAGAGATGCAACATCCCTCACAGTGGCCATTGCATTCTGCATTGTATAAGAAGCATCACAATCTTAATTAAATCGATCAAATAGTAAGTAATTACATATCATAAAGTAATACATACCATTGCATTTATAATTTGATTTTGATCATCAGCAGACCTTCTTCGCTTATCCCAATGAAGATCTTAACTACTAACTCAGTTTCCGTTCTTGATAAAGAACGAAAATGAACATTCATTTTGAGATTACAGAGTAATATAAATCATGAAATCCAGATAAGAACAAACATCTCTACATAATAATCATTTAAAAAAAATTAAAGGCATAAATCCATAAGAAACAATCACAACACATTCAATCACAGATAAATAACCAAAAGAAAGCTAAAAGTGATACCAAAAGTAAACTCAAAACGTCATAGATTGATCCTAACTCATAACAGTATGCATATTCAACCAACCAATCCACCAAAACTCCTCTCATGTTAGCAGTCACATCTTTCTGAACCTTTTCAATGTACATTGACAATGGTTGTCGTTTCTCTTCCATCTAAATCAAAAACTCAAATCAATAAAAAACCCCAAATTTTCTAATAACCCAATCAAATTCACCCAATTGACCATCACATGTTATAGCCATTAACATGAGTGAATAGATTCACGAACCCCATCATAATCCCAATATGCCGAATCTCCGTCATAATTGAAAGAAACACTTAAGAGGCCCTAATTTGGAAGATTCAATTCAAATTCATGTTTATGCAAAATATCAAAACTAAAGCCAATCCAGTCCATATTCAATCATATCAACTCACAAACAAATAATTAAACCAAAAAAAAAACAATCTACATTTCCAAATTAAGCCCAAATCATATTACATAAATTCACCAAAATACACAAAATGGGATAGAACTTATCATACCTCCAAGTGATGAAGATACTCATAAATATCAAAAACATAAGCATCGCACATCTGGGGATCACTGCATTTCTCAAACACATCAATCCCATGTGATTCAATCACACCTTTCTTAACTTTCTTTGCCCTAGATTTTGCCTTCTCCGTCCCTGCCTGAGAACACAACTTGTGATTCAGCAACCCATTTCGGTGGTTCGTAATCTCACCCAAAACCACCCTTTTCTTATGATCGGGTTGCTGTTGTGCATCCATTAATTCAGCAGCCCTCTTCTTAGCCAAACGCGTAACTCGAACGCAATTCTCCTGGTTCGCCATTGACGTAGTAATCGATCAGGGTTTAATCGGAGAGAGGGTAAGAAGCAGGGGTAGGAGAATTGGGTATCATATTACATAAATTCACCAAAATACACAAAATGGGATAGAACTTATCATACCTCCAAGTGATGAAGATACTCATAAATATCAAAAACATAAGCATCGCACATCTGGGGATCACTGCATTTCTCAAACACATTAATCCCATGTGATTCAATCACACCTTTCTTAACTTTCTTTGCCCTAGATTTTGCCTTCTCCGTCCCTGCCTGAGAACACAACTTGTGATTCAGCAACCCATTTCGGTGGTTCGTAATCTAACCCAAAACCACCCTTTTCTTATGATCGGGTTGCTGTTGTGCATCCATTAATTCAGCAGCCCTCTTCTTAGCCAAACGCGTAATTCTCCTGGTTCGCCATTGACGTAGTATTCGATCAGGGTTTAATCGGAGAGAGGGTAAGAAGCAGGGGTAGGAGAATTGGGTTTAAAGTGACCGAGGGAGATTTTGACAATTGATTTCATTGGGTTAGAGCACAAAAAACTGTATCTTGCGGTTTTGAGATGAAAGGGGTGGGGAGTTAAAAGACGGTTGAGGGAGGGAGGAATTATTTTCAGCCGTCGGATCAGTTTGCCAAGAATCAATCTCAGTATGGAAATGGAGACAGTATGGAAAGAGAAAAATGTGAAAAAACTGAAATCGCACGCTAACTATATGACATTTTCTGAAAATGTTTGGTCTATTCCTAGAAGCAAGACCAGAGAATAATCCATACAAAAAGAGAGCCTCCTCGATGCTATTTGTTGCACTATATAAACTATATCTATAAAGTCTATGTATAATGAGTCTGGAAGAATGAATATAATACGTACTCAGTCTTAAATGATGTCAAACGCCTCTTCAGATCATCTTCCCGTGCTTCAACTTTATGTAGCTTTCTCTGTGCAGTGCGGTGATACCGACTCCCTTCCGCTTCTAAAGATTCAATGCCGGAGCTTTTCTTCGGCTTGATAAACTTCTTTTGGGCATCTTCCATCCTACTTCGTGCTTGACCCAATTTCATCTCTCCAAGCTGACCTTTGCCTCCGCCGCTTCTGCACGCATCTCGTGCGAAGCCTTCTCAAGCTACACACCCTCTCTTCAATTAGCCACAATGACGACACCAACATTACATTGAAGACTTTATTCAATACCAAAATAAATTGATTGACACAATACAAAAGGTTATCCCATGACAAAATAATTTGCTAGACTACGATATCCAAACAGACAAAGCAATCGTCAAAGGCACTGCAGATTTTCATATCCCGTCCATGGAAATTCAAGAAAGCTTAACTGAGAGAGCAATAACTGAGAGAGCAATATACTAAATTATTATTTACTACCTCTGCCCATATTGTATGACCAAAATATGTTTTTTTTTTTCAAATTTGCTATTGATTAAAAAGAAAAGTTATCGGTCATTTATTTTGGCACGGAGGGAGTATTTAGTTAATACCTCCTTCTATTGTATATTAGATATTGGTTGCTTGTGAATACACAAATCAAGTTTTCTCAAATCTTATAAGATGCACTTGCTTCCATTTCAGGAACATCGTTAAAGCATCCAACAGAAAATTCCGGTATTCGGTTGAGCAGTTAATTAATTTACATTAATAGCAATGGTCCGGAAAGAAAACATGACAAATCTACCCAAGAGGTCCTTTTTAATGGATGAAATGGGTTAGTTATTGGGTGGGTAAAGAAGCTTGTGCACCTTTATCGGTATGTGTAAACCTTCTTTCTAAGTTGTAATCTAACAAACTCCATAAGGCGGTTCTCAATCCGGTAAAATTGAGGCGAGGAGAAACAGGAAAACCTCGCATTCTCTATCTCTCTCTCTTTCACACACACAAATACAAACTCATCCTAGGCCAAGTAGCCTATCATTTTCTCCAGGCTGCTAACGTAAATAACTTGACAGACACCACTGAGAGTCTAATATTTGTTGGGGTTTGAATGTAATGTAAGGATTAGGAGTTTCGTGGTGCTTATTTGTGGATTTATTGTGCTGGTTAGGATTGCTCATGGTGTTTGGGGATTCAAAATATTGGGTATCAAGGTGGTACCACTGATGTTATATCATCATCAATTAAATAATAGGGTGCACTATGTTCCTTTGATTTGACTGGTCCAACTTTTACACGTTTTAAGCATCTCATCATTTGATGGATTAGTGATACCACATCAGTTAATTATAATTCCAACTTTAGCTGTTAAAGACAATAACGTGCGTGGATATGCATTCTTTCCATATCTCATTATAGTTAGAATAGTCAATTTTACAAGAGATAATACATAAGCATATTCTAGCTTAAAACGTATAAAAGTTGTTAAAAATCTATATATGCATAGTAGTTGTAGTTCCTTGAAGTAGGAGGAGAAACTTCAACGTCGCTCACTAAAAGCATGGCGGGCAAAAATCCTGAGCTGCCTAGGACACTTAAATGTTCTTTCTGGTTTCACTCTCCGCAGAATTCTTAAAATATCAAGAATATCTCGGACATCTTAAAGCACGCGAGACCACATCGGTCTTTTTAGATGCTAACAAATGCGATTACACGTAGCATGGATAAATAATAGCACAAATGTTTTTTTTTTTTTAATTCTCCCTTAATGGTCAAGGAGACATACAAATCCATTTCATAAGGCAGCAGAACATGAATAATTGAAACATCAAAAGAGCGCTCAAAGTTATTACCCGAAGGTGATTACTCGCTTGACATATGCTTCTTGCCTTGAAACGAAATGCCAAAACCGCTCAAGGCGATCGTAGAGCACTATGGATTCGGAGGAGCAAGTAAATCGCATGATTTCTTTGCCGCAATGACACTTACTGACCATACATCATATATAACATCATTTACTTCTTTGACCAACCCAAGCCTCCTCTTTTGTCAATAACAAACAATTTGGCGCTAAGCCATACCAATATTACTAAAAGGTGGTTAATTGTCCAAGTCTAATACCTTAGTTGATAATAACCCTCTACAACCCCTTCACAAAACCATACTTTAATTTTTCATAATGATCCAAATAAATACTGTTTTCATTGGTAATAGAAAATTTCATTTTTCAATGGTAACAACAGAATATAGCAAAAACTTGCAAAGGCATGGTTTCATGGCAAGCGAAGTGATATGGAATACAAACTTAATATGCTTTCTTTACTATGGATTTCGCACTTATTAGTTGAAGATAACATACAACTACAAACTTATCATTCATGTGTTGTAATTGAAAACCTATAAAAAAATATAGTATAAACACAACCAATGAGATTTACCTTTTGTATAGAGCATAATTTATAAGACTTATCTATTAAAATGTCCCTCAACTCATGTCCCTCAACTCAAAAAAGGTTATCAATGTCCCTCAACTCATGTCCCTCAACTCAAAAAAGGTTAACAATGAGTTGAGGGACATTTGTAAATTGTGGAAATGCACCCAGATTTCATGTAACGGTATAGTCTGGGAATCACACAATTGTAATATCAAATAGAGCCCAAGCAAATTTCACAAATGCAGCATCATCAATAAATTCAGACCTAATTGCCACATAGGCTCTGCATTTCCACAATTCACATCAAAATCAAATTCAATTCCACATTTTACAAATTTCCTCAAAATTGGAACTGAGAACACGAAAATGAAAAAAAATCCATAAAATGCATGTAATGAAGGGGTGTAATTAAACCTCACCTTCGAGCCCAGTTTGGCCGCCGGGTGTACTCCTCCTCTCCATTGTACAGATTTGGTAAATGTGAAGATTATTTATATGTATATGAACAGTAAACTGAGGTGAAGGTAGAGAGGGACGGATTGATGGGTTAAAGAGATGGGTGTAGTGCAGTGGAGATGTTAGAGAGAGAGAAAGGGAATGGGTTTTTTCAGGGGTTTCTCTCTCTAAGACAAACCCTCTCCTGTATAGTGTGTTTAACGTGAAGAGGGGAAAAAGAGGCAGGACGGGGAAGAATGGTGGTTGACGGAGGAGGGAGAGAATGCGGAAGAAAAATGGCGCAGCCGTGGAAGCAACTGGCGTTTGACGGAGAGAGGGAGAAGAGATCGTGGGTGTTTGACGGAGAGAGGGAGAAGAGATCGTGGGAGGGGAAGGATTTTCAGCCTTGGATCAACATTCTCATAAGCAATCCTGACCTCTCTTTATGGGGGCTAAGACCATCCACTATGGCTCTCAGTGAGAATACCTCAATAAAAAAAAAAAAAAAAAGAAAAGAAAGGAAAGTCACGAAATGGAGTGACTCCGGGCAATCAGCCAACCGGCGGTTGACCGAATTCCTATTGCAATTTCTTTTTTTTTTTTTTTTTTTTTTTTGATTTAATTATTTTGATTTTGTATTTATATAAATATATTTTTAAAATTAATATATTTTATATATTAATTTTATTTTTAAAAGGTTGGGTTGGGTTGGGTTGGGTCGAAATTCGGTGATGGGAGTATAAATTATATAAGGTTGGGTTGGATTGGGTTGGGTGAGAGAAATTAATATTTTATTTGAGGTTGGGTTGGGTCAGGGTCACTGATGGGGATGGTCTAAGAGGCGATTTTTAGCGCCCTGAATTGTATATTAGATGTTCTAAGCAATTTTCCTTGTAGTATACACGCTATTTCACTCTAAGCTCAATAAAGGGTCTAATTTTGATGAAAAATGTATGTGAAGTTTGTATTGCTATGAGAATCCTGAGCATTATATTATGCTTACGTACAGAGATCATAACCTGACTAAAGTGTTCTATCGGGAGATAAGTTTTCACAAATGTGAGCTTGATTGTGATAGATATAAATTCTTAGTCACCATTCATGGACTTTTGGGTGGGGCTGTGGTAAGCCCAATTTGACCCAAGGTGCTGGTATTTAGTCCGTCACTGCATGGTGTTTGCGTAGAGAATCGGGTTTTTGGGCTCGGGTCATTATAATTACAAACCTGGATTGACATCATGGAATGACCTCATATGGAGTGGAAAACCTGTGCAGTATGCAGGAGAAGGTATGACAAAATGGGTGGGCATTAGGAGAAATATGATTTCCACCAACAAATATACTCTGCAATGCAATCCTCACACTGTTGATAGATAAGAAAAAAAATTAGCAATTATTAAAAGGACCACATGACGCGCCCCAAACCGGGAACCTGCCTAAAAATACTCTATTTGGACTCTTGAACCATCCAATTTCGAGTTCGTATGAATTACGTATTCATTTTATAAGTTTAACCGGTTTTGAAAATGGTTTACTAAACCCTGCTGCAAAAAGAAACATTCTGGGAACAATAGTTATACTTTTAGCTTATGAAAATATGTCTATTGAAAAGATCTTGAAAAATTATCCAAAATGGACTCAAGAAGCACTCAATTCCGAGTCCGGGTGAATTAAATATGAATTTCACAAGTAAACATAATTTTAAGAGTCATGGACATCAAGTGTTCCAAGCTACTTTATCCCCATTTTTAACCATCTTCTCCATATCCAATTTGGTATATATAAACATCAATTATTAGCCCATATATTGTATTTAAATTATAATGTTCAATTGGTTGAAATATACGTTAAATGGTTAGGGATAATTTGCTTCAAAACTGAACCAACAAATAGGGCAGAATTTCCTTCAGGGGACGAGTCGTCCCACCTAGGCCTAAGTCGTCCCCTAGGCAAGGTCGAGTGAATCTGGGATATCAATATAGGGGACGAGTCGTCCCCCATGGAACGAGTCGTCCCTTGGGCTGCCAGACTTTCTCACTTAAAACCATGTTCCAAAATCACCCAAGATCCCTTCTTCACATTTTAACTCAAGAAAATAGATTAGTTTTCTATTCCCTATTGTAGCCGACTTGTATCCTCCAATTAATGTAATATTTAGTCTTCTAATAACCTTCTTTTATCTTAAAATAATAATTAAGAATGTATACATACACTCACACTTATCCTTGTCCATATTTCTTAAAACAGAGAACCCTAAGACTAAGAGTGCCAATCATACACAATTTCGACATAAATGATGCTTTACTCTCAATGCTTTCTAGAACCCAATTATACAATACACTTTAATCACAATTCATGACCAAAGCAACTACAATTATCTGCCAATATTTCATTAGTAGTAGACCTTCCTCCACATCATGTAATACAAGAGTATAAGCTAGCACAACCACTTATGTAACTATGACCGACTTCAAGGGAATTAATTAATGTATCCCTTAATCATTGAAATTTTAAGCACCAACTCTTTGAATGGAAAGGGCCCTGAACTCATAGTCAATTTGAGAAGATTTCTTGTTCATAGCACTTTAACTTTTATGGTTATCCAACATTAGTTCTGATAATGAAATTTAAAATATCACTAACCTTATACATTGACAACTCTTCCAATTCAAAGAAACTTAAACTTACACTTTTACCTCAAACTAAAATCACTATACCAACACCTCATTATACTCATCCCAAGTCCATTTCAATTCAAGGAAAATATTCAATTACTACATGCAACCTTTTTATATCAACAATTGTAACCTTAAACATCAAATAAACAAGAATTTAAGAAGAAATTATAATAACTTACTCTTTTCTCTAAAATCAAAACCCACCATAACCTCCCTTCCTTATAATCATTCTAAGAGCCATTCCCATCCAAGAAAAATTAGCCAAATGATACATGCAACATAGATATTCCATAAATCTAATTTCACACATCACATGAACATGCTTGGAAAGAAAATATAATAACTTACCAACTCATTTTTCCAACTTAAACAAACACTCCAACTTCAATATGTATACAATCAAAGTGACCTCAACCATTATCCACTAAACCAAAGCCATTCTTACCATTTTAACTTCAAGAAAATGATCCAACAATCACATTCAACCATTAACAACAATAATGCCAAAACCAAACTTTCAATATAACATATACCAATCTTTACTTCAAACCATCCCAAACAAGTCAAAATCCAAATTTACCATTTCAACACTTATAATTAAACCCAAACCTATATACCATTACTAACTTCTACTTTACCCAACATCTTAATCCAATTCATTTCAAAACCATAAGAAATGGTCCAACCTAACATACAACAATTTATACCTCAAATATTTAATACTATTCTAATAACACCATATTCACATTTATACTTCAATCATTTTTCTTAAACATCAATACCATACCAAAACTTCACTATATCACATCCCAAACTATTTTAACCATTTGAAACCCATAAAATGTACCAATCCACATGTAACATTTTCATATTCAACACAAGACCATTTTAATTCATTACTAATTCATTTCAACTCATTCTAATTTCAAGTAAAGTATACCCAAAGTGACATACAACAATTATAACATTTATAATTCAACCATTTCAACTTCAACCAAATTAATATATCCTCACTTCATTATACTCTTCCAAAATCTATTCCAATCCATTCTAAAATCAAATAAAATTTACTCCAAACCAACATGCAATAATATATTTCATAATTTTAACTTCAAATAATCAAATGAGCATACAAAGAAGGAAAAATATAATAACTTACAAAAATACTTCGAAATTAAGAAGAACTTTAATCGGCTAGATGCGATCCCCTCGACTTCTCGAACATTTTGGTGAAGACGGATCGAAGAACAGAACAACACTTAATTTATGAGAATTTTTAGAAATTAAACTAGGTTGAAGCTTTCTTTGCAATACAAAATAGTGTACTGCCCTTCCCTTCTTTCTCTATGCTTACCTTAGTCAACATGGGTATTCTTTTTAGTTGAAGAGTCATCAAAGAAGTTATAATAATTTTGAGTAGGTCTGCTGAAAAACGCGTTTCTCCATAACTATGGAGAAACGTGTTTTTAATAGCCAGAAGCTTTGTGTTTGATATCCAGAAAAAAAAAACCAAGGCCAAGACCAAAGCTTCTGGATATCCAGAAGCTTTGGGTTTGATATCCAGAAGTATGTGAAATGTATATCCAGAAGTATGTAAAATGTATATCCAGAAGTATGTGAAATGTATATCCAGAAATGTGTTAGGTGCATATCCAGAAATTGCTATTGAAGGTTTCTGGATATCCAGAAACCTTCAAATGTATATCCAGAAACCATCAAATGAATATCCAGAAACATTTTGAAGGTTTCTGGATATTCATTTGAAGGTTTCTGGATATCACTTTCATAAGGTTCTGGATATCCAGTGCATTGTCACGCGACAAAGCGGGATCCGTTTCTCTATAACTTATGGAGAAATTCTCCCTAGATTTTGGCAATAATTTTACACCTCACTTAGCCACGTCAAGCCTAGTGTCAATTTTTCCATGCAATTAAATTAAACTAAGAGTTGGTCTTATAAAAAACTAGTTTTTTCTTAAGATAAGGAAAAACGTGTTTTCAAAATAAACGGTGGCAATTTTGTAATTACGGGCAACCATGTTCAAAATAAACGGTGGCATTTTCGTAATTAATGGTTCCCCCGTTTATGCCAGTGCCTGTTTAACAAACTGCCAGTGTGACAAAGTGCCAGTGCATATGTAACAAAGTGCCAGCGAAAAAAGTGTAGTACCAGTTTAACAAAGTGCCAGTGTAAACTGGTACTGGCACTTTGTTAAACTGAAACTGGCACTTTTTACACGGGCACTTTTAAATACATGAACTGACACTCTTCACACTGGCACTCTGTTACACTAATACTGGCACTTTGTTACACTAATATTTTTGCTGGCTCTCAAAAATACAAGCACTGGCATTCAAAAATACATGGACTGGCATTTGAAAACACATTTACTGGCACTCAAAAATGCATATACTGGCACTCAAAAACACGATAATTATTTTTGCTTTGATATTCAAAAACATAAACCGACATTCAAAAAAACATGGATCGGCATTCAAAATTACAAGAAGCGCATTCAAAAAATACATTGACACTCAGTTACACACTTACTGGCACTCTATTATACACTAACTGGCACTCCAAAATACATGGACTGGCACTCCAAAACACATACACTGGCATCTAATTACCCAGTCCACCAATGCATCAAATTCTCAAACTGGTACTCAAATACTTATAAACTGGCATTAATTTACACTAAACCTGGCACATAAAATCTACCACAATCTCCGGAAAGGGAAGTCTAAAGCAAGAAGTGATGAAAGTCTACCACAATCTCCGAAACACTGGAAAGTTGGTGCCTCTGTTAAGTTTTTTGATCGGGAAGATTCAGAAGAGTCTCTACCGTTGTTAAATGGAGCAATTCGTGAAGATGATTCCGCATCAGAGACTTCACCTCATGATGGGAAGTCTAAATCAAGACATAATGAACTTCCTCTTTTAAAATTTCTGGAAAGTAGGGAAGTTGGTGCCTGCGCTATATTACCTGATTTGGTTGATTCCAACAAATCTTTGCTTTCTGGTGGAGCAAACCATGAAGAACAGTTGTGTGAAAATGTTTTTCCATCGGAGGCAAACTCTACTGTTTGGGAAATTGATGATCCAATCCAGTGGCTAGGACCCGACGAACGGCAACGGAGAAGACAACCACGGCGATCGATGATATTGGGGAGGCTCTGTGTTGGTCGCCGGTGAATGGGTGAGGAAGACGGCCATTTCCGCCTAGTGAGAGAAGCTCCGTGTTTGCGAGTGAGAGAAAGTGAGAGAGAATGAGCCCGTTATTTAAAATACGTTTTTTGTTAAGTTAACAAAAAACGCGTTTTTTATAAGTTTTTGGCTTAAACTAATGAGTCCCACAATCCAAAGCCATTATTTTTTTTCCAAACAATTCCGTCCCATATCTTTTATTATTATTATTATTATTATTATTATTATTATTATTATTATTATTATTATTATTATTATTATTATTATTATTATTATTATTATTATTATTATTATTATTATTATTATTATTATTATTATTATTATTATTATTATTATTATTATTATTATTATTATTATTATTATTATTATTATTATTATTATTATTATTATTATTATTATTATTATTATTATTATTATTATTATTATTATTATTATTATTATTATTATTATTATTATTATTATTATTATTATTATTATTATTATTATTATTATTATTATTATTATTATTATTATTATTATTATTATTATTATTATTATTATTATTATTATTATTATTATTATTATTATTATTATTATTATTATTATTATTATTATTATTATTATTATTATTATTATTATTATTATTATTATTATTATTATTATTATTATTATTATTATTATTATTATTATTATTATTATTATTATTATTATTATTATTATTATTATTATTATTATTATTATTATTATTATTATTATTATTATTATTATTATTATTATTATTATTATTATTATTATTATTATTATTATTATTATTATTATTATTATTATTATTATTATTATTATTATTATTATTATTATTATTATTATTATTATTATTATTATTATTATTATTATTATTATTATTATTATTATTATTATTATTATTATTATTATTATTATTATTATTATTATTATTATTATTATTATTATTATTATTATTATTATTATTATTATTATTATTATTATTATTATTATTATTATTATTATTATTATTATTATTATTATTATTATTATTATTATTATTATTATTATTATTATTATTATTATTATTATTATTATTATTATTATTATTATTATTATTATTATTATTATTATTATTATTATTATTATTATTATTATTATTATTATTATTATTATTATTATTATTATTATTATCAATACTCCCTCCGCCTTATAATAAAATGCTACTTACCCAAAAATTACTACTTTAAAATTTGGAATTTATTAACATATTGAAAATATCATATAAATTATTAAAATGCTAAACTAACGCATAATTGTCATAATTAAAATGCGAAACAATAAATAATATAGTTTGCACTCTAAATACACGTGCTCAACACGTTTTTAAACTAGTGCCTAGAGTTCGGCTCGTTACACCACATAAGAAGAACTGTGCAAACTTTTTTATTTCTTCAGGTAAAGAACACAAATAGTTTCAGAATAAAAAGCACACTGTGGAATGGACTATCTCCGAAATCATTCCTTGCTATATACTGTATTAGTAAAGGGAATGGTTGTCATTTTGCATGTCTCAAGCGTAATCTAGGGAAGGAATTTTCTTGAAATCGCTTCTGGGAAGTGATTATTTCAATCATTGTTGCTTAAGCAGTTAGTGATATGTGATTACCTATCTTGAATTACTTAATTTTTCTTTTGCATTTTACTTATGCTCATGCTTCTCATGTTGTTGAGGCTGAAAAAATCATCATATTACCTGGACATCTTGACTTATCAAATTGACAGTACAACCTGGCTATTATCACTACATTAAAGGGCAATTATGAGACCTATTCAACCGGAGAGATATCCGGCCGTTTTAAGCTATAACCAAGGCCCATTATAATTGAAAAGTAACGACTCCATCAAAGATATCCGGAAAAGGAGGAAACATCTAGATTTTCTTTATATATATACAACACATGTAATCACTAGAGCTGTCAATTCGGGAATACGGGACGAGACGGGACGAAACGGGACGAAATTATTTTGTCCCATGACGGGAACGGGACGAGACGAGATGGGACAAAACGGGACGGGACTAAAATACTTCGTCCCATCCCACCCCATTTGCGGGACGCGGGATCCCGCGGGACAATGCGAGACCCGTTAACTAGGAGAGATAAGCGTTGACTAGGCGCCAAGGCCACGGAATCAGGTTCTTGTAATCTCTTTACTTAAGTTTCTTTTTCATAGGTAATTATTTACTCCCTTCCTTATTACTTTACTTTATATATTTAACAGATATGAGAAGTATTCTACACCTGTATAATTGTAGGATTAATTAACATTTTCTAAAAGCAACCTTGGTCCTTCACACACTTCTTGTCAACATTTCCCTTTATGTTAAAGAAAATAGACTGCATAGAGGGTAGAAAAATCTGTTTCAATCTTTTGGGTCCATACATCTGAACTTCTAGAACTTAATTTTCAGTCACTATAGAGTCACATTGTTTTCTCTGTGATGTGCGAGTCCTACTCCCCTGTGTTTCCCCTTTCTTATGGGATGAGAAAACATCTATCCACAAGAACAGTGATATAGTTCTTGGACTATTTTAGAGTTTGATTTGTTTGTTGCTTATAAGCCTTTATTGTTGGAAAGTCTCTATGTTGATTAGTGATTGACACTACTTTTTTTTGCAGCTCGTCAAATGGTCATGTTCAGTGCAACATGGCCTTTAACACTTGAACGTCGCGGGACGGAACGGGATGGGCGGGATCGCACTATGTTGTTCCGCGACGGAACGGGACGAGACGGGACGGGACAAAACGGGACGGGACTAAAATACTCCTCCCCATCCCGTCCCAAATCTATTGCGGGACGGGACGTCCCGACGGGACCGTCCCAACTTGATGGCTCTAGTAATCACACACACCACGTTTTTTAGGTCTTAGATGTTCAATGTATAATAGTTGCACTCAACTACCATCACCATCTTAATAATATTCCATCTTTTCGAGGTTTTATGCCGGCGAACAAGTTGTTCAGGTGCTTTCCTCGTTAAATCCTCCATGTTCACACCTTGATTCTAGATCATCATATTCCATTGTGCCCACTTCCTTACAGAAGCTTGGAAATGCTTAAATTTGATCGAAACGGTTTGGCGCCGTCCGTGGGAACAATGGTCTTTTGATGATTAGCAAATTTCGACCGGAATTGCCGCCAGGTTGACGATCATGACGATAGGATTAGGGTTACTCTCGCGGATCGACGTACAACGCCACTATCTTCGCGCTTCGCACCAGGAGTCGTCTCCACAAAGGCTCCTAGGGAGGTGTAGCAATTACACAAATGGGGCAAAGCAAATTTTGGATTGTGCCAACTTGATGACCATCCAGACCAATTTAAAGGCAACGCATCCTCACTGAGACAGCCGAATCTAAAGCCAAACGCCACAATGCCCTTAACATCCTCGATCGTAGCTAAAGCAACAGACAACAACCTGAAGAGACATCTTGATTGGTATGAAAGACAACAGGCTGATCCCTTTTGACGAAAGCGCCAACTAGGAATGGGGCATGCAGCTTGAATAGGATAAAAGCGGGACACAAGTATTCGCCCCTCCCTAGGTACGACTCGTTATGTTTCACTACCCTTAAGTTTTTCCGAATTTTAATTATTCTTTTCTAAAATTCCTGTCAAACTGAGCATAGGGGAAGTATTGATCATTTTTGTACTTATTCCTAATTAATGTCTTTCATCTAGGGATATTTAAGTTGCAAATTAGAACCTATTACTATAGTGATTTCCTGAAGTACCGGTAGTATATTTTTATTGAAATCACACTTGCCACCACCCTAAAAAGGTACTTTCCCTCCTCCGGTTTGAAGGTTTTTCATCCCTCTCTAATAGCTAAAGGTTGTCTACACCTTCGCCCGGGACGCAGGCTCTTCATACTTTTGCTAAGGTGTAGGTGGGCCAATGTGTCAAGAACATGTTGATTACCTTCTTGCACTTAGCTAACGTTATGAACTCAAGATGATACAAATAGGTTGTAACATCAGCATGTTACCACAACGAACAACAAGGAAATTTTTTTATGAATAAAGCTTCTATTCATTCTTCCCCTCGTTAAAATACTTCAAAAGGTTGTACCATCAACCTGTTACACCAAAAACCGACTTACTTTACACCCCAAAGTATTTTAAGAAAATTTAAACCTAATCATCAAAATGTCCAAAATCATCATCCATGACATCACAAGACATGGAGCAATACCAAAAGCATGTTCAAAAGAACATGCACTAAACCTTACAACCTAAAATATCCATCATCTAAAAGCGAGGACAAAACCCTCGGCAAAATATTAAAGTTAAGCAAAACCATGAAATTTTATTTGAGGACACCCTCAATTAAAAGTAATAAAACAAAAACCAAACAAGTTGTTTTTAAGGAACAAGCAAAATCATTCCTCACCTGCATCTTCTTCCATCTTCTCCTCTTGCATCTCACCAACTTGCTCCACCTTCCCTTCATCCTGAACCTTGGAATTGACCTCGCCTACTTCTTCTCCTGCAATCTTCCTCAGAGCTGCATACTCTTCCTCTAAATCCCATTCAGCATGCTTCCCGGCCTCGTATTCCTTGATCATTTCAATCCTGGCTTCATAAACAGGCTTCGCAGCCTCTGCCATCAACTCGTTCCGGAGGGATTCCATCTCTTTGTTGTGCCTCCTACTTGCCTCGGCCATCCTAACCACCCATTCATCATCCTTAGCTTCAATCTCCTCATTTTTCTTCTTCAGAGCAACCCTGAGGTTTCTTCAGCATCCATCTTAGCTTTAAAGGAAGATTCAGCCTTATCCTTCCATAGTTTGACCTCACTAGCCAGCAAACCCGTGGCAGCAACATTCTGTAACTAGGAAGACATTCAGAGACAAAAGTAAAAGCGTAAAATAACTTTCATAAATCTAAATGATACCTTCTTCTCCAGTTCATCCTCACTTGGTACCATGATCTCCACATCAACCACATCTTGCATTTTCCTCTTCTTAACCACCACTTTACCTCCAACCTCTAGCCTTGGTGCTGGGGGCAGGTTGCTCCCTTCCACCTTTCACTTACCCTTGAACTTGGCCACCAACTCACTCGCAGAAGAAATCCAGATTGTGAACGGGTTACTAAAAAAGAAGAATAAAGAATGTCACCACTCTAGATCGTGAAAGTTAAAAATCAACCTGAGAAAGGATGGCTTACCGTGAAGACATCTTGTGGGCCGCACTCTTCAGTCGCTCAATAGCCAACTTCTCCACACTCGGCCAAGACAAATGATGGGACAAACTTTCGAAGACTTTCGGGCATAGCCTTAACTCGCTTAACAATATCCAGAGAGTCGAAGTTCTGGGAATAACTTTGCCAACTTGGAAACCGCAAAGGGACAAAAGAAGATCAATGACCAAGATAATATATATACGAAATCAACAAGAAACCAAGAAAACAAGACTACCTTCCTTCCTCCAATCGACACCATTTTGTCACCACCCTTCAGCCGCTCTTCTTTACATAGAAGAACCTGTTCTTCCACCCCCTATCTTTATCTGTGAGACTCACCAACAAACCTTGTGCCCTAGACTTAACCCTAAATCCATACCTAAATGACCCATGAGACCTTATATCGTAGCAACAAGCCGGTTCCTCCATACCAACCCGTAAACCGCTAAGGCACTCAACCTATCCAACATTTCTAAAATACTCCAACCTACCGCCATCGGTTGAGCGTAAGCAAGCTCGAGACTCAAAAACGTGTGATTAAAGGGGAAAAGGGAAATTTTAGTCCTATTGCAAAGGGATATTCGAGGAAACACACCCAATCGGGAGAAACACAAATCGGACGCTAAACTAGGGTTAGGGTTCATGAAGACAAGACGATCCGGAAAACATTCGCCAAAGTTTGTATGTCAAACAGAGCGAAGTTCGCAATGTTCTTCATGAGGTTTGTCAAGAAGACCAATAGAAGAAAAACCATGGGTTTATCGGCATTTAGGTCTTCCATTTTTGCAAGAAAGGAAAAAAGAGGAATGGAAGAAGAGAAAGAATCGCACCTGTTGGAGAAACTTCCTTCGTAGCAATGAGGCTAACCAAGGCGTAGCAGCATGGATATTAAGAGGGTTCTACACGCCTCGGAAACCATAAGCCCCATTATGACCCCTAGGGCCACGTAAATCGCCAAGCGTCACTACCCGGTCCAACTGAAGAGACGAGGTGGATGCCAGTCGTTAAGTGAATTTCAAAATTCAAAAATCTCCTTTTAAAAATTCAGGGGCAATTATTGAGGCTGGAAAAATCATCATCTTACCTGGACATCTTGACTTATCAAATTGACAGTACAACCCGGCTATTATCACTACATTAAAGGGCAGTTATGAGACCTATTCAACAGGAGAGATATCCGGCCGTTTTAAGCTACAACCAAGGCCCATTGTAACTGAAAAGTAACAACTCCATCAAAGATATCCGAAAAATGAGGAAACATCTTGATTTTCTTTATATATATACAACACATGTAATCACACTCACCACGTTTTTTAGGTCTTAGATGTTCAATGTATAATACCTGCACTCAACTACCATCACCATCTTAATGATACTCCATCTTTCCGAGGTTTTATGCCGCGAACAAGTTGTTCAAGGGCTTTCCTCATTAAATCCTCCATGTTCACACCTCGATTCTAGATCATCATATTCCATTGTGCCCACTTCCTTACGTAAGCTTGAAAATGCTTAAATTTGACCGAAACACAGGTGAACCCTTTGTTAGCGGAGAAGTAGTCAACTATGATGACAAGTGTTTCACCCTAAAAATCCACTCAAAGATGTTCTACATCTTGGACATCCACCTTGAGGTAACGTCTTGATTTACATCTCTGACCGACGCCTTGAAATTATTTGTTGTGTTTATCCTATTTTTCGGGAGCGTAATTATAAATAAATAATTCACCCATGTGACCGTTTGGACCTAGTCAAAGAGCAACATAACGGATTCAAACCATAAACCAAAGGATAACGGTTGGAATCCATCAACAAGGAGCGAGATTTTAGGCGCAAAATCAGCACGACATTCAAGTTGTTATTTTCAGTTACGATTACGCCTATATATTACTCTTAGAAAAGCACTTGTGTTCACGTTACACAGTTTTGCTTACTTTTACTCTGCACTTGTACTCAAAACTCTCAATACTAAATAAAATCTCTTTGGTTTAGGCATGCTTGCCAAAAGCCTCCCGAGGTTTTTCTCTGAGACGATTGCTCTAAGGGTTTCCTCGTTACATCATTGTGTTCATCTTGTTTTGAGGATCATAAAAGATCCTCCAAATCATGGGCATCAGTTGTACAAAAGCAAGGTTAGTCTTTCTAAAAAACTCATTTATCATTGCAGGGAAAGGATAAGAAAACCTAGAGTAAAGTGGGTACTCATAAAAACAAACCCATTTCTGAGAAACGAAATCGAGACCTAAGGAGAACATCGAATGGCCTAAAGATGGTAGAATCCGGAAGCAAAAGTGTCGATCTTTGATGGATTCAATCGGTTCGTTGTTAAAAATACGCATTTCTTCATCCGGTTTTATCAACAAACCTTCGCACGAAAAAACCCCATCCTCGTTTAAGCTCAGAGGATTTTTCGCGGCTTTTCCCTTTTATGATTTCACCATTTTTGAAAAAGAAATAGGAAGAGAAAGAGAGAGAGAGAGAAAGATTTTACCTTCAAGGGAGAAATCACCGCCGTGAAGAAGAGAATGGATGAAATTGATTGGAAAAAGTAAAGGAGAAAGTGAAAAGAGTTTTCAGTTAAAAGCCCTAGATCTTGGGGTGGGTACGCTAATTAAGTGAAGATTAAATCCTCAACCGCCACGTATCCTTTCAATTAATTAAAGGCCAACGGACCCTAGAGCCCCTCTAGGGAGATTTAAACCCATTTTAAGAAATGGCTTTTTATTAATTCCCCACACACCCCTCGCTGTTAAAAGACCAAAATGCCCTTAAAAAAAAACTCGTTCCTTCCTATTTCGCCACGTATAGAACTTTCGATTACGCCACGTGCCTCGTAAACCCTCATTTTCACCGCTTCAACCATAGCGCAAAAACCCTCATTTTCAAAAATCATTTTCTCTCTCTAAATCCAGGCGAAATCCAAAGCGATATTTCGGCGATTTCCGTTGAAGTCAAGAGATTTCCGGTGAACTCAGCGAAAAGTCCGTTGAAGTGAAGATCGAAGTGAATTTAAACTCATAAAAGGTAAATTTAAAAATCATCGATTATACCGAATTTTTACTTTATTTCATTGTTTTTTATACGTTTTTTCTTCATTTATGTTTTAAACAAGATTTATTTGAAATATTATACAGAGAAAACAAGATTTTCTTCATAAAAGGTAAATTTCGTAGAAAAATCATTTTTATACGTTTTTTCTTCACTTATATGTTTTAAAACAGCTTTTAAACAAGATTTAAAAGTCTCCCTAGAGCCCCTTTAGGGAGATTTAAAATGTCTTATATACAAAATATATGACTTATATACAGAGAAAAAGTCTTATATGTAAAAAGTCTTATATACAAACATATAAGACATTTTAAAAGGTCTTATATGTTGTATATAAGTCATATATTTTGTATATAAGACATTTTAAAAAGTCTTATATGTTGTAAATAAGTCATATATGTTGTATATAAGTCATATGTTTTGTATATAAGACATTTTAATATATGTTGTATATAAGACTTTTTTAAAAAAAGTCTTTTAAAGTCTTATATTATGACTTGTAGTTACTTATAAGACTTATATTAAAAAGTCTTATAACTAAAATATAAGACTTATACTTGTAAGTCTTATTATATGTTTCTTTTAAAAAGTCTTATATATTATTAGTTATAAGACTTTTTAAAAAGTCTTATAACATATAAGACTTTTTAAAGGTCTTATATGTAAGTCTTATATGTTAGTTATAAGACTTTTTAAAAAGTCTTTTTAAAAAGTCTTATATAAGATCTTTAAAAACTCTTATATGTTGGTTATAAGACTTTTTAAAAAGTCTTATATACAAACATATAAGACTTTATGTATTTATATGTTTCTTTTATAAAATTTTGTCTTATATGTAAGACTTCTTTTAACTAACATATAAGACTTTTATTATATACAACATATAAGACTTTTTAAAACACCTACATATAAGACCTTTTAAAAGTCTTATATATTAGTTATAAGACTTTTTATGTATTTATATGTTTCTTTTATAAAATTTTGTCTTATATGTAAGTCTTATATATGTTGTATATAAGACTTTTTAAAAAGTCTTATATACAACATATAAGACTTTTTACATATAAGACTTTTTAAAAGTCTTATATTCTATAGAAGACTTTTTAAAAGTTTTATATAAGACCTTTAAAAAGTCTTATATGTTGTATATAAGACTTTTTAAAAGTCTTATAACCAACATATAAGAGTTTTTAAAGATCTTATATGCTAATTATTTATAAAGTCTTATAACTAAGTCTTATAACTAACATATAAGACTTTTTATAACTAACATATAAGACTTTTTAAAAAGTCTAAGTCTTATATGTAAAGTCTTATATGTTGTATATAAGACTTTTTAAAAGTCTTATATATTAGTTATAAGACTTTTTATGTATATAAGACTTTTTACAAAAGTCTTTATATTATACATATAAGACTTTTTTAATAGTCTTACAATAATTTTATTATATTCAGTCATTAATAATATATATCATATTGTATTTTTTACTTGTAGATGGGAAAAAACCAAAGTATGAAGTATAAACCATTTGGTAAAAAGTCTAGAAATGCATCAGCATCCTCTGTATCATCCGAAAGAACACCAACTGCTTCACCTCCTGCTTGTGTGCACAGTTCTCCTGCTTCTGCTTAAACACCAACTGCTCACGTTTCTCCAAAGACTAAGGTTATTGTACATTTCCCTGTAACTAGATCAAAGACTAAGGAGGAGATTGCGATCCTCAAAAACACGTACAAAAATCAGAATAAGATCAAAAGGTAAGGCCGAACCTCAGAATGAAATTCTAAAACCAAAAGCTAAATCTCTGAAGCCCAAGAAGAAATCATCACCAGCTGTTGTTAAACAAAAACTCCCCAAAGGGATTTCAAAGGATTCAAGAGCAGCAAAACATTTATCATGGATCCCAAATTATAGGTCCAATGTGCATGCTATTTGGTCGATTATGAAGGAGACACCTCTAAAGGCAGCCCATTTTATGAAGTTGAAAAAAACACCATTCTACCACTTTTTCCATGTCATTTTTTCAAACATGGAGTTTACTTATCGGAAGATGGATTCAACCATTGAGGAGATAATTAAGTGTTATGATTCGAATGTACAGAAATTCAAACTTGGGGAGGTTTTTGTTGATATTACACCTAGAGATATAACAACAATTTTTTGAGTGGTTGGTGGGAAAGAAGAAATGAATTTGAAAAAGTTACGGTTAGATTTTCTTTCTTTTGATTTGGTGAAGAGGCAATTTCCTAACTGTCCTAGTGTGGTCAATATGAAGTTAGTGAAAGAAACATTGAGAAGAATTGTGTTGAGTGATGAAGAGGAAGATGTTGAGGATGTTGTGAAATTGCTTGTTTTAATAGCAATGGGGTCATTGTTTTTTTCATCAAAGGGAGAACATATATCATCAGCTTTTTTTTATTATGTTGATGATTTGAAGAAAATGAAGACCTATGATTGGTCAAAAGCTATTGTTGAAAATCTGAAGCAATCGTTGAATGAAAAGCATTCAACACCACTTCTTGTGACAGGCTGTGTATCACTTTTACCTGTAAGTAAAAAGTCTTTGTTTATTTAATGTTTTTTTTATTAAATATATGTATATATGTATAATTATACAGTTTTTAATGTTCTTTTAGCATTGGTTTAATGAGCACACAACAATCTTCAAACCAACAAGGAGCTTACTGCCAAGGTTCATGAAATGGGACATCTCGAAAAAAATAAAAGGTTTCAGTCAACTGATTGCAAAATTAGGAAAAGATGAGGTATGGACCTGAACATACCAAAAGTGTCGAGTTGGGCCAAACGAGTAAAGCCCAATCACAGATAGCATTGGCACCCACATTCTCAATGAGACTGATCCAATCAGAACAAGGCCCACGGCCCATCTCACACATCAGTCGACTAAGCCCATGGTCCGACTTACAGGTCCCGACCTAACTTAGTCCGACCTCATGATCCATGCTACAATTCGGGTACGAACCATGCTCTACCCGACAGTCAGGTCGACCATTCCACGAGTGGCGACCTCGACCTAAATCGGCCAGTGACGACCGACACTTGCCGGCTTATTTGGTTAATCAATGCTCACAACTACATCCCTACAAATCGTGGACCGTTATAGACACGTGCCCACGACCAAGTAACTGCCGCTATAATCTCGGAGGACATGCAGCCTCCCCAAAAATACATTACTCTTGCCTATAAATACTTCATCACTACCAAACGGTGAAAGGTAACTGCCATTTTGTATTCTGAGTTCATTATTCAATACATTTTGAGCTTTATACAACCGTAAGCTTACTCACGCCCGAGTGTCTTCGCCGGAGACACATCCTGCTAGTCGTGGGTTACTGCTGTGTCAAGAAGCCAGTGATCGGTCTGCCACGTGGAGGAAGATTGATAAGCATATTTCCTGCAAAGACGCTTGGTTCCATTGCAGGAACGTGCTTTTAAACTTGACCTCGAAACTTTTCTTAGCCTATAACGATGGTGACTTCGTAGGACACGTATCCGAGGCTTCACTTGGGGCATGACGAAGTAGAATAACAACAACAATACAAACGTCGGAAATGCAGATTTGCCTCCTCCTCCCCTCCTCAACGACATCATGCTAGGGCGACACGCTCTAACAGGCGTAGGCGATGGCGGGGATTGCCGATGCAAGGAGAGAAAAGCGTCCTATGGAAGGACAGGAGCTCCACCTCACCCAAAACGTACATACCGAGGCAGGCGAATGTGGGAAGCAGAGGCGAGTCCCTCCATTAATCCCATGAGCAAGAAAGAAATGATGTTGAAGCGAGCCTGCATTCTCGGCCGACTTGATAGCCATGGAGGAGGCAGTAACAGCCGACATACGCCTGAGAGAGTGGCACCCGCTCAGGTTTCTAATGGGCAACGGAGCCGGGGAGTGCTAGAGCCAAATGAAGGTGTAGGGCGTAATGGCGAGGACAGGATAGTTCAGCGAGCTCCTACCATTGTTCATGTGCCGAGTAATGATTTAAGGGCTAGCCTCAACGAAACAGAGAGCGAGGCTCAATCGATTTGAGGACTCGGTTAACGGCTAACGAAACAGTGCATGTCTCTCCGCGCGAACGCAGAGATCGGGATCACATAGAGACAGGAATGGGCATAGGTCGCCCGTGAGAGGAAAGGCGCAGTCGCCACATGGAGATCACAGCGCGCAGTCGCCGTCTAGCTGGCGAGAGGCGCAGTCGCCTCAAAGAAGTAACAGACATAGATCTCAATAAGATCGAAAGGACCAATTCTCACGGGGACGAGAAGGAGTAGGCGGGTGACTCCACCCGAAGTGAAGGTCGAGGTCCAATGCCGCTCCCTCCAGGAGATGAGAGACCCGATGCCGTAGAATGGTTGTTGATGAAAAGAAATTTGAGCAATGGGAGGAGGAGAAGAAGAAGGATCTTTGGAAAGGTCGAACGAATTGATTTTGCTCTTCGACCTTTATCCAAAGAAATCGAGATAGTCGACCTCCTCCTACTTTCAGTTGCCTCTTACGGAGAAGTACTGCGGATCGACAAATGCCGGGAGCCACATAGCACATCCGGAAGCCACTATGTGTTTTGTCGCCAATGAGGATGACAACATGTGCAAAGCTCTCCTAAGCACACTTACCGGCGGCCTTAACTTGGTTCAATGGTTTGGTCTTTGGTAGTATCACCACTTGGGCATGCTTGAACAAAATTCTTAGACCGCTTCTCATTGCAGGAGCTCGAAAGATAACCGTCACATCGATCCGAATAACTTGGTGCAGTGGTAAGAATGAAAGCTCGATGAGCTATTTCACCAAGTTCAAAGAGATGGTTGATAAGATAGAGGAAGACCTCACCGACGGGGAGGTAATCAATTGCTTCCGAAGTGGCATTTCCTCAGAAGACATGGACTACGAGCTCACAGTCCGAACGGTCACAACTCGACAGGAGTTGTTTGAAAAGGTGTATAATGTCGCTCTAGCTGAGGAAAGAAAAGAAAAGAAAAAGGGAAAGAGCCCAAGGTTGAAGTCACCGATGATAAAAAGGACTCCAACAAGAATGGGGGGAACAATAAAAATGGAAAGAAACGAGAACTAGGGCGACAGAGAAGGTGCCCGAAGCTTTCACTCCTCACGGTGAGTCGAACGGAGATTTTGAATCTTTGTTGAACCGGCTCCTCCATCCCAATGAATCCAGGCAACAAGTTTAGGAGGGACAACAAAGAAGTACTGCGACTACCACAAAGACACCGGTTATCTCACGTAGGATTGCTTGGGATTAAAGCGTATCATCCAGAGAATGGTCGACCGGGGAGACTCGAAGCTTATGTGAAGAGACCTGCCGGGGGAGGTGAGCAGCCAGCAGTGGGCAACAAGGACCTAGGCAACCTAGACCGAACACAGGGGTCATCACCGAATAAGCGAGCAACACGGCCATCAAGCATAAGATATTCCACTCAATAAGGCCCCACATGTGCCTCCAAGGAGAGAAGTAAGAGATGAGGCGATCGCCTTCTACCCCCACGAATTGGCAACTAATATGGCGGCTAGGGAGCAAGTTCTCGTCATCCCAGTCTCATTGATGGATGTACGACGAGCGAGACTCCTAGTCGACACGGGGGCTTCTGCAAGGATATTTTGTTTTACAAAACTTTCAAGGAAATGGGTCTTAATGATGAACAAACCTGGAGAGATATGATGGCGAGTTTGGAGGGCTTCACCAACCACCGAGTTGATGCTAAAGGCCGTATAGTGCTCGACGTCGACCTAGGCCGACACCCCCTCGGGATTGTCTCGAAGGTACAATTTATCGTAATTGATGTAAATAGTGACTATGCCGCCATACTTGGAATTCTGGACGGTCGCTCTTGGAATGGTAGCATCAATTCCTCACCGGCAAGTAAAGTTCCCCACACCTGGCTGGAGTGGGTTGCGTACAAGGCACAACTTCGTGCTTATCTGGATCATGTTCTAAGAGAAAGAAAGAAAAGGGAGCTAGAGATTGAGGCTGGCTGATGGTTACTTGAAGGCTGTCTCGATCGATCACCAAAACTACCCGACCGTCAACAATCACCGACGTGGTAAGTCGACCTATCGCTCAAATGACGAGGTCATGCTTGAGTCGACACGTCACTCTAACACCACCGAGGTCGATTCGCATGTAGTTATGGTCGATCAAGTCGTCATAGGAGACCTATGCCTCCGGATAGACAATAACTCGGGGGCCCCTACCAACAAGGTTGCAGACAAGCTTGATGATATGATAGCCGAGGAGGCTCCACACTGGGAGGCGAGGAAAGACAAAAGGTCGAGGAGATCATAGTGGAGACTCTACAATTCGTAGATGGACCGAGCTAGAAGGCGTGGATGAGCTAGAGTCGAATCACTAACCCTTCTTACCCCGATCAAAAAATTCAGATTGGGAAGCAGCTATCAGTTGAGGAGCGAGCAGAAATCATCGAGCTACTCAAAGAAAGTAATGATGTCTTTGCATGGAGGGTAGAAGACATGAGGGGAATCAAGGAGGAGGTCGCTGTTCACAGACTGGAAGTCAACCCGACCATAAAGCCGAGACCCCAAAAGTTGAGAAGTTTTGCTCGCGACAAGGAAGAGGCTATCAAAGCAGAGGTACAAAAACTTTTGAGTGCAGGTATAATCAAAGAGGCCACTCATACAACGTGGTTGGCCAACGTGGTCATGGTGAAAAAATCGAATGGCAAGTGGCGGATGTGTGTCGACTTCACTACTCTCAATCTAGCTTGCCCAAAGGATAGCTATCCTCTTCCTAGAATTGACAAGCTTGTTGATTCCATTGCTGGTCATTCCACTCTCAGTTTCCTGGATGCTTACTCGGGATACCACCAGATAAAGATGCACGCGGATTTGAAGGAGAAGTACAACGACCTGGACAATACATATGAAGCCAATGAGATGGTGAAGATAAAGGCCCTGTCCGACCTCGAAGCTTCAGAGTCCAAACTTAAGGAAGTGACTTCAGAGAGAGATGCTAAGCGCCTTGCTCATGAGAGGACTAAGGTTGAGCTTGCCACCGTCACCAAACTTCTTGCTGATAAAGATTCTTTTTTGAAGGAGCTTAACGAGGAGCATAACTCGGCTCGAGCTAAGTGGAAGGAGGCTCTGAAGAAGGCTGGCCCTGATGCTGTGGAGAAGTTCAAGGAGGGAGATGAGTTTTATGATGCCATAGTGGCCAGGGCACAAGACTTTCTCGAGGTTGGGAAGAGGCACATGGCCCGTCGAGCACTGGTGGATCCTTCAGCTACAGTTACCATCGAGCAATTAGCTCGTTGGTTTTCTGAGTCCCAGTACGACATGGCAGCTCGCGAGGTCATTCGCTTGTTCCCTATCTTGAGAACGACTTGGCCTTTATTGCCCAGGAAGATGAAGAAGATCATTGTGAGAAGTGGGAGGCTCCCCCTGTCCTTGACAGAAATTTTGATGTGGTCTTGGCGGAGCTTGATGATGCTGAAGCTATGGAGACAGTAGATGAACAAATTTATTCGGAGTCGGGTAAACCTTTGGATCCTCAGCAACAAGGAGAGGAAGAGGGTCGAGCTGCTACTGATGACCAAACCGATGTCGGCCAGGACTCCTGAATTGTTTAGTTGGATTTGTAATGAACAAGTTCCAAACAATATTTTTGTTTTTTGCTTTAACATTATTCGAATGCCTTGGCCCAGTTTTTTGGGAGGCAAAATATTTTTGTAAGTTTATTTTTCTTAAGTCTTTAATCAATTGCTTCCGAAGTGGCATTTCCTCAGAAGACATGGACTACGAGCTCACAGTCCGAACGGTCACAACTCGACGGGAGTTGTTTGAAAAGGTGTATAATGTCGCTCTAGGCGAGGAAAGAAAAAGAAAAGAAGAAGGGAAAGAGCCCCAAGGTTGAAGTCACTGATGATAAAAAGGACTCCAACAAGAATGGGGGGAACAATAAAAATGGAAAGAACAGAACTAGGGCGACAGAGAAGGTGCCCGAAGCTTTCACTCCCCTCACGGTGAGTCGAACGGAGATTTTGAATGCTGTTGAACTGGCTCCTCCCGGTCCCAGTGAATCCAGCAACAAGTTTAGGAGGGACAACGGCAAATACCGCGACTACCACAAAGACACCGGTCATCTCACGAGGATTGCTTGGGATTAAAGCGTATCATCCAGAGAATGGTCGACCGGGGAGACTCGAAGCTTATGTGAAGAGACCTCAAGGTGGGGAGGTGAGCGACCCAGTGGGCAACAAGGACCTAGGCAACCTAGACCGAACCCGGGGGTCATCACCGAACAAGCGAGCAACACGGCCATCAAGCATAAGATATTCCGGCCTCAATAAGGCCCCAGCGTGTGCCTCCAAGGAGAGAAGTAAGAGATGAGGCGATCGCCTTCTACCCCCACGAATTGGCAACTAATATGGCGGCTAGGGAGCAAGTTCTCGTCATCCCGTGTCTCATTGATGGATGTACGACGAGCGTATTCCTAGTCGACACGGGGGCTGCAAGGATATTTTGTTTTACAAAACTTTCAAGGAAATGGAGTCTTAATGATGAGCAAATGGAGAGATATGATGGCGGAGTTGGAGGGCTTCACTAACCACCGAGTTGATGCTAAAGGCCGATAGTGCTCGACGTCGACCTAGGCCAAGACCCCTCGGGATTGTCTCGAAGGTACAATTTATCGTAATTGATGTAAATAGTGACTATGCCGCCATACTTGGAATTCCCGGATAGGTCGCTCTTGGAATGGTAGCATCAATTCCTCACCGGCAAGTAAAGTTCCCCACACCCGCCGGAGTGGGTTGCGTACAAGGCACACTCGTGCTTATCTGGATCATGTTCTAAGAGAAAGAAAGAAAAGGGAGCTAGAGATTGAGGCTGGCGATGGTTACTTGAAGCCGTCTCGCCGGGTCACCAAAACTACCCGACTGTCAACAATCACCGACGTGGTAGAGTCGACCTATCGCTCAAATGACGAGGTCATGCTTGAGTCGACACGTCACTCCTAACACCACCGAGGTCGATTCGATGTAGTTATGGTCGATCAAGTCGTCATAGGAGACCTATGCCTCCGTGATAGACAATAACTCTGGGGCCCCTACCAACAAGGTTGCGAGACAAGCTTGATGATATGATAGCCGAGGAGGCTCCACACTTGGGAGCCGAGGAAATACAAAAGGTCGGGGAGATCATAGTGGAGACTCTACAATTCGTAGATGGACCGGAGCTAGAAGCCGTGGATGAGCTAGAGTCGTAATCACCAACCCTTCTTACCCCGATCAAAAATTCGAGATTGGGAAGCGGCTATCGGTTGAGGAGCGAGCGTAAATCATCGAGCTACTCAAAGAAAGTAATGATGTCTTTGCATGGAGGGTAGAAGACATGAGGGGAATCAAGGAGGAGGTCATTGTTCACAGACCGGAAGTCAACCCGACCATAAAGCCGAGACCCCAAAAGTTGAGAAGTTTTGCTCGCGACAAGGAAGAGGCTATCAAAGCAGAGGTACAAAAACTTTTGAGTGCGGGTATAATCAAAGAGGCCACTCATACAACGTGGTTGGCCAACGTGGTCATGGTGAAAAATCGAATGGCAAGTGGCGGATGTGTGTCGACTTCACTACTCTCAATCTAGCTTGCCCAAAGGATAGCTATCCTCTTCCTAGAATTGACAAGCTTGTTGATTCCATTGCTGGTCATTCCACTCTCGCTTCCCGGATGCTTACTCGGGATACCACCGAGATAAAGATGCACGAGGATGACATAGTGAAAACGGCATTTCGAGTAGCGGAGGCATCTACTGCTACAATATGATGCCTTTTGGATTGAAGAATGCAGGAGCTACATATCAGAGGATGGTGAACAAAGTCTTTGCCTCACAGATTGGTCGAAATATGGAGGCCTACGTTGACGACATGGTCATTAAAACTAAGGCCGGGAGTCACGTGGTCGACCTAAAGGAGACATTCGCCAATTTACGAGCAAACGACATGAAGCTCAATCCCAGCAAATGTGTGTTTGGAGTGGCAGCTGGCAAGTTCTTGGGATTCATGGTATCTCAAAGGGGCATAGAAGCTAATCCAGAGAAGATAAAGGCTTTAGTCGACATGAAGGCTCCCACCACTATCAAAGAGATGCAGCGACTTAATGGAAGGGTAGCAGCTCTTGGTCGCTTCATATCAAAGTCAGCAGAAAGGTCTCTCCCCTTCTTCAAAGCATTGAGGGGGACGAAAAGTTTTGAATGGACGACCGAATGTCATTCGTCGTTCCAACAGCTAAAGGATTACCTCGCTACTCCACCCCTGCTAAGTAGCCCGACCACTGGAGAGACTTTGTTTGTATATCTATCTGTGGGAGACAAATCGGTTGCTGCGGTGTTGATTAGAGAGGATGAGGGGATTCAAAAGCCAGTATACTACATCAGCAAGGCTCTATCAGATGTGGAGAGCAGATACTACAATGCTGAGAAAGTCGCCTATGCCCTAGTCGTGGCTTCAAGGAAGCTGCGAGCTTATTTTCTGGCTCATCCAATTGTGGTTCTTACGAATGCCCCTCTAAGAAAAATTCTTCACAAGCCGGAGAGTTCAGGTCGACTTCTCAATTGGTCAATTGCCCTTACTGAATTTGACATTGAGTATCGACCTCGAAAGGCGTTGAAGGCTCAAGCTCTAGCTGACTTCTTGGTCGAGCTTACGTTCACCAAGGAAGACGACGAGCAGCGAGCTCCAAAAGAAAAGGCTAAGGGGAAAGAACCAGAGTCCCAGGTCGTCATAAGCCTACCCGACGATTGTTGGAAGGTCTATTCAGACGGGTCAGCGACCAAGAATAGCAGTGGAGCTGGAATAGTGTTGATCGAGCCAGAAACTGGGACCGTGTATGAGGAATCACTAAGGTTCAAGTTTGAGGCTTCTAATAACCAGGCTGAATACGAGGCCTTGATTGCAGCCTATCGAGTACGCCAAATGCTTCTGAGCAACTAAGATCTTGGCTTACGTGACTCACAATTGATAGTCAACTGTGTCGAGGCGAGTACGAAGTGCTTAGTTCTACTCTCATCAAATACTGCGACCTGGTGAAGGAGCTAATAAAGGACTTAGAATTCTGGGAGATTCAAAGGATTGGAAGAGAAGATAACGAGCTAGCTGATCTCCTTTCGAAACTTGCTACTTCAGATGAGCCACATGACGAGCCCATCTCCTTCCTAGAAAATCCAGCTTATGAGAGGGTAAAAATTCAGTGCATAGATGATCCCTCAAGAAATTGGACTCAGGAGAAGTGTTGGATCGAGGAAATGAAAGCATACCTAGAAAATGGAGAGCCGCGTATGACGAGAAGAAGGCTCGAGCTATCAAAAAGAAAGCTCCAAGGTATGTCATTCAAGGAGGCGATCTGTTCAGGAGATCTTATACTCGGCCATTGCTAAAGTGCATCCATCCCCAAGAGGTCGCCACATTGATACATGAAGTGCATAGTGGAATTTGCGGTGGACACCCGGGGGCCAGGACCCTTGCTGACAAGTTAATCACTTTGGGATATTACTGGCCACACATGAGAGCTTACACCCACAACTTTGTTCAGCAATGTGATCAATGCCAAAGGTTTGCCAACTTACCTCATGTGCCAACAACAGAGCGCACTCCCGTGATCGCAGCCTTGGCCATTTGACATGTGGGGCGTCGACTGATTGGACCCTTCCCTCCCGCCCGAGGAAACCGCAAGTATGTGATAGTGGCCATAGATTACTTCACCAAATGGGTTGAGGCCAAACCACTAGCTCGCATCACAGAGGAGAATGCTATCAACTTCATACACGACTTCATTTGGTGTCGGTTTGGTTTTCCTCGAGCTATAGTGTCTGACAATGGGTTACAGTTCTCCCAAACTTTCGAAGCAGAGATGAAGCGAGTGGGAATCAAACATTGGAAATCTTCTGTCGCCTATCCTCAAGGAAATGGGCAAGTCAAGCACAAATAAACTTGTTCTATCTTCGCCGAAGACCGGGCTCGTAGGTCGACGAAACAATTGGTTGGACGAACTCTCCCTTGCTCTTTGGGCGCTTCGTACAACCACTGGGGCCTACGGAAACCCCTTTGCTCTCACATATGGGTCGAAGCCATGGCGCCCGCCGAGCTCGATTCCCTACCGCTAGAGTGACTTTCTTTAATCGGGAGCAAAATGATACCAACAGATTGATCGACTGGATCCGATCGACGACGAAAGCGAGAAATGTACTTACCTCCGAATGGTCAACTACAAACAGCGAACTAAAAGTTACCATGACAAGAGGGTCAAAGCAAGGTCGTTCCAAGTTGGGGATTACGTATTGAGAAAGATTGAGGCAACGGGCAGAAGGACCCAGCAGAATAAACTATCTCCTAATTGGGAAGGTCCATATGTGGTTACTCGAGTCGTCAAGGAAGGGACCTACATGATAGCTCATCCTGGAGGTGACGAATTGAAACATCCTTGGCATGCTACTCACCTCATCAAATACTACTTCTAGTTTTCAGTTTCAAAGTTCGAGCTTGTATTAAGTTCTAGTTTCAAGTTGATGTAAGCATATTTCCTACTTCAATAAAAAGTGCAGTTCATTCCATCAAGCATAGTGTTACACTAACCCCAACAAGCTCGACTCTTAGTCAGCTTCGTTTAAACAAGCTCGATTCTTAATCAGCTTTGTTCTTTTAACAAGTCCGACTCTTAGTCGACTTCGTTCTAACAAACTCGACTCTTAGTCAGTTTGTTTTAATTAGCTCGATTCTTAATCAGCTTTGTTCTTTTAACAAGTCCGACTCTTAGTCGACTTCGTTTTAACAAACTCGACTCTTAGTCAGTTTGTTTTAATTAGCTCGATTCTTAATCAGCTTTATTCATTTAACAGGTCCGACTCTTAGTCGACTCCATTTTAACTAACTCGATTCTTAATCAGTTTGTTATAATTAACTTGACCCCAGGTCAGTGTCAATGATATGAGCAGGTTCGACTCGTGGTCAATCTCGCTCATAAAAAAGTTGACCAAGTCCGAGGTCGACTAAGCCAACAAGATCAAGTCGCCTCTAGGCCCAAGTCGACTTATTCATCTTATCTACCTCTAGCTCGACGTACAATATGAAATGGAAAACATACAACATTCATGAATCAAAAGTCAGCTAAGATTGGATGTAATAAGTCTCCCAAAAGCGGGCCAAGACTTAAGAAAAATAAACTTACAAAAATATTTTGCCTCCCAAAAAACTGGGCCAAGGCATTCGAATAATGTTAAAGCAAAAAACAAAAATATTGTTTGGAACTTGTTCATTACAAATCCAACTAAACAATTCAGGAGTCCTGGCCGACATCGGTTTGGTCATCAGTAGCAGCTCGACCCTCTTCCTCTCCTTGTTGCTGAGGGTCCAAAGGTTTACCCGACTCCGAATAAATTTGTTCATCTACTGTCTCCATAGCTTCAGCATCATCAAGCTCCGCCAAGACCACATCAAAATTTCTGTCAAGGACAGGGGGAGCCTCCCACTTCTCACAATGATCTTCTTCATCTTCCTGGGCAATAAAGGCCAAGTCGTTCTCAAGATAGGGAACAAGCGAATGACCTTGGCGAGCTGCCATGTCGTACTGGGACTCAGAAAACCAACGAGCTAATTGCTCGATGGTAACTGTAGCTGAAGGATCCACCAGTGCTCGACGGGCCATGTGCCTCTTCCCAACCTCGAGAAAGTCTTGTGCCCTGGCCACTATGGCATCATAAAACTCATCTCCCTCCTTGAACTTCTCCACAGCATCAGGGCTAGCCTTCTTCAGAGCCTCCTTCCACTTAGCTCGAGCCGAGTTATGCTCCTCGTTAAGCTCCTTCAAAAAAGAATCTTTATCAGCAAGAAGTTTGGTGACGGTGGCAAGCTCAACCTTAGTCCTCTCATGAGCAAGGCGCTCAGCATCTCTCTCTGAAGTCACTTCCTTAAGTTTGGACTCTGAAGCTTCGAGGTCGGACAGGGTCTTTATCTTCACCATCTCATTGGCTTCATATGTATTGTCCAGGTCGTTGTACTTCTCCTTCAAATCCGCAAGCTCTTTAGCCTTTTTGGAGTAATCTTGAAGGGCTTGTCTCTCTCTCTCAATAGAAGCTCTCCAAGAGCTCTTCACCTGCTCGACCATCGTAAGATTCTGCATTTCAAAGAAACAGAAGAAGTGTTAGCTCGTGATTTGAGTGGATCGAGTAAAGGGATAAGCAACTACAATGAAAGAGAAAATGACAAGTTACCTCACTATGAGCCATTCCAGAGCGAGCAAAAAATTCCTCGGGGGTGATCCCCTTATCAGCAAAATGGGCTAGGAGATCGACATCTATTGCCCTCCTAACAATCACTTGGCCCAGGCTCATGTCGGGATAGCGACGGCTCAAGCTGTTAAACCCTTCCAGTGGAGGAACATCACTCAGCCTCTTCATCTTTTCATCCAGAGACTCCTTACTGGGAGGAAGGAAGGTCGTGGAGGCAATTGGCTCGAGGACACAGACTTGCCCTTCTCAGATCGGGACCTCTTCTTCGAGCTTATAGGACGATCGTCCTCTTCCTCCATATCATCTTCATCAACGTTGACGACCAGTAAAGGGTTAGCCCCCACCATCCCAGCTCCAGAGGTCTCCATATTGGCGTCTTGATTTGGGTCGGAGCTCAGACTTGCCCTTACTGACCTATGGGAATCATCACCTCCTTCATTGGCATCATTGGATTGGGTGCCGCTTTGCAAAGGGTCTTCCAGCTCGACCTCTTCCATCGGGATCATTCCAAAGAACATCCTTTGGAAGCAAATTGTTCCTAGCAACAGCTTCTCTCTCTCTGCTCGCCTTAGCATTGGCAGCCCCATGAGCCCTCTTGGCTTTCCTCTTGTCAGAAACCCCAACAATACGCACCATATTTGCTTCTTGATCGGGAGTTAAAACTACACGACATCAAAAGAATCAAGTGTTAGCTCGACAATTCAAAACAGTCCTACGAGTAAATCATTGACGAGGTAATTGATACAATTCAAAGCAGTTCTATGTACGAATTGAATAACTCTACATACGAGCAGGCAATTTGATAAAGAGTTGCAACTCGAAATAGTTCTATGTACGAGCTAACTAAGTTCTACATACGAGCAGACAACGGACGATCTAAGAGTTGTATATGCAGCTAAAAATAACGCTATGTGCCAATGATAAGTTACTCATGCGAGTTAACAATGGACGAGCTAATGAATGCAGGTCAAGTAAATCCTTACCACCAACATGCTCTCCGCGGTCTTTGCAGTAATTTTCATTCTTCTGACAAAATTGACAGTTCTCCTTTAACCTACCCAAGGAATGAGTAACCCAGTCCGGATATACCTGGCCTCTCAAGACAGAACAAGGGGTTCCACCACTCCATCCCCGTGCATCATCCCACTTGGATGTAGTTATACTTGGTTGTCCCTAACACCTCCCGGCTAATGGGTCTTTTCACGACCAACGCACACAACTTCCTATACAAGGTTTGGTGCCATGGAGGCTCCCGCAGTTTTCCTCGTCAATAGTGTCGACTCACTACCCGGCAAGTGGGAACTCCCATCCCAAAGCCTACTCTCTACAACTACCACATAGGAATTCCAGCTGCTATGTTTGTTGGGAAGGTTGGCAAACAATTTTGGAGAATTGGGTTTGGAAGGAGTACTAATCCCCCAATCTGCCTTGTCGAGCTTTGGAGCGAAAAATTCTTTGAAGACTCTCATGCAAGGTTCATGGCCTAGAAACACCGCATACCATGGCAAAGCACACTAGTACTCTACAAGTGTTGGCCCCTAAGTGAAGAGGAAGAGCATCCATGCACTCCAGAAACTCGTTGATGAAGGGATCTAAGGGCAACCTCAACCCCGCCTCAAACTATCCATAAAAGAAGGCCACCCTAGTGGTGTCAGTAGTGAAGCTGGTACGGAACTTGGCCATAAAGTCCGCCTTACTAAGGATGGTTATCCTATAATCCACTCTACTTACTCCACAGAAATCATAAATCATATTGTATCGGGACTCCATATTCTTCTTCCCTCGAAGAGGCCTACTGGGTATATATCCTCTCTCGTTCTTCCCCGGTACAACAGAGGAGCCAAACGCATTCACAATTCGGGGCCTAAGAGGTCGAAGCAAAGCATTTCCTTCTTGAGTTGTCATATCTGTACAAGAAGAAGGAGAAACAGTGGAGTCGATCCTATGATCACATTCAGTCGACCTACCTAAGGGCGACCTAAACTCCCCTGGAAAACCTATTCTATTTCTAAGGAAGGAGGGCTTTTGGACGTCCCTAACATAAAACAAGGTAATATGGTCAAGCAGTTCATGGAATAAATGAAAAGCGACAACAGTTGAGTCGTCAATCACCACATTCTCAATTTCTCCTACAATGGGCAGCCCTATCTCAGTGTAATTCAACCCCCAACTAGTCAAAATGGAGGCGCACTCATCTAAGGACATCACTCTCCACTCACCGTTCACATTCTTGCATGCCCTACGGTTAACAGTACAGTAGCCATACCAAGCTCCTGGTTCACTACTAAAGGTCCTAGCCATGGCGGAATTGAACACAAAGCAGAAATTAAAGCCCTAAAACAAAAATACAAGGGAAATACCTCAATTGATTGAAGAAAGGAAGTTCGTTGCTGAAGCCGAGAACTGAATTTAAGTTCTACTGCAATTCCGTGATTGTCGCCGGAGAGGAGGAATTTGGAAACGGTAAGAATTCAAATTGGAGAGGAAGACTGAGTATTTCTATTTTCCTAAATTTGGAAGGGGAAAAGAAAATCAAAATTAATTTTCCAAAATTAAAGACTGAGGCGGTTTTCGAGAAGGAGTTCCAAACGTCAGAACTGTAATCATTACAAAAATCGGCGCTCCTTCATCTCCCACCGTTCATCGCCAACGATCAGGATGTTGCCACGTCATCATAGTCGACCTACTTCAAAGACTAGTATCGACCTTCGAGTAAAGCAATTTTTGGTAAAGAAATCTTCTTAACTTCCAAGTCGACGAAGTCAACTCGAAAGTTGGGGGCCACTGAACATACCAAAAGTGTCGAGTTGGGCCAAACGAGTAAAGCCCAATCACAGATAGCATTGGCACCCACATTCTCAATGAGACTGATCCAATCAGAACAAGGCCCACGGCCCATCTCACACATCAGTCGACTAAGCCCATGGTCCGACTTACAGGTCCCGACCTAACTTAGTCCGACCTCATGATCCATGCTACAATTCGGGTACGAACCATGCTCTACTCGACAATGTGTCGACCATTCCACGAGTGGCGACCTCGACCTAAATCAGCAAGTGACGACCTGACACTTGCCGGCTTATTTGGTTAATCAATGCTCACAACTACATCCCTACAAATCAGGGACCGTTATAGACACGTGCCCACGACCAAGTAACTGCCACTATAATCTCGGAGGACATGCAGCCTCCCCAAAAATACATTACTCTTGCCTATAAATACTTCATCACTACCAAACGGTGAAAGGTAACTGCCATTTTGTATTCTGAGTTCATTATTCAATACATTTTGAGCTTTATACAACCGTAAGCTTACTCTCACGCCCGAGTGTCTTCGCCGGAGACACATCCGGCTAGTCGTGGGTTCTGTTTTCAGGTCAAGAAGCCAGGTGATCAGTCCTGCCACGTGGAGGAAGATTGATAAGCATATTTCCTGCAGCATCAGGACCTTTTATTAATATTAATGTTCATCTTTAAGTCTCATAGTTTAGTATTTATTTTGTGTATAATGTCTTATATGTTTCTAAAAAACCTCTCTTATGAATATTAAGTTACTGTTGAAGAGCTTGTGTTAACATCTGAGGAAGAGATTATGTTGAAAAATGATGATCTTGAAGGAAAAGATGTGGAGACAGAAAGTAATAATGATGGAATTGTTGGCTTGGAAAATATCAGTTCCGGTAACATGATAAATGACTTCAGAAGTACTGATCACAGCATATTCACACCTACCATGCTGAGACATAATGTTGGTGAATCAGTTGAGGAAATCATAGGTGATGTTGTAAAGAGTGTGGATGAGGGACTGTTGAAGGAAAAGGAAGATTTGTTGAAGGAGATAGAAAAGTTGAATTCTGTTTTTGAAGAAGAAGTCAGAAAAAATGCTGAGTTGTCAGAGTTGAAAATTGAAAATGAAAAGTTGAATGCCAAAATTGAAGAAGAAAGAAAAAAGAATGTTGAGCTGTGTGAATTGAAAAAGGAAAAAGAAATTTTGATCAAAGAAAGGGATGACTTGCTTGTTAGATTAGTTGATTTTGAAAAAAAAAAGATCAAGATATTGAAGAGGAAATTGAAAAGGGTCAGCTTTTGTTTGCATCAGAGGTGGAAATTCAAAAGATGAAAGTTACACATGATGATAAAATTTCAATGTTTGAAAAAACTGTTGAAGATTTGAGAAGTGAGCTTGGAAGGGATGACTTGCTTGAAGAGGAAATTGTTGAAAAGGGTCAGCTTTTGTTTGCATCAGAGGTGGAGAGTGAGAATCAACTGAAAATGGCTGAAGAACAAATGAAAGCAAAGGACGAGGAAATTCAAAAGATGAAAATTGCACATGATGATACAATTTCAATGTTTGAAAAAACTATTGCAGATTTGAGAAGTGAGATTGAAAGGCTTACTAATAATGAAAAAGATCATGAAGAGACTCTTTTGCAACTGCTTGAGCAGTTTGCTGAAAAGGAACAAGAGTACAAGAAAAAGTTTAATGAGGAGAGGGCTTAGTGGATTCAGAAAAAGAGAAGGAGAATGAGGAAAAAGAAAAAGAAGATCAAATGAAAGAGATAAGGGAAAAGGGAAAGCAGTTAAAAATAGGATCTGTGGAAAGGGGTGTAAAGGAAAGGGTTGGTAAGAGGAAAGTATCAAAAGAAGATTCAGATTTTGTCTACCCAAAAAAGAAGAAAAAAAATCAGAAGAAAAATCGAAGGAGAAGATTATTCAGAAAGTAAATATTGATGATGAAAAAGTTGTTGACATGGATTCTGATGTACCGCCTTCATTTCTAGCAAAACAAACTGAAACAACAAAGGGAATTGATCAAAAAAGCAAGGCTTTGTATAAGGATTTGTGTGGTCGTCTCAAAAAGTAGTAAGTAACATTTCCTTTATAATTATAATAAATATTTAAATTTTTTTAAAATTTCTCATATATGTTTTTTTTCCAGTGATTCCATATGGCAAAATGAAGCAAGTCATGTTTGCATGAATGATCTTTGGGAACTGGCACATGATAAAATGACAGATTCTACTGTATGTTAATTTTTTGTTTAATTATATAGTTTCTTAAATAAACATTTATATGCTTTATATCAAAATATTTTTTAATGAGATTACATTTGTGGATTGATAGGTATTGGATGCATATCTTTCAATTTTGAAAGAAAGACATGACAGTTGCCCTCCAACTTCAGGAAGCCAGAAATTAATGGTTGGTTACTTAACAAGTTTTTCAATGGTAAGTGTAATAGACTCTAAATTATTTACTAACTTCTTTTTGTTAGACTTTATTAACATTTATAATTTATTCCTATCCAGAGTTTTTTGAGAAAAAAGGACAGTGATGATATTTCAAGAGTTATTGACAAGGTTCTATTGAAATTGGCAAAAGAAGAAGCCAAATACATTTTGATGCCAGTACACACAGCAAAGAAATGAGCATCCGAATGCCGTAACATTTGATCATTGGACATTGCTTGTCTTGGATACAGAAATCGGGGAGTATTCATTTTACAATTCAATACATCCAAGAACAGGGCAAGACAGTTATATCATTAATGGCAGAAAAATGGTATGTTTTTAACAAAAAGCTGATTATTGTATTGTATTTTCTTTTCAAATTCTATTTGTCTGATTATTGTATTTTCTTTTCTTGATTCAGTTTGATTATACAAAACGTGTATTGTCTGGTAAGGATAAAGATTTACCTGAAAAAGAAATTGAGAAGCCTAAATTCAACAAGGTGAAGTGGACCCCACAGCAAAGTTATGGAACCCTTGATTGTGGTATTCATGTGTTGATGGCTGCCCAAGACATTTTCGAGAAAGGGGCAGTTAGCAAAAGTTATGATGGTGGTGCTGCCTCTAAATACAGGGCAAAAATGTTTCATGACTTCTTGAACCACAAAAACACTGTTTATCGTAGTTAGATTGGTTGTTCAGAACATTAGCTTATGGTTATGTTAAAAATAGTTGCTTATGGTTATGTTCAAATAGTAGTATATGTTTATATTCGAACAGTAGGATATGATATGGTTGTTCAAACATTAGGATATGGTTATGTGTTTCCCTTACTATTTTTAGTTTATGATGCAGTGTATAAGATTTAGCAGGTGTTCTATATAACTGTGTTTTCATTAAATGTGTTTTAAAAAGTCTTATAAGTAACATATAAGACTTATTAAAAGATGAAAATGAAAAAACCCAATTGCATTGTGTTTGTAACAGGTCTTATATGTAAGGTATAAGACTTATTAAAAGATGAAAATGAAAAAATCCAATTGCATTGTGTTTGTAACAGGTCTTATATGTAAGGTATAAGACTTTCAAAAAATCACATTCAGCCACAAATTCTTAACTGTATTTGAAAAAAAATCTTATAAGTAACATATAAGACTTATTAAAAGATAAAAATGAAAAAACCCAATTGCAATGTGTTTGTAACAGGTCTTATATATAAGGTATAAGACTTTCAAAAAATCACATTAAGCCACAAATCCTTAACAAAACCTTCATAAAAACAACCTTGTATATAAATATATATAATAATAATCCAATAAAAATTCATTCAAACCCCCGAGTAAAATCAACTAATTGAATGTTTGAAATGAAGAACAATGTCTAATTAAAAGCCTATAGTTCTAACTGCAAAGGTTCTTTGCATGTCCTTTTATTATGATATCCTAATTTCCCACAACGAGAGCACGTCATCTTCCTTTTTTTTGCAACCTCTCCTCTAGAAGGAAACCGAGTCTTTCTTGGCCTGCCTGGAGGACGTTTAGTAGCAGGAGGAAGTATGACAACTTCTTTAGCAACCACACGTTTACCAAATGAAGGAACAGGAGGAATAGAAAGAGCATAACACTGCTTATAGTGACTTGTGTAGAAATAAGGCTCAATAAATGGTAAGGCACCTTCTCTTGTCCTTGACAAAACTGCAATGGCATGAATGCATGGAAAACCTTCATGCTGCCACTTCCCACATGTGCATTTGGACTGCTGAATATCAACTGACATAGATGGTTCAGAGTGAACTTCAAACAAATGTTCATTTGAAGGAGTGATAGTCCATGACTTGCCATACTCAAACCTTGCTTTGTATTTCTTCTCCTTCAATGGACACAATTTTGTATTCCAACTAAGAGATTCTTGTCTGCGCTTGAACATTCTCTCCATCACCTTCAAACGGATTTGATCAATTAATTCCAAAACTGGCAGCCCCTTATAGTCTTTTATCTGAGAGTTAAAAGTCTCTGCAGCATTTGAGCACATCTCACCATAGCTGTCGAGCCCCGAACCGTAGACCTACTTGGCCACTTATCCGGGACGCGAACTGGAGACGCCAAAATTTTAAAAACTTTTTCGAAATGTCCTTTCTAAAAATTTGATATAAGAACCTGTTGAACTTTAAAGAAAATCTTGAAAACAACTAACTTTAACTTAAACATCCCACTACAAACTTGGGGCATCTCCACTTGGAGGAAAAGGGAATAAAAACATAAACTAACTTATTTACAACATTTATAAAATTTAACACTTCGAAGTTTTAAACCAAAATTTATATTTACACAAGCTCCACCACGGAGATAACAAATATAACTACAACACTTTAAATACCAAAATATTATAGCTACAAAAACTGTCTCGGGTATACTACCCCTGGTTCACATTTATATAATGTAACCATTTCCAAATCTTACCCAAATCATAACCCCAAACTGGCGTCCTCCTCAACCGGTCCTATACCCTGGCTCGCCCTGTCTAACACAGTAAAAGGGGACGGGGTGAGATAAATCTCAACAAGTTATTATATATGCAACAATATGACATGCGTTACAAAGAAGGCATTCATAGTTCATATAAATATCACATTCATAGTACAAAAAGAATGTACTCATAACATATCATATAAGCAACATTATGCCATTTAAGATGCAACATATACAAGGTGCATATAACACATTGGAAAATCCGTAAACACCTTACGTTACCTTGGTTTACCTTTTTCCGTCTGACCAATAAGTCGTACAATGTTGGAGGATACAATTCCATCACAACCAATAACATATAACGGAGAGAGCTATTATAATAACTCCTCTCTTGTGAACTGCTTAGGCATATTCACATCTTATAAGACCCGTTTTTCAGGGAACCATATAAGATAGTAGCAACTCTGTAAGGCTTTTGGCTCAATACAGATGCTATAACCCCAATCTGTGGCCACAGAAGGGGACAGTTACAGGTATACGCATTTAAAATAAATCTTTCTTTGATAAGCATTCATAATTAATGTTAAATTAATTTCAATGACAGGTGGGAACCAATCCAAATGAGACACTCGAACTCCCGGCTACTATTCGTAAGTGTAAAGACGTCGACGAACTAATAAGAGAAGTTTATCCAGAATTGCATATATCGAGGACTTCCACTGCACGGTTCTTAACCGATCGAACAATTCTCTCTCCACGCAATGATGATGTCAATTATATAAATCTTAAAGCATTAGAGATATTCCCCGGTACTATCAGAAGTTATCTATCAGCCGACAAATATGCGGATGATGATACAAGCGATCTGATCGTGGCAAATCGATACCCAATAGAATATTTGAACACATTGAATCCTCCCGGACTTCCCCCTTCAGACTTGCAGTTGAAAGTTGGTTGCCCAGTTATTTTAATGAGAAATCTTGCCCCAAGGGATGGTCTTTGCAATGGAACAAGATTAAGGGTCGTTCGATGTGGACAACGTATTATTGAGGCTGAAATCCTTACCGGAGATAAAGCAGGCAATTTGGTATTTATACCAAGAATTTCTCTTACACCCTCGCCTTCCGAACTTATTCTTCCTATTACAAGACGACAATTTCCAATTAGGTTGTCTTTTGCAATGACTATAAATAAATCACAAGGTCAATCGCTAAATTTGTGGGCATTGATCTTCGAACGCCGGTGTTTACTCACGGTCAACTATATGTTGCGTTGTCTCGATGTACTACATTCAATAGGATAGTGGTCCTCTTGCCATCAAAAGATGACACGTACACCACAAATATTGTTTATCCGAAGTTCTTCTTTAAGGTTTGAACTTAAGTGTTATGGCAAAGTTATTATATTTACAAAAAGTGTTATGCTAAGTAGTTACTATATATTTATTAATCTAAATCATGTTTTAAATAGGTTCCCACACGTTCGACGTAAGATTTACAAGATACTCAACCTTCGATTGATTCTTCACAATTGCCTCCACCCCCTTGACTTATGACGATATCTGGGATGACCCAATTTTTGTCGCGGAAGCGGTATGTTTATTATATATATATATATAATCGAATATAATGCATCATTCCCTTAGATTTAAGTTTTTTTTTTTCAATTTCGCTTAACTCCAAGCCCGTTGCTCCCCTTTCCAGTAAGAATTCTCTCTCTGGTCTATTCGCTTGAATCCTTTGTTAGCTTTTTTTCCTAAATATTTGATTTTGTTTCTCAAAATCCACTTCATCTTCGTCTGTCGATTTCTATCTCAGTTCAGGGGGATGAGTTCACTTTTTTTGTGTATAATCTCTGTCTACTTACATCCATATATATTTGGTGTTTAATCTCTTGCTAAAGTAGCAATATTAAATGTAAATCTAAATACTAACTGAATATGGAACCAATAACCAAACAGACCTGTTGATTTCAGTTCAACAGTTTTGGTTGTTACGGTTTGGTTCTATCTCATCGGAATGCATTGTTTTTCGAATATCACTTGTTTTTCGACAATCTATAAAAAGAAGTTCACTGTTTTCGTGTCGTATCTATCTTTGTTTTCACTAAGAATTGTTCTACCTAAAGTTGTTCACTTTTTTTGTGTATAATCTCTGTCTACTTGCATCCATATATATTTGGTGTTTAATCTCTCGCCTTTTTGCATCCATATGAGATATGAATCGGTTTACATGTTTTAAGAAATTGAATCTTGCTTTAGTTTTTGAATTTATGTATGTTTGAGTTATAGTGATTTCATGTTTGAATTTGTTTATATTTTTTATCTTTGTTTTTGTTGTTGTTGCTATAGTAGCAATATTAAATGTAAATTTAAATACTAATCGAACTATGGAACCAATAACCAAACGCACTGTTCATTTCAGTTCAACATTTTTGGTTGTTACGGTTTGGTTCTATCTCATCGGAACAGATTGTTTTTCGGATATCACTGTTTCCGACAATCTATAAAAAGAAGTTCATTGTTTTTCGTGTCGTATCTATCTTTGTTTTCACTAAATGATAATCTTTCTTTCTGTCTATAAGAATTGTTCTACCTAAAGTTGTTGACTGTCATTACTATAGGGGTGATCTCTTAAGGTGATGCATCTTCTTTTATAAGTGCCTATTCACGCTGAATTCGCTATTACTCTAAGCAAACCGTGTGAATGTTGTAGTCTTTCAAATCTTTGTTAGAAATGTCTGCTCGACATGGCTTCATGCCGATTGTAGGACGCATCAATATAACTATTCTGCTTGGTTTGGAATCTCATCTGTGGAAGTTTGGGATCATTTGTCTTTCACATTCTTAACTATGGATATGCACATACTGAATATAATATCCTTCCTTGCAAATTAACAAGAATCTCAAGTGTTTTCTTTGCATACTACTCAGTTAATTCTACTTTTAACAATTATTAATAATTTGTTTCCAATTGCATTATCTGTCTTGACACTTCTATTTCATTAATTTCTTTAGGATTGCCACCAACTAACTATACAAAGTTTATTAATGCATACCGTATACATGTAAACCCACAACATTGATATTGGAGGAACCACCAATATTGATCCACTATAGTTTAAAAAATGTCTCCCTCCGTCCCGAAAATGAACTTTGGATCCGTAGTCTAATTTCTTACTACCTCCGTCCCTAAATGAAACACATTTTTTTCCCAAAATGTGTCCCTACATGATTTTTAACCATTTTCTATTCATGTTTTATTTTGTGCTTAGTGCAGCTATTGATAGTGACTTGGTAGTTTACAAGTTTGTGCAACATTTTTTTCCAAGCCACCTAATCGAATTACGGGAAGAAACTTCATCACCACCGCATTTGTGCAACATTTTCTTAAAGCATTTATTTAATTAATGGTAGTTTAAAAACAAGAACATTCAAAGGCTTTTCGGACCATAGTAGTTATTCCTTTCCTTTCGTCTCCAAATAAATGTTCATTAAAAAAATGAATGTTCAATCTTTTCTTTAGGAAGTTATACCCATTACGGAAACTACTGTGACTTAATATGGTGGCTGCACCAATATACAGTTGGTTTACAATCCCACATTTAGGATTGCAAGCTAACTTACTCTACCAAGTTTATTAATGCATACGATGCGTATACATGTAAACCCACAACATTGATATTGGAGGAACCACCAATATTGATCCACTATGGTTATCAAAATGTCTCCTCCGTCCCGAAAATGAACTTTCGATCCGTAGTCTAATTTCTTACTACCTCCGTCCCAAAATGAAAGACCTTTTTTTCTCAAAATGTGTCCCTACATGATTTTTAACAATTTTACTGTTCATGTTTTATTTTGTAATTAAATTTCAGATATAAACATTATGCAATAAGACGGATTGCTCATAACCAGTGCCAATTTTTGTGATGATGCAAGAACTTTACAATTTTATTTCATTGCAGGAAGAATGTGCTAGAAGAGTTGAAGCTGAAGCTTTAATATCCCATCATGTCGTCGAAGAGGAAACAACAGATTAGTTTTTTCCTTTCAAGCAAATAATGGATGTTTTTTCTATATTTTTAATTCTTCCGCATTCTCAGTTTGATATTTCAATCTGACATTTGAATTTTCATTTATTCTCGAGTTGATGCACATTTGTAGTTTGTGATTGTTTATCACTCTATTTTAATAAATTTTGAGATATTGAGGTGCTTTTAATGTTGTTTATCTTTTAATTTTCATCACTTAACCATTATGCATACTGTTCATGAGCCGCATACTGCCCCGTGCCATTGGCACGGGCTAGGGAGTACTAGTATAAGCAACATTATGCCATTTAAGATGCAACATATACAAGGTGCATATAACACATTGGAAAATCCGTAAACACCTTACGTTACCTTGGTTTACCTTTTTTCGTCTGACCAATAAGTCGTACAATGTTGGAGGATACAATTCCATCACAACCAATAACATATAACGGAGAGAGCTATTATAATAACTCCTCTCTTGTGAACTGCTTAGGCATATTCACATCTTATAAGACCCGTTTTTCAGGGAACCATATAAGATAGTAGCAACTCTGTAAGGCTTTTGGCTCAATACAGATGCTATAACCCCAATCTGTGGCCACAGAAGGGGACAGTTACAGGTATAACGTAATCCGATCACATTAGGTCACACTTTCCATAATTGATCGTATTCCGTTATACCCCTAAACATCAGCTGATTAACAACAATTCAAGCACATATAAGTTACTTGAAAGAAAATCCACCAAAGGGATGAAAGTAAATCAACATGGTAAAACACTACTCATGTTCCATCAATGCCAAAGTGCAACACAAAATGTCTACACCATTATTATAACAAGTCATGCTACATATAACAACATGGTAAAACACTACTCATGTTAAATCAAATGCAATTCCTCAAAGGAATAAGAATATAACAACATGGTAAAACACTACTCATGCTTAATCAAATCAATGCACATAAACTCAAGTAAAATAACAATGCATCATAAACTAGTTCTACATAGTAAATATGCAATAATAAATAACCTCTATTAGGGTTCAAGTTCCATTTACCAAGTTGGATTCACTTTAGTTAAGGAATTAAATCAAGGTTATCAACCCATTTCTGTACACTATTTAAAGTACTTTTTCAGTGCAGGGCACGACTCGTGCCCTCTGGCACGACTCGTGCCTTTTTCCCTCATTCTACTCAGAACGACTTGTGACATTTCCACGACTCGTGGCCACGAATGGCCAAAGGGCACGACTCGTGCCCCTTGGCACGACTCATGCCACGGCAGAAATCAGACACCAGCATTTAAACAGCAGTAGTAACAATTTTCCTTATACAAGTGTTATCCCAAATGCATACTTTTCAATTCAAAAGTACCAAATTTTAGTATCAATATCCACCATGAACCAACTAGGGAAGTACCCTCATTTTTCACTATACTTAACATACATAATTCAAACCCATCATACCAATATTCATCTACTATATAAGTTAATGTATTATTATCAGACCAGCTGTACCATTTTATCCATAACAGGCACAATTCCACTTAGATGAACTTGAAATTTAACATGGATATAAATAACATATAAATGTAGAACATATCCAAAAATCATAGAATTCCCATGGTTCATTTAATCACAATACTCTTCCCAAGTTACTGCCCTGTTTAAGTTCAAATCTGGAGCAGCTGTGAAACTAATGCTATTTCTATGTCTATATCTTATCCAAATGACTTGAAACTTGGCAGGATATCTCTTAAGACATATATGAAACACATATCAAAAATTCAACTCAAACCCATGTCTAGATTTTATACAACACCTAAATAAAGTTAGCTCAAAACAGGCTGTTTTTCTTAGTCTAACCATTTAATATGATTAAGAATTTCACAATTCAACCAATAAGTAAGTAATAACTTACCCATTCCATTTATTCATTTTAATTCCTTTTATTTCCAAGTAAATACTTTAACTAAATTAGACATGCAAGAGCTTTTCATAAACACCCATAATTTTCCCAATAATAGATAATTTCATTAAATTAACATGCAAAGATTTATTCCAATTATCCATAATTTCTCAAGCAAGTAATTTCACTAATTTTACAAATAGCATGTATAATTCAAGAATTAATATACACATACATAACATGAGCATGCAAAGAAGAAATTATAATAACTTGCCTAAAATTATGCCGAAATAAAAAGAGAATCTGATCGGCTCTAAATGTTTCCCTCGGCTCTCTGATCGCTTTGCTGCAGACGGATCGGAAAACGGAACATCAGTTGATTTTTTAGAATTTTTGGAAGAAGGAGTAAAGGTTTAGGTTCCATGGATTGATTGTATTTTGAGGAAGAAGAAAATGAATGGTTTTTGACTCCTTACCTCGGCTGAATGAATGAGTGAATAAAGGAGTAAATCTCCTTCCCAATGAAAATAAAACTATTACTAAAACAAAAAAAATGAGAATGATGTTGGAAAAAATTAGTATGTTTGAAGGAAATTAATGGGTTAATTTCTAAAGGGTAATTTTGTCAAATTACCTAAGTGGTTTGTGTTTGTGAAAAATAAAATATTTAATTGTTCAAAATGGGTTTTGGATGAATTAAATATAGATGCTCAAATGATTTGGCCAAATAAAATTTGATTTTGTAAATCAAAAATTTGGTTTTGAATTTTTCTGAGGTGCTCGGCCGAGCGGGTTGTTGACTCGGCCGAGCAGAGTGAAACAGAAGGTTCCAAGTTTCTGGAAAGCCTTGCTCGGCCGAGCAGGCTATAAGACTCGGCCGAGCAGATCTGGCAGCTTATGACCGATTTAATTCCAAATTGTAAATGACTTTTGAAATGAATATCAAAACCGAAAATGAGTTGATATTTTCAGTTTTAATGGAGTTTATTTTCAGATTAATTGTTATTAATCTCATATTAAATCCAAATATTCATGGTTGATTTCAAAAGCTTTATAATGGATTTTGAAATCAGTTGGAAAAACAACTTTTGGAAAAGCTTTATACACAAACTCAAGCTAAGAAAAGATTACTTTCTCCAAAGAAATCCTCCTCCATTCTCTTGTTGCATATTGTTGCTTCTTCTCTTGGCCTCCTTGCATTTGTTTACAAAGAAGAGGTGATCTAGTCCAAATACAATTCAACTCGCCGGGAACTTAGGTGCAAAGTGCCCCCGGTCCGCACGTTCTATCCTGGGAGACAAGCGACTCAAGAAATCTCAAGCACACTCGGTGAGGAGTCGAATATGTCTTAAGGAGACAGTGATTTCATTGGGCTCGTGCAGAATTTCACAACTTTCTCCTTTGTATTTTCTGTTTTTGTCATTTAATTTGTATTAATTTTTCTGTAATTGTACACTCTTGTGCTACAATCTTAAGACATATCCTAATCGAGGGAGTGTCGATTACAGTTTGAAAAACAGGAAATTTAACTTGGTTGTTGTGTTTCAGATGGCGACGAACAACAACAACGTGGAGACCCAAGTTGGACCCCAAGTGGAAACCCAAACTAATTCCCAAACTGGAAATGGAAGTGGCTCTAAGACTGTGATTAATAATCCTCATACAATTCATATCCCGACCCCTCATGCGGAAAAACCCGAGAAGTTTGTTGGCCACGACTTTAAGCGTTGGCAACAAAAGATGCTTTTCTACCTCACTACCTTGCACTTGGCAAGATATCTGAAAGAAGATATGCCAAAGGTGAGTGAAGGAGAAACCGATGTTACAACCTTGGCTGCGGTTGAAACATGGAAGCATGGGGAGTACTTGTGCAGAAATTACGTCCTCAATTCGCTTTCAGATTCTCTCTATAACGTGTTTAATGAGAAGAAAACTGCAAAGGAATTGTGGGGGTCGTTGGACCACAAATATAAAATTGAGGATGCGGGAACAAAGAAGTTCATTGTTGCCCGTTTCCTTGATTTTAAGATGGTGGACAACAAGAGTGTGAAAGCTCAAGTGGATGAGTTTCAAACAATTCTGCACGAGATTCATGCTGAAGGTATGGTTATAAGTGAAAGCTTCCAAGTGGCTGCAATCATTGAAAAATTGCCTCCATCTTAGAATGATTTCAAGAACTACCTTAAGCATAAGCGAAAGGAAATGGATGTGGAAGGAATTATCCTTCGTTTGAGTATTGAAGAGAACAATCGAGTTGCTGAAAACAAGTTTGTTTCTAGTGTGGCTAAGGCCAATGTGGTGGAGCATGGTGAAAGCTCCAAAGGGAAACGGTTTGGAAAGGGAAAAGGGAAGGTTGTGATAACTTCCAAGAATTCCCACTTGGGACCAAAAGGTGGTGTTTCCAAGAAGAAGTTCGAAGGAACTTGTTATAATTGTGGCGGTCAAGGCCACAAGGCTCATGCTTGCAAGTTGCCTAAGAAGGCTCGTGAGGCCAACATGGTGGAAGGCATTGCTAGAGACGTGTCCGAGATGCACCTCGCAGCTGTGATTTCCGAGGTGAATTTGGTGGGTTCAAACCCAAATCAATGGTGGATTGACACCGGCGCTACTAGACATGTGTGCTCCAATAGAGACATGTTTAGTGCTTTTGTTGCTAAGGATGGCGAGAAGCTATTCATGGGGAATTCAGCCACCTCCGAGATCAAAGGAGAAGGAAAAGTGGTTTTGAAGATGACATCCGGAAGGAGTTGACTCTCAACAACGTGCTTTATGTGCCCGATATCCGGAAGAACTTGGTGTCCTGATCGCTTTTGCTCAAGCATGGATTTCGTATTGTGTTTTAGTCCAATGTAGTCACTTTGTCTAAGAGTGGTATGTTTGTAGGCAAAGGTTATGTCAATGATGGACTGTTTAAGCTAAGTGTAATGGTTGTGAAAGCGAAAGCTAATGAAATGAATATCTCTTTCGTTTACTTGCTTGAGTCATCTAATTTGTGGCATGGTAGACTTGGTCATGTTAATTTTGATTCTATACGTCGTTTGACAAAAGCAAATTCTATTCCAAAGTTTAAAGTTGATTGTAAACAAAAATGTGAAATTTGTGTAGAAGCAAAATTAACAAGAAAGTCATTCCCATCCGTTGAAAGACATAGTGAACCACTTGAATTGGTTCACACGGACTTATGTGACTTTAAATCAACACAATCACGGGCGGCAATAAGTACTTCATGACTTTTGTAGATGACGGCACAAAGTATTGCTATGTGTATCTTCTAAAAAGTAAAGATGAAGCTATAGAGAAGTTTACTCTATATAAAAATGAAGTTGAGAATCAATTAAACCGGAAAATTAAGGTGCTAAAAAGTGATAAAGGTGGTGAATATGAATCTCCATTTGAAGCAATTTGTGCTCAAAGTGGAATTAAACATATTACCTCGGCACCTTATACACCCCAACAAAACGGTGTTGCCGAAAGGAAAAATCGGACATTGAAAGAAATGATGAATGCCATGTTATTGAGTTCGATTACCGGATAACATGTGGGGGGAAGCCGTGTTGTCAGCTAACTACGTGTTAAACAAAATACCCCGAAAGAAACAAGACAAAACTCCTTATGAACTATGGCATGGAAGAATGCCAAGTTATAAACACTTGAAAGTGTGGGGGTGTCTTGCAAAGGTAGCCATACCTCCTCCTAAAAAGGTGAAAATTGGACCAAAAACTGTTGATTGCATATTCATTGGATATGCACATAACAGTAGTGCTTATAGATTTCTTGTGTATGAGTCGAAAATTGATGCTATACACAAAAATACTATAATGGAATCTGTGAACGTATCATTCTTTGAGAATATATTCCCGTGTAAGTCAAGAAATGAGGCAAGCTCATCGACTAAGGTAATAGATTCAATAGAAGACGAACATGTTCAAGATGAAAGAGAAGAAGAAGAGGTAGAACCTCGACGGAGCAAAAGAGCTAGGATTGAAAAATCCTATGGTCCGGACTTTCTAACCTACTCCCTCCGTCCCACCCGAATTTGGACAAATTTCCTTTTTGGGCGTCCCATCCGAATTTGGACATCCCAAAATGGAAACCTTAAATCACTATTCTCTCCACTCATTCTCTCTCCTACATTATTTTAATACTCACAACACCATTATAATTTACTATTCCCTCCACTCATTCTCTCTCCTATTTTTAAATTACACTCACAACATTTACCTTTTCCTTAATCTCCGTGTAAAGTAACTTTGTCCAAATTCGGGTGGGACGGAGGGAGTATATGGTAGAAAGCGAACCACAAAGTTACAAAGAAGCCGTTAGCTCTTCGGAAGGACCTTTGTGGAAGGAAGCAATTAAAAGTGAAATTGATTCCATTTTGCAAAATCACACATGGGAACTAGTGGACCTTCCTCCGGGAAGTAAAACACTAGGATATAGGTGGATTTTCAAAAGAAAAATGAAAGCGGACGGAACAATTGATAAGTACAAGGCCCGACTTGTAATTAAAGGTTACAGACAGAAAGAAGGCTTAGACTATTTTGACACGTATTCTCCGGTCACGAGAATAACGTCAATAAGAGTTGTACTTGCAATTGCCGCATTGAGAAATCTTGAGATACATCAAATGGATGTAAAAACAGCCTTTCTAAATGGAGATTTAGAAGAGGAGATTTACATGGAACAACCCGAGGGGTTTGTTGCACATGGACAAGAAAAGAAGGTGTGCAAATTAGTAAAGTCATTGTATGGCTTGAAACAAGCACCAAAACAGTGGCATCAGAAATTTGATAATGCTATGATGCAAAGTGGATTTAAGATAAATGAGTGTGACAAATGTGTCTATACTAAAACCACGGAAAATGGCTATGTCATTTTGTGTCTTTATGTAGACGACATGCTTATCATAGGGAGTTGTGATAAGATGATCAAATCCACGAAAGACATGTTGAATTCAAAATTTGACATGAAAGATATGGGACTTGCGGATGTAATCCTTGGAGTTAAAATTTCTAGAATATCCAATGGACTTGTGTTAAGTCAATCTCATTATGTGGATAAAATTCTTGAGAAATTTAGCAAGGATGACCATGGAATAGCGAGTACTCCAATTGACCCGAATCTTCATCTATCAAAGAATAGAGATGAACCGGTGTCTCAATTAGAGTATTCGAGAGTTATTGGAAGTCTAATGTACTTGATGAGTTGTACTAGGCCGGATATTGCTTATACGGTTAGCAAGTTAAGCCGGTACACAAGTAATCCTGGAACAAATCATTGGAAGGGTATAGTGAGAGTACTAAGGTACTTAAGATATACTCGTGATTTTGGATTACATTACACTAGACATCCACCGTGATAGAAGGATATAGTGATGCTAATTGGATATCGTATATCAAAGACTCAAGGTCTACAAGTGGATATTTATTCACTTTAGCAAAAGTGCCTATATCATGGAAATCTTCTAAGCGGAGCGTTATAGCCGGATCAACCATGGAATCTGAGTTTATAGCATTAGATAAATGTGGTGAAGAAGCCGAATGGCTACGCCAATTTCTAGAAGATATTCCAAGATGGGAAAAGCCCGTGCCGCAATTAGTGTACATTGCGATAGCCAATCTGCGATTGGTAGGGCACAAAGTCATATGTATAATGGTAAGTCTAGACATATACGTCGAAGACATAATACCATTAAACAACTACTTGCAACTGGCACCATATCTATTGACTATGTGAGGTCAAAAGATAATTTGGCGGATCCGCTAACCAAAGGGTTAAGTAAAGAGATAGTTGCAAGGTTGACATTGGGAATGGGTTTAAAGCCTCTTGAGAAGTTGAACGCAGCGGAAAACCCAACCTACTTGACTGGAGATCCCAAGATCTAGGTTCAAAGGGACAACCTAACTGTTAATAGACTTGTAGCGTCACTGTGGGGGTCAACCCTATACTCATTCCGTAAAGTGACATCCCGAGATGAATGAGGTTAAGCCTAAGGCTTTTAATGATTCTTATGTGAAGTATGATTACTTAAAAGAATCACCTATGTGAGAAAGAAGTAGAGGCCGCTTCGAGAAGAATTGTGTGAGGCTCAATTCTTAGACCTTCTCACAGAACCAGGCATTGTGATCCAGGGCCATGAATGGACACAGCTATGAGAGCTGAATTGTGTTAGGGCGATACCTGTGTAAAGTATATGATCGGCTACACAAAAAGCTAGCAGTTCAAGGACATCGTGTCTACTGATTAGCGAGTAGAGTAAATATGCTTTTACAAGGGAAGGTTCAAAGGGCAAACCCCTACCTATCCTATGCAGGTTTTCGACTGCCGGACTTTATCACCTATCCTCATGAATTTCCTTCATGTGGGGGATTGTTGGAAAAAATTAGTATGTTTGAAGGAAATTAATGGGTTAATTTCTAAAGGGTAATTTTGTCAAATTACCTAAGTGGTTTGTGTTTGTGAAAAATAAAATATTTAATTGTTCAAAATGGGTTTTGGATGAATTAAATATAGATGCTCAAATGATTTGGCCAAATAAAATTTGATTTTGTAAATCAAAAATTTGGTTTTGAATTTTTCTGAGGTGCTCGGCCGAGCGGGTTGTTGACTCGGCCGAGCAGAGTGAAACAGAAGGTTCCAAGTTTCTGGAAAGCCTTGCTCGGCCGAGCAGGCTATAAGACTCGGCCGAGCAGATCCTGAGCAGTTATGACTGATTTAATTCCAAATTGTAACAGCTTTTGAAATGAATATCAAAACCGAAAATGAGTTGATATTTTCAGTTTTAATGGAGTTTATTTTCAGATTAATTGTTATTAATCTCATATTAAATCCAAATATTCATGGTTGATTTCAAAAGCTTTATAATGGATTTTGAAATCAGTTGGAAAAACAACTTTTGGAAAAGCTTTATACACAAACTCAAGCTAAGAAAAGATTACTTTCTCCAGCAAATCCTCCTCCATTCTCTTGTTGCATATTGTTGCTTCTTCTCTTGGCCTCCTTGCATTTGTTTACAAAGAAGAGGTGATCTAGTCCAAATACAATTCAACTCGCCGGGAACTTAGGTGCAAAGTGCCCCCGGTCCGCACGTTCTATCCTGGGAGACAAGCGACTCAAGAAATCTCAAGCACACTCGGTGAGGAGTCGAATATGTCTTAAGGAGACAGTGATTTCATTGGGCTCGTGCAGAATTTCACAACTTTCTCCTTTGTATTTTCTGTTTTGTCATTTAATTTGTATTAATTTTTCTGTAATTGTACACTCTTGTGCTACAAATGAGATGAAAGATGAGTCACTTTCCTAACTACACCTAGCCTTGGCCACGTGAACAACCCAATCAAATTTAAATCCAATCAAATTTAAATCCGCTCCCTAATTCTGTTATTATTATTATTATTATTATTATTATTATTATTATTATTATTATTATTATTATTATTATTATTATTATTATTATTATTATTATTATTATTATTATTATTATTATTATTATTACTTTCTCCGTCTCATAATAAAATACTACTTACTCAAAAATTATTACTTTACTTTTACTATTATTATTTCTAAACCGAACACTACTTATTATTATTATTATTATTATTATTTATTATTATCTTTAAAATAATAACGTTGTTTTTAAAACACAATTATATATATTCAATATGGAACAATTAATTGGGGTGTCACATTCTCTCCCCTTTAATTTATTAACATAGTTAAAATGCCAATTCAGTTATTGAAATATTAAATTAACACAAATAATCACAAACAAGATGCGAAGCATGAAATGAGATGCTACTCACGCCATATCTACATGCTCAACACGTGATTAAACTAGTGCCTAGATTTAGGGTCGTGACAATAGCGCTTTCCCGAAAAATAAGCACTCGCAAAGTTGGCAACTGGAATAGCATCCATAAATTCTTCAACCTTAGTACCACCTTCTTTCTTCATTTCACTCAAATAAAATTGAAAAAGATCATGTGTTGGAGCTAACGAACACTGAGAAAATTTATGAAGCATATTTGAGCGAAGCTCTACTGAACATCCTTTCAGTTTGTCCCTCAGATTGTTCCTCATATGAAACATACAAAATGAATGCGCTGAAGAGGGCATAATATCCTTAACTGCTTTGATGATCCCTTGATGTCGATCTGAAATGAATGTAATTGTCCTTTCATTAATGTGAGGTTTCAGATTGTCAAGAAACCATGTCCAATTTTCTATATTTTCAGAGCCTACAATTGAAAAAGCAACATGGAAAAGACCTACAATCATAAAAGAAAGTAAATAATAAATATAATTTCAACTAAAAAAACAAAAATAAATTTATGTCCTATAACTAAGGTAAAAGACAAGTTTCATACCATTATCCCCATCCTTCGCTGTTGCTGCCAAAAGAGTCCCTTTGTACTTTCCATAAAGAAATGTCCCATCAAGAAATAACATAGGCCGACAGAATTGAAATCCATGTAGACATGCACCAAATGCAACAAAACAACGCTCAAAACGAGATGTCTCATGATCATAATCAATCTTAAATTGAAAACATGGGTCTAACTCTTTTATTTTATCAAAGTAATCTCTCATATTGTCATATGATAAACCTGCGTCACCAAACACAGCTTTCTTTGCCTTCTCAACGCCTCTCCAAACTGATTTGTATGACACTTCAAGCCCATAATCCTTCCTAAGATCATTAACAACATCCTTTGGCCTAATAGATGGATTACTTCTAACATCATCAATTAAAACACTTGCAATTACACCAGAATTCAACCTCTGCCCTTGTCCAAACCCATTATTAACAATATCTATACATGTATGGTTTGGAACATACGTCCTAATATAAAGAAATCCATTAACCTTTTCAACTGATGCGTGAATCCTCCAAGGACAACCTTTGTCCACTTTATATCTACACTGAGCAGTAACACGCTTTGTGTCATTTTTCAGATATTCAAATTCAAATCCAACTTCTGTAGCAAACTTACAAAGTGCATTTCTAAACTCTGGACAGCCCCCTTCAAATATCTGACCAACCTTTTGAATTGCAGTTGCCCATTCTGTACTTTTTAGAACCTTCTCTTTATGACGGAAAAAGTTCACAGCAACATGGTTACGACTACTACCACTACTACTAAACTCAATATCACCAGATTCAATACCACAGTGACCAACAGATTTAGATGATTCAGCTCCCCCATCATTCATACTAGAATCACCACTTTCATTCACACGAATATCTATGCAATCAAGCCTGTTCCGACGAACCAACATACTCATGCACATAAAATCTTCTTCATTAACCAACATACAACAAGGATTGTTAGGTAATACGTAACAGAGAGATAGAGTATCCCTTTTCAAAGTGGCCCACCTCGAACAAACAAATTCAACAATAGAATCAAATGATGAAAACTGAGAAAACATAGCAATAGCTGTCAAATCCCCAAACTTGAAGAATGCCATTACATTTGAATCCATAGAAAGTGATTTTGGGAATGTATATGATCTGCAAATAATATATAAATAAAACAAAATTAAATAAACATAAATCAAACGACGCTTCAAAAATACATCACGTACACAAAAAAACACATCACGAACACAAAAAAACATATAAAAGCAATTTAAATACAACAATATCAACTAAAAACAAATTAAGATACTATAATAGAATGGATTCGCAATAGATTTATACCCGTTTTTGCAGACGAGGCTTCAAAAATACATCACGAACACAAAAAAACATTGAAATCATGCAGAAATCAAACGAGAAAACACTAGATCTAGTGTTTATCGCCGAGAAATCTACCAAATCGCAAAATCGTCATCGCAATCGCCAACGCCATCGGAATCGCCAATCGCCTCTCTCTAAAAAAAAAAAAAGACGAGAAACTGAAACCCTAGGTTGAAAAAGAGTATATATATGAGGGTAAAATAGGAAGATCATATTTCTATTAAAATAACGGGATCGGAAGCGAGGGGTGTGAGGGGAAATATAATTTGAATTTAAACCTTTATTTATGATTTACAAAATGTGGCTCCTTAAATTGACATAAAATCTGAACATAGGGGCCCTTGGGGAATAATTCCTTAATTAAATCGCAGAGTTTCTAGAAAGAAGTGGAAAAAACTGACCTTTTAAATTCATTTAAAAGACAGTTTTTTGGGGACAATTGTTGTGGGTAAAATTCAAGATTGCTATATCTTGAGTTGTTATTAACGTGTCGACATCTTCACACAAGGCAAGGTAAAAATTATTTACTTAATTAATTAATTGTTTATTTCTGTTATATTTAATTACAGGGATAAATAGAACGTGGGGAAAAAACATGTCCAGTAGAAACCTTTCAACGGCTTGGAAGACTAAGTCAAGATGAAGATAACTTACCGAGATTATAGGGGAGTTTGTTAGGATTTTATTTTTTCTGTTATTTTCTTTTTTATTTAAGTTCATGGCTGGAAGCACACAACACAGTAACACACGCATTACACACACATATCTCACAAGTACTTTGTAATCCGCCATAGCTTTCTACCTTGTAACTCAGTGATAATACAATTGTTTGGGAAGGTAGGTCCTCATAATCACCTCCCGAGGTTTTGTGCAGGCGAGATAGTTATTTCAAGGATTTTCCTCGTTACATGATCGAGCCATCCTAGTTCTATTGTTGTACCAATTATACTCTATTGCACCCTCCTTAGCTTCTTTTCAAATTTTTTCATAATTAACTGTTTTTAGCCAAAACAATAGATAAGGTTTGTTAATTTTCAATGTGAAATAATAGCTCTAATCGTCAATGGGGTTAGGTCAAATTGCCTCTTGAATTCATTGGGCCAGAAGAATAATGTTATACTTCATCTAATCCTTTTTTATTTTTTGAGTAGTGACAACTCAACTAGAAGGAAGACCTTATTGTCTTACTTCACAAATTAAATTTCATTAGTTAATACGTACTCCCTTTCCGTCCCGGCATCATACTTTCGCCATTTTTACTTTCGATGCAATGTATTTCCTTCGTCCTACTTCATTGCTTCCCACTTTTGGCCATGCATGCAATTTAAGAAAAAAGGTAAGTGAAAAAAATGTTGTGAGTGTAAAATATATTAATGCAATTTATTTTATCTATTTATTACATATAATACAATATGCATACTATTTTCATTCAATGTTCTTTATAATTTTTAAATTATATTGCATTATAATGTCTATAGATAGTACACTCATTTTATTAAAATCGAATGTAAAAGTATAATACAATGAATAGATTGGTAATTATTCTTATAATGAATGTTATATTTGGTGAAATCAACGTTTTTAATAAATGTGCTTTACTTTTTACTTCTTTGTACATAAATTGTATAATGATAAAATTGCACTAACGATATTTTTTACATAAAAAATGATATTTATTTTTTTGGATAAACTATTTTTTTAATTAGTACTAACATAAATGGAGTATGATAAATAAAATAGAAATAAGAAAAATTTTGACATTTTAAAAAATGAGACTTATTATTAGAGACAAAACATAAATTGGTGCAAATTATTGTGGGGGGGGGGTGAGTACCATTTCAAATTTCATATACTCCCTCCGTCTCAAATTAAAATTTTCTCTATCAAAACGAGAATTAAAAAAATACTTACATATTAAGAAAAGAAAGAATGAGTGGAAAATGTATTAAGAATATAAAAAGTAAAATAATAGAAATAATGAGTGAGATGAATAGTAAAGAGATTGTTGTTCTAAGCATGACAAGTGTGTCCCATTGAATATAAAAATAATATAAAATTTTTATTTTGAAACGTTTTAAATCAAATAAAATTCCCAAAATAATAAATTGTTAAGTTCTTTGGAACTGAGATTACAACAAACCCACTACACTAGTTTCATTTGAGTATTTTATTTATACTAATTCCAGTTACTTGACGTGCAATTTATTTTAAACTAGTACTACATTATTTTTAAAGAAAATATTTTAAAAAATTATTTAGGTATAAAATTATGAACATTAAAATGTGTTGTAGATAAATTGACCGAAAGTGAAGCTTCATTTTCAATTTGTGTTAATTAGGTTCATTTTTTTATTAAACTTAACAAATAGTTACGAAGGGATTTTTTTCTCAAATAATTTCATTTTAAAAATTTTAATCCCAAAATAACTCACATTTGAAACTATTTGTCAAAATGACCAACTTTTTGGAACTCGCTACACGGTGTAGCGAGTTTATAATTTTGTCTGATTAAACTCGCTACACGGTGTAGCGAATTTAAATTTGCTCAATTTTATTTTAATATTTATGCTATTAAAAAAATAAAAATATATTTGAACTCGCTACTTGAATTAGCGAGTTCAAATTACCAATAATCAGCAAAGTAGGCCTACTACCAAATGTCCAAAGTTTGTATTTCTCCATCTCACTTTAAATTATAAAATAATAATACAAAAATTATGTATTAATAAAGAAAACTAAATAGAAATATTATTTTTTCATCTCAAATAAATACTTAAAAAAATGTACTTCTATAAAAAAAAAAAAAAAATTCTTCATTTCAAAAATAAATATTACTTTCGACTCAAAATGAATAACCAGACAAAATTATAAACTCGCTACACCGTGTAGCGAGTTTCAAACAGTTGATCATATTGATAAATAGTTTCAAATGTGAATTATTTTGTGATTTAGATTTTTTAAAATGGAATTATTTGATAAAAAAATCCAAATATGCATATTAATGATGGTATTTCATTCAATGAAGCTATTTAATTAAAGCTTGAAAATATGATTAGTCTCTATTTTATCTATATGCAAATTTTGGAGAAAAAATAAGTGATCTCAAGTGATTTATACACTTGATCCATTATATATATATATATATATATATATATATATATATATATATATATATATATATATATATATATATATATATATATATATATATATATATATATATATATATATATATATATATACTCCTCCGTCCCAATAGTAGCTTTTCATTTTGCCATTTTGGGTGTCCGTTAATAAGCTTTCACTTTCCTTTTTGGCAAAGGAATCTTTACTATTCCCTCCACTCATTCTCTCTCCTATTTTCAAATTACACTCACAACATTTTTTCTTTCCACCCATTTTATTAATTTGCGTGCAAGGCAAAATTTGGACAGCTTTTATTGGGATGGAGGGAGTATATATATATATATATATATATATATATATATATATATATATATATATATATAGTTCCAATTTTATTTATACCTATTAAATATATATGTAAAACAAATTATTGATTAATTTTTTAAAGGACAAATTGCAATTTAAAGATTTCATATTCTCATTTTGCACAAGACACTCTCCGTACTTATCGAGACCTAAGGTGGCACACTCTAAAAGATTCCTTTCCATTTACCCAAGAAATGCATGATAAAACTACATACAATGGCAAGATGAACAACTGGTTGAAATGAATTTCAACTGATTGAAACGCTGCAATGGTCGGTTGAAAGTAGGTGATTGAAATGTGTGGGATGAAATTTTTCATCCGAGTTGAAAAAAAAAAAAAAATTTGTCCGTCTGCCACGTGTAAGCCTCCCATTGGCCCGAATTGGGCGTGTGCGCCACACCGCCCGGGATGGCGCGTGTGGCGTTCGCCTTTTGCCGTTTTTTTTTTAGTTTTTCTTGAATTTCCACGTGTAAGCCTCCCATTGGATTTTCGAAAAAAAAATTTATCCCAAATCTTTGAGCTTAATTATCACCTAGTAAATTATTTTTTTAAAATTTTTTTTTACCAAAATTCATCATTTTTTTCCGTACAAATTGATACAAGTTTCATTTGATTTGGACACAAAAAAAATACTCATTTCTCAATTATCCTTCTTCATTTTAGCCTTTATTTAAAAAAATCATTATTTTTTCCTATAAATTGATGCAATATTTTTTTAATTAAGTGTAAAATATTTTTTAATTATAAATAATAATAATAATAATTATTATTATTATTTTACTAATCATAAAAATAGAGAATATAAATAAAATAAAAGTGGTGGGGTATAGAATGATGAGTTGGAGGGAGTTGAAATTTAATTTAAGTTAGTCACTATAGGGGGTAAATGAAATGGGTAGATAAAATATTAAGTGGATGAGAAAAAATGTAAATAATGTTAGATAAAATGGAGGAATGGGATGAAACCATTGTGGGTAGTCTAAGGCCATGTCCAATAAGGGGTTGAGAGGGGGGTTGAATGGGGGGTCAACTAGTTGAGAGGGGGCAATAAGGGGTTGAGAGGGGGGTGGTTGAAGGGGAGGGAGGGGTTGAATGTTTTCAACCTGGTTGAAGAAAAAATTGGGGGACACGCTTTTTGCTTTTTTTTTTTTTTTTTTCAATTGACACATGGCGAGCATTGATTGGTTTCCCATATTTTTTTTATTTTATCTTCACCTCAGATTTTTGAGCTCAATTATTTTACAGCTAATTTATTTTATTTTTTTTGCGAAAATTCTGGAAATTTTTTTCTCTATAAAATGATATAACTTTCTTTTTATTTGTACACAAAAAAAAAATCTCTCTTTTCTTTCAAAAAAATTAATTAAGTGTGAATTAAAAAAATCTCGAATTAATAAATAAAAATATTAATAATTTATTTTTTAATAATAAATTATTATTTTTTTATTATTTTTTTAATTATAAAATTAAATATTGTAAATAAAATAAAAAGTGATGGGGTATAGAATGATGAGTTGGGAGGAATTGAATTTTAAACTAAACTAGCTTATTGTGGGGGGTATAGTTGAGAAAGTAGTTGAATGATTAAGTGAATGAAAAGGGAAGATGTGGTGTCGTAATATTAGAATAGTTGAATATTTTTTGGTAGTTGGCTTATTAGACATGGTCTAAGACTAAGATTGAAACTACACTTATTTTATGACTCATCCTAATTAAAATATAATACTTCCTCCGTTCAAAATACTTTTTCAATTTTAAAAAAGATTCCTTTCCATTTACCCAGAAAATGCCTGGTAAGATTGAATTATTTAAAGGACAATGAGTTGGTCTTATAAAAAATTAGTTTTTTTTGACACTTAGAAAAAATGTGTTTTGTATTTCTCGTTTGTGTCAGTGTCAGCTTAACAAAGTGCCAGTGTGACAAAGTGCCAGTGCATATGTAACAAAGTGCCAGTGTAAAAAAGTGTCAGTACCAGTTTAACAAAGTGCCAGTGCATGTGTAACAAAGTGCCCGTGTAAAAAGTGTCAGTGCTAGTTTAACAAAGTGCCAGTGTTAATGTAACAAAGTGTCAGTGTAAAAAAGTGTCAGTGCATGTATATTAAGTGTCTGTTTATAAACAAACACTGACACTTTGTTACACTAGCACTGGCACTTTGTTAAACTAACACTGACACTTGTTTTACACTAACACCGGCACTTTGTTACACTAACACTGGCAATTTTTTATATTGACACTGACACTTTTTTACACTGGCACTGGCACTTTGTTACACATGCACTGGCACTGAGTTTTTGGACAAAGAGAGCTTTTAACTGGCACTCTTTTAGACGTGCACTGGTACATTTTTACCATAACCCCGACAATTATTTAGACAACTGTTGGCACTCTTAAATTATGACGTCGTTTGATTTCCCTCACTCTCGCCTCTCAAACGACTAGTACCAAAGAAGCAGGAGACCACAAAAGAAAACCACTCACTTCCTCAACTCCCCCAATCAAACAATGGTTGATTTTGTGAAGAATCATACCACGAATCACACAAATTCTCAACTCTCAATATTCAATTAGGTTAAAAACTACTCCCTACTTTCTGTTTGTATAATAGAATCAAAACCCCCAAATGGGTCTGACGAAGATGAAGCCCCATCAATCAACGATCGACGACGGCGGTGGAGAAATTGACAGAAACGGGATCGATGTAAACGTTGCTAAATCCTTTTGTGCTTCTGGGCGCCGCAAGCGAGGGAAAGAGTCGACGTCTTCTAAAAACACGTTTTTTTTAAGCTTGAAAAAAATTGCATTTTTTTGTGAGATTTTGGCAAGGAAAATATAGTTTATTTGATATACTTTTCTTAATATTATGTCTGAAAGATTTTAGAACTACAAATATTTTGATATATTAATATGAAATGTAATTCCAATGCTCCCCCTCTCTCTTTTCGCTCCGAATTAAATGTCGCATTTGTTTATTTTGATTCATTACAAAATAAATATTACTCCCTCCGTCCCACATCAAGGTTCCTTGGCATGGATTTCACGCTTTTTAAGAAATTTTTTTAAAGTGGGTAGAAAATTTGAGGAGAGAAAATGTAAAAGTTAAATGTGTGGTAGGGAATAGGAGAGAGAATGTAAAAGTTAAAAATATTTAATAGGAGAGAGAATGAGTAAGAGGAATAGTAAGTTAATGATTGATTTTTTTGTAAATATGTTAACTTTATAAGGGTATAATGAATGATTTTTTTGTAAATATATGGAGATGATAAGGGTATAAATATATGAAAAAAATTTCATTTAAGAAAGGGAACCTTGAAGTGGGACGGCCCAAAAGGAAAAGGTGAAACCTTGAAGTGGGACGGAGGGAGTATTAATTTATATATAAGAAAAATAAATAAATATAATTTTATCATTTTATAAATAAATGTCAATTGACAAGAAAGTGAGGGGAGGGAAAAAGAGAGAAAAGAAAGGGAGGGAAGTGATTTTAAATTCCTTTCGATGTGCATTCGAGTGGAAAGGAAATGAAAGGAAAAACAAAATTTTCTCTTTTCATGCTTTTGAGTTTTAGAACGAAACGAGAAGAAATAAAAAAAATGACTTATATATCCTAATCTATAGTATAAATCACACCATGTCACCTCATCCCATGAACAGTACAATGAATAGTGCCAAATGTCAAATTTCTCATTTTACCCTCACTAAGTTGTCTCTTTCCCATTTTGCCCTATAAAAAAATTAAATTAAAAAAAAAAAAAAAACCAACACGTGTCCTCGGACACGGGCTTTTACTAGTTTATAAATAAATGTGAGTGTGACAAGTAATCTGATATCCTATGATTAAACTGTATTAACAATCAATTTTTTATAACAAATGAGTTATAATTTATAATATATAATTTAATTCAAACAAAAGAAATAAAATATAATTTATTATCAAAATATACTTTCTTCGTTACAATTTAGTTGATACTAAAATTTGACTAAAGAATTAAAAAAATGCAATAGTGAGAAAATTAGTAAAACTAAGAAAGTGAGTGCGGAAAACAGTAAAAATTAATTGATTGATATTGTAATTATAATTTTTTTTATTTTAAATAATATGAAAGTTTTGTGTATCTAGGAAGCTTCAATCACGCAACAGACAACGGATGTGAGTACAGATGTGTCTCATAACTGTCCACACATCCACAGACAATGCAGCAGAATAAAACAAATTAAAAACAATAACGCAAGAGTTATATATGCTTACTGATCTTAAGATCAGCAAACTAGGCTTACGCCCAAAAATTTTTCACTATAAAAACTTTCATTGCTTACGAAAACACATAAGTGAAAAACTAAAAGACTAAAATACTAAATGAGTTCTAATCACCTTTTACGACAAGAACACTTCCCCTTTCTCAAGTATGACTTATTCTAGTCAGAAGTAAAACAAAGAACTATATGAAAACCTAGATGTGAGTTACGGATGTAAGGCACAACCTTCACTCACAACCTAAAACAACTATGTTGAAAACTGTGAAGAACAAGTAATTTTCTCTCTTAAAATTACGTAGCTTCTCTTGTGCTGAATGCCTTGTATATATATGCACCATGGAGAAGATCTTCACGTAATCAACTTCTTCCTTTGTGAGATCTCAAAACCTATAAGGAAACATAAACATACTCACAAAGAAATAGAATATTAGTAGGTTAGTCCTAATATAAAACTATGTACATAAATAAAAGATATTTACTTTATTTACAATACTCCTAGTCAAAGTAAATCTTTCCATGAAAGTCCCAAAATCTTCTTACCATATTTGAAGTATTTTGAAATAAGGAAACAAGAATTTGTTCTCAAAAAGCTCACGCTTTCAATCTCCCCCTATTTTAGACTTTCTGGTCAAAATCAAAGATTTATAATAATCACATTTTGTGACTACAATATTGGGACATAAGCACAACTCCCCCTGAATGGATGTGTGTGCAGATGTGTTTACACATCCACACATAAAAACTGCATAAAACATGTTAGAGCAAAACACTAGCAGTTCATTAAAAAGCAAAAGCAAAAACCATTCAGCAGCAACCTGTTATAAAGTTATTACAAACCATTGTTTAAAACTAAAACAGAAATTAAAATTGTCTTTAAAACCACCAAAGTAAAATAACTACTAAAAAGTCTTCTCCTCCTAAATTAAAGTTCCCAATTCCTCCAGCCAGCAGCAGCAACAGCAGCATCCCACACTTTGTTTCCAGCAGCAGGTTCTGGCCTATCTCTCCCTTTTTTAGCAGAAAGATTAGCATGCCATTTCAGGAGTCTATCCTTAAGAGATTTAAGATTGTTGGAATGTGCAATGGAGGCTTGAAGTTGATCAGTCAATGTAGAGGTATGAGATTCAGCAGCTGCTATTTCAGCATCCAAGTCCTTCATTTGTGCAGCAAAAGGATCTTCAGATGTGGGTTCAGATGTGTCCACATCTGGCATAGATAACTCAGGAACAACACCCAAAGGAAGATCAACAAATCTTTGCTTAGCATCTAAGAGGGTTTTGGTCTCCTTAAACAGATCAAACTTAACAACCTTATCTTCACATTTTTCAGGTTTAACACCTTGGGCAATCAAAATTTGAGAGATGAGAGAGGAATAGGGTAAAGACCACTTCTTAGAGGGGGATTCTCCAAAATCACAAATTTTTCTAAAAATGAAGTCTCCAAAATTGATGTTCATTTTAGCACCCAACCTATACAGCAAATCAGCTTGCACCCTAGTGACTGATGTTTTATTGTTTGAGGGGCACAGGTTGGCAGCAAGAATAGCATGGAGAAAACAGTAAAGAGAGGAGAGAGAACCACTTCCCAAATCTTTTGGCTTGGTAGGCCAAACAGTGACTTTATCATGGGTGATGATGGTCACAAGCTCATCCTCAGAAATATTACAGAGTTCATCATAACATCCCTCAAGCCCAAGAAAATCATTGATAATGGAGGGAGAAAAAGGAACAAACTTTCCTCTCACATAAACAGAGTAGGAGGAAGGGGGTCTATCTAGTCCTTTTGTCAAATTGGCATAAAATTCATACACCATTTTGGGGTAGAATGGGAGAGGGTGATCCACAGCCAAAAATAAACCTCTTTCTTCAAAGAATTTATCCATGCCTAATTTAGAGAAAATTTCTCTATCCCTTTTCATCTCAATTATAAAAACCTTATTAACAATCAGTTTAAACCTCTCAGAATCTTCTTTTGATAAAAATTTAGAGGACAGGGGTTTCACGGAAGGAGTAATGGAGAGAGATTTAGAAATACCCTTAACAGTCTTCTGTCTGGTGGATGTGCGCCTGAATGTGTGCACATCTGCAGGCACATCCTTTACAGGAGATTGCACTTTGACAGATTTCACTTCTGTCTCATCACCAGAAGAGGCATCATTTTCTTGATCCTCTTTTTCCTGTTCAAGCTCAACCCTTCCCAGCTTGAAATTTGCATCTGAGGCAGTATCATCACTTTCATAGCTGGACTCAGAATCACTAGTTTCTTCATCAATTGGCTCTAGGTCTGTAGCAGCCATCTTTTTCTTACCTTTCAATTCCATTAGGATATTGGCCAAAGGTTTCTCATCACTAAACACAGAGGGATCATCAACAGAAGGGGCAGCCTCAGGGTTAGGAGAAGAATTAACTGGAACAGGAGTAGGGATAATAGGATTAGAAGGCTCAATGGGAGTGGTAGTAACAGGATCAACAGGCTCAGCAGGAGAGATTACTTCAGAAGGAGTAATAACAGGAACAACAACAGAAGGAGTAGGATTTGAGGGTTGAGCCCTAGTTCTAACAATAGGTGGAACTTCCTCTTCTTCTTCTTCTTCATCAAGAGCAATGGCAGTAGAAGGTTTGCCTCCAGGTTTCTTCAAATTTTTAGCCTTGTCAGCTTCTGACAACTTTCTAACCCTGTGCGATCGACGTAGGTTTCGTTGGGGAACTGGATTAGCAGTATGGCCCAAGGGTTTTGTAGGGGTTAGCTTCCTCTTTTTGGTAGAAGGGGTATCAATAACATGAGCAGAGGGCAAAACAGAGGTTGGTGGATTAGGGTTTTTCAACGCTACTGGAACATTCAAAGGTTCCAATGTAGGTGATTTGGCGGGTGAAGCTTCCATTGAAGAGCTAGACGAGAATGAGGGGGAAGGAATTTCAGCAAGAAATTTCGATATTATTGGATTGGCGGCAAGGGAAGCTTCAGCAATGGCCACAGAGATTGGTTCAATATCGAGGACGTCTTCTTCACGAATGTTATCGTGTGAGGCCATTTAAACTGTAGATTGGTGTTAGGTTGAACAGTGCAAAGAGAATTAATTGAAATATGTGTGATTGTGTGCAAAAACAATGGAAGAACAAGGGGTTCAGCAAAGGGTTTATGGGGGAAGTGACGGATGTGAGCTCTAATAAATACTCACAACTCCTCCTTTCCAGTTTAAACAAGAATCCTTTTCCAAAAAGGTCTCACACATCCTAAATACCTTAGAAGTCCTCCAACGGCTATAACCCTTTGAGATTACCACACACAACAACCTTCGTAGAAATAGGGATTAAAATAAACAAGATTTTGATAGATTTTTATGGGAACAAAAATAATTCAGTCATATCTTTTACAAAAATAGAATCCCTTTCAAAATTGTCCAACCTTTTCAAACTTGGATTGATACACACCTTTCCTCTTCATATAAGATTTTGGAAAACAAAAACTTGTTAAATCAAGGAGTAAATTAAGAATGAAAATAAATTAACTAGCATATTTACAAAGCTCCTATATGACCTAAAAATGCAGTATGCCTAGCATGATGCAAACACACAGGTGAAGGAAAAATCTCAGCTTATGGATGTGGCATAGGATGTGAGTCACATTTAGGGACACATTTAGATCACAAAAAATCAATGAGCAATAATCCAATCTGCACAGCCTCTAGGATGCATCCACCACTTTTTTATTGTGGATTTTTGCATTGTGAGTAGCTTTCACTTTACTTTGATCCCAAAGATAGCCCTTTTTCCCAATGATCTTGTCAAGTTTGATTTCAAGATTTCTTATGATAATCACGTCACAAACAATGTTTTGTCAACCTCACCTCTCTTGAATCCTAGGTGAAGTAAATGGTCAGTCAACCTACCATACCAAGCTCTAGGGGCTTGCTTTAGCCCATACAGAGCTTTCTTCAGCTTATACACATGGTTAGGATACTTGGAGTTCACAAAGACTTTAGGTTGTTCAACATAGGCTTCTTCATTTAATATCCCATTTAGAAAGGCAATCTTAACATTCATTTGATGAAGAGTAATCTTGAGATAACAAGCAATGGCTAACAGAAGCCTAATGGACTCAATCCTTGCAACAGGAGCAAATGTCTCCTCAAAATCAACTCCCTCAATTTGAGTGTAACCTTGAGCAACTAACCTAGCTGTATTTCTAATGATCACACCTTGCTCATCAGTTTTGTTCTTGAAAATCCATTTGGTTCCTATGACATTTCCATGTGAGGGTCTAGGGACAAGAGTCCAAACCTCATTCTTTTCAAATTGAATCAACTCATCTTGCATAGCAAGAATTCAGTCAGCATCTTTTAATGCTTCAGTAATATTCTTAGGTTCAATCTTTGAAACAAAACAACAAAAGCTTACCTGGGAGTATGCTGAGGAGCAACTCCATAAACCAGCCATCTTTCTATAGTCCACTTTGTCCTTTTGTCTAGTTCTCACTTGAGCATGCACATCTCCCACAACTTGTGAAGTGGGGTGATTTTTCTGAATTTTAGAGGGAATATCCTTTGATCTATCCACACACCCATCCATATTTTCTTCTGGAGCATCATCCTGATCAGATTCAGAGGAACTGTCCTCAGTTATCGGATTTTGAGTGGATGTGGGAGCAGATGTGGGATCAGATGTGGATGCAGATGTGTCCACATCCTTGGTTACATCCTTAGCAGGTTCAAAAGGTTTTTCAGCACTGACAGTTTCTGTTGGTTCTACAACACTTGTTCCTGCATCTTTTCAGTCCAGTAGGCAACCTGAAACATCATCCTCAGCAGTCTTGAGGTTAAGATCAAGTGAGTCATCAAAAATAACATTTGCAGATTCCATAATGGTCTTAGTTTTGAGATTAAAAACTCTGTAAGCTCTACTATTTGTGGAATATTCCATGAAAATTGCTTTATCACTCTTTGAATCAAATTTGGACAGATATTCTCTATCATTGAGAATGTAACAAACACACCAAAACATATGAAAGTATTTCACAGTGGGTTTCTTTCCAAGGAGGATTTAATAAGGAGTGACAGTGCTACCAATCCTAAGAAACACTCTATTGCCAATATGACAAGCAGTGTTTAAAGCTTCTGCCCAAAATTTCTTGGACAGGTTTTTAGAACTTAACATAACCCTAGCCATTTCTTGCAAAGTTCTATTCTTTCTTTCAGCAATTCCATTTTGCTGTGGAGTGATTGGTGCAGAAAACTCATGTATGATTTTCTTAGAATTGCAAAAATTAGTAAACATTTGATTCTCATATTCAGTGCCATGGTCAGACCTAATCCTCACAGTTTTAAGACCATAAAGATTTCTAACTTTTTTGTACCAATCCTTGAATTCTCCAATTGTTTCAGATTTTTCTCTTAAGAACATTACCCAAGTGTACCTAGAATAATCATCAACACACACAAAGACATACTTTTTCCTACCAAAGCTTTCTACTTCAATAGGTCCCATCAAATCAGTATGAATCAGCACCAAACACCTAGAAGTGGAGCATTGTTGGACCTTTTTATGTGATGCTTTTGTTTGCTTTCCCTTTTGACATGAACCACAGACATCAGGGTTCTTGAAGTTCAATTTAGGGAGGTCTTTCACAGCTTCAAAACTTTGAAGCTCTTCCAGAGTTCTACAGCTAGCATGCCCTAATTTTTGGTGCAATAGATTGACATCATTAGCTTTTGAGCTTAGGCAAGAAAGATTGTCACCAAATTGGTAACAATTGTCAGCAGATCTAGGATCAGTAAACACACATTATTATCCTTATCAAACACTTCACACAAGTGCATATCAAACTTCACATAAAGGTCATCATCACATAGTTGACTGATGCTTATTAGGTTGGCTTTCAAGCCTTCCACATGGTACACATTGTGCAATTTTGAGAGACCCTTGACATCTAGGGTTCCTTTTCCAACAATCTTTCCTTGAGCACCTCCACCAAAGTTCACTTTCCCCTCACTAATTAATTCATAGTCAAGGAGAACATCTTGGTTCCCAGTCATGTGCCTAGAGCACCCACTATCAAAATACCAAGAGCCAGAGACAGTACTCTTGAGGAAAGAGTAAACAACATTGCAGGTGGCACTTGGTTTGGCTACCCACTGCTTTACAGCTTTCTTTTTGGGTTACAGAGGTCTCAGATTACCAGGATGTGTGTTCGGATGTGCATACATCTTCTCACACATCTGAGGCTGATTGAAGTAATCAGATTTTTTATCAGCCTTAAGTTTGTAACATAAGGGTCTTATGTGACCAGGAGCAAGACAATAGTGGCAGATGTAGTGTCTCTTCCTTGATCTTTTCTCACTCAAAATGAGTTTTTCTCTAAAAATTGGTTTTTCCACACCTTTTGAAGTAGAAGCCTCACATCCCTCTTTTATAAAATTACCTTTTTTCAAAGCCCAGGCCAGCTTTGTTAAGCAGACCTATAGAAATAGCTTCATCAAGTTTCATTTACTTTTGTTCAACTTGGTAAATGTACTTTCAGCTTTTTCACACTCACTTTTGAATTTTTCAAGCTCAACTTCTCTTTTGGTTACTAGGACTTCAAGTTTGGCAATGGTATCTTTTTTAACATCATTTTCCTTTGAAAGTATAGCTTTTTCATCTTCAAAAGCAGCCAATTTATCAAAAAGAGATTTATATACCTTAACAAGTACCTCAATCTTGTTCATTCTCTTCATCCAGTCTGTATGCAACTCCTTATATGTTGCAAAGAGTTCTTCATAGAGAATGTCCCCATCTTCATCTTCAGAATCTCCTTTTACTGTGAAACAGTTCAGCATTAGGTTAGATGTGACACCAGATGTATGCACATCTGAGACCACATCCAAAGATTTTTCAGGAACTCCATCTTCTATATCTGCATAAAAGGCATTAAACACAGAATGACAATTGATAATAGACATGTTAGCCACTTCATCTCCGTCCTCACTGTCACTAAGAGTAGCAGTTAAGCTCATTCCCTTCCTTTTAAGTGTGTTAGCACACTCATTGGCATAATGACCAAAGCCACGACATGCCCTACATTGAACAGACTCAGAGGATTTTTTTTTTGTCAAAGCTTGGTTTCTTGAATCCATTCTCAGTGCTAGGTTTTGGCTTTTCATCAGCACTGGGAGTAGGTCTATTTGGAAACTTACTCATTCTTTTGTTTTTCAATATGGAACTAAATTTCTTTGAAATACAGTCTCCTTCCTTGAATGGACAAAAATAAGTACTTGATGCTTTCCAGCTACACCTATAACCTTCTCATAACAAACATCATTCATCAATTGAAATCTCTGCAACGGCTTCTTTACAGTGATTCCAATGTACTGCTGAGCAAGTGGGTAAGGTTTGTAACTATTGTAGCAGCCATTCAGGCTATTGAGACTAGAAACCAATCTGTGCTTCAAATATTGTAATGTTAAATTGTTAACTTTATGATAATTCTTTTGATTTTGAAGTTGAAATTTATAATTTTAAATTTGGGCCCGTCAAGCTCGAGCCCGCTCAATGCCCGTATAAAGCCAACTAATTTGAGCCCGCATCAAGCCCGCTATGTTGGGCTCTTGAAATTGAAGCCCACAACTAAATGGGCTCATACCAAACTTTGCCAAAGCCTGCGGGCCCACGCACACTCCTAATTTTACTCATTAAATATAACTTTCTCTCTTCCTTTTCATTAACGATATAAATGTAATTTAACTGTTTTCCTTTATTTTTTTTTACTAAGCTCATGAGCACTTTAATAATTTATTGAATTCTCTAGACTTCTCTTCTTTCCCTTCCCATTCTCCTCTCTCTCTCTCTCTCTCTCTCTCTCTCTCTTTCTATTCTCTCATTTAAAAACTCGGAGCGGATATAATAAAGGCTCGCTTAGCCGTTGCGATTTTAGCTACTTGTTTCTGTTTCTCAGGCATAAAGTAATGGAAGCATCATGGGAAAGCCGTAGAAGTTAACGGCGTTCATTTCTCGTTACATTAATCCCCTCATTAATTTGACCTATTTTCGTAACACTATTTTCGTAACACTGTCATCTATCACCGTTACCCTCCGTTTATCACTCACATATACAGTTCCACAACAGCCGGGCCGCCGGCACCGGAGGGCTCTGAGTTGGCCCGGGTCGCGTCGTTGATTGATGGCTGTGATTGTGGATCCTCCACATGGATACCCGCTTCGAGATCAAATTGTTCAGCAGTATATCCAAACCCTAGCTATGGCATTGGGGAGGTATGTTTTTGTTTGGTTCCTTCTAAATAAATCTCTCATTAATATTTGCCCAAATTTCATGAGTTGAGAACTTGAGGGGGCGTTTGGTTCGGTGGAAAAAAAGTGAAGGAATGGAATTGTCAATGGAATTGAATTCCTTAAGGAATTGGAATGGAAAAAAACTGTTAACCCCCTCCGTTTGGTTGGCACGGAATGGAATGTAATTGTCATTCAATTCCTTGGCAAATCATGTTTGGTTTGAAAATACAAATTATAGAAATGGAATGAAAGCATATAAAATGACCAATTTACCCTTTAAAAAAAAATTTTTTTTTTTTTTTTTGGAGGGGGTGGGGGTAGGTAGGGGTATGCAAAATGAGTAAAAAAAAAATTTCGTGGGGGGGTAGGGGGTGGGGGTGGGGTAGAGCGAGAAAAAAATTAAAAAAAAAAAAAATTTCGTGGGGGTGGGGGGTGGGGGTAGGGTGGGGGTGGTGGGGGTGGGGTAGGCGAGAAAAAAAAATTAAAAAAAAATTCGTGGGGGTGGGGGGGTGGGGGTGGGGGTGGGGGGTAGAGCGAGGAAAAAAAAATAAAAAAATTCGTGGGGGTGGGGGGTAGGGTGGGGGAGGGTAGGGAGAAAAAAATAAAAAAAAAATTCGTGGGGGTGGGGGGGGTGGGGGGTGGGGTGCGGGGGTGCGTAGGGGCTGGGTAGGGGCTGGGTAGGGGGGGCTGGGTAGGGGGTAGGGGTGGGTAGGGTTTGGGGGTATTTTGGTCAAAAAAAATTTTTTTTTTTCCATTTCCCTAAGAAATTGAACTTTCCATCACTTTTGTGAAGGAAAGTTGAATTCCTTCATTTGAAGGAATTCAACTTTCCTTCGGAATTTTTTTTTAAAAATCCTTGAACCAAACAGGGGAAAGGAATGGAAAAGTGGGAGTTTTCCATTCCTTTCCCCCACTTTCCTTCCAACCAAACACCACCTAAATGATTAATTTGAACGTATTAATTTGTATTGGTTCATTCATCAGTACAATTTTGTTTGGCTTCTTAAACCCTAAACTGGTTAGGGCTAGTTTTATTGAACTGAGCATTTTGCCAAAATGACATGAAATGGAATGACTACTAGTGTGAGCCAAACTGATACTTATTTGACTGATTATAGCGTCATAATTCGTATTTATGGTATTTGTACCGAGAGGAGGATGCAAATGTACTCGGCTTCTACCAGGTATTACTATGCATTTGGATGCAGGCATAGTTGTTAAAGGTGATGGATGTGGTTTTACCCATCCAAAAGATATATTTCCTAGCTTATTTGGTGCTCGAAACCTTGAGGATTTAATGTATTTTCTAGTGTTTTGAAAGTACAGGGGTTGAAGTGCAATTATTGAGAAAACAGAGGATTGGAGCATACTTTGGAAGTTTTTGGATCAAATTGCAATTTTGGAAAATTTGGGACAAAACGAAAATTTGGAAGTTCAAGGGACCAAAGTGGAAATATTGGAAATTAAGGGACTAAATTGGAAATATGGAATTTTTGGACAAATTTGATATATAAAAATTCGTGGGATTAAATGAAAAATAAAATCCTAAAGAGCCAAGTGCAAAAGAAGTCATTAGAGTGGCCAAAATGCGACGATAAAATTGCGGGACGAAACGAATACTAAATAAATACAAAATGATACAAATGGCTGGCTGGAAGTGGCCGAGGGATTGAAGGAGAATGGTCGGCCAGTTCTAGGCCATTTGGGGCCACTGCATGGCTGTTTGGGCCAAGGATGAGCATTGCTGGCCGAGAAGTTGGGGCCAATTGGCCGGCCACTGCATGTAAATATGGGCCAAGCAATTGAAATTGAATTGGGCCTGGGCTTTGGAAATTCAAGGCAGGCGTACGCCTGGTCCTATTGGCGTACGCCTGGTCCTATTGGGCGTACGCCCGGAAGTATCCAGATTGAGTACAGGCGTACACCCGGTCTCGGTGGGCGCGCGCCCGATACGTACGGACAGATGCAGCCAGTTTCCTTATTTTGGACGGATTCTAAAGATTTTCCACAGATTTGCACAGAATCAGCCACGGATTTCGAGAGATCTTCTATTTTGACTAGGATTTTGACCCTAATTTGTTTCCAAAAAGGATTTCCACCTCCCTCCTCCTATATAAACAACCCTAGACTAGTTTTGTATCATCTTTGATCTTTTATCTTTTACTTTGGGGATCTTTGGATCTTTTATATTTTTATTTTCTCTCTATATTCTTAGTTTATATTTTATTTATTTATGAAGATGAAAGAACAAGGTTTTGCTTTATTTATTTTAATGGCCATTCAAGGCTAAACTATTTGATTCATGGATTGAGGTGAGTAGCAATTTGATCTTTATGCTAAAGTTTTAATTCTTCCTATCTCTCTTTTGTTCTTGTTCTTCTCAACGGTTTTAATTATTGTTCTTGAGATCAATTGTATTGACCTACCGGAATATACTTTTGACCTCTTGAATTTATTTGGATACAAACCATTGCACTTGCGTGGATGAATTGTAATTTGACCATTGTTGAGAAGAATAGATTCAATTGAGGACCTACCGAAAATCAAACGAATCTAGGTTCCATTGTTCTTAAGTTTTTAATTGAAATTCTTGAATGTTTATATTGACCTACCGGAATATATGAACATGATAGAGTTATTAGGGTTCTAATGTTCTTATTGACCTACCGGAATATATGAACATCTTAACCCTAGATTTTTGTGAACGAACCCAAGAATGAGATTGAATCCTTTTTACATGAAATAAAAAGCATAAAGTGATAATTGTTATGATCCCCAATCCATGAATCCCTTGTCTCTTGATATCTTTAATTTATTTATTTTGCTTTCTTAGTTTTAATAATAAAATCAAAATCAAACCCCCCTTTTTCTTTTGTTTATTTTCACACTAATTAAATCAACTTGTTAAACACACGAGTCTCTGTGGTTCGACCCTTGCTTGTGCATACTACTACATCGGTAACTTGTACACTTGCAAGGTATTTTATTACAAGAGGATTTTTATCCATCAAGTATTTGATGAATGTGGTTTTACCCATCCATCAAAAGGCGAAAGGCGAGAAGCGGGGGAGAAGATCCTAGAAAAGGCGAATGGCGAGGCGGTTGAAAGGCGAGCAAGGCGGTAAAATAGAACAAAAGGAATAGTAAAATAATATATATGTAAAATATATTAAACATAGCTTAAACATGTTAAGAACAAAAATTTTGCATTAAATAAATGTCACAATTTCACATGTAATAGCAATTTAAACACAACTAAAACACCCAAAAGTGAGAATTCTAAGATAAAAAACACATTTTATGTTCAAATCAGTAAACAAGTAGTCGTTTAAAAGCGTGAAATTGGTGAATTCGAATATATAATTTCAAATGTATAATTCATACCTAGTGACAGGGGCGGAGCCAGGAATTGTCCGAGGGGGGGGGGCAAGATTACACGGGGGTTCAGGGGCACCGCCCCCGAAAAAAAAAATTTCGGGTCGGACAAGTAAAAAATGGGTCGGATCCATGAAATACAATGTATTTTAGTTAACAAAAATGATAAAAGTAAATAATTCAAAGAACGATTGAAATAATGTTGAAGTATTTAACACAAACAATTTATTAAAATATATTACTCGTACAAAAAAGAAATTCAAATTTGCTAATTAAACTTGGGATAATAGGAAGAAAGACCAAAAACAAAAAAAATGGGAAAAGCCTAACTAATTAATTAAGATTGAAAAAATGTGAGGAAATTAGGAGAAAGAGAAAAACAAAACTGTTAAGAGAAAGAAATGGAGAGAGAGAGAATAGCAAAGACGGAGGACAAATAAAATTAATTGAAAATGTAGGTAGCAGGGTTCGAACATAGATTTGAAAGGAAACACCAAAGGCTTTAACTTCACCCCTTCTACCGCTGAACCACACCACTCACTGGTGTTAATCTTGAAGTTAATTATATATATATACATATATAACAAAAAATATGTGGGGGGGGGCAAAAAAAAAATTTCCACTGCATTTCCGCCGGGGGGGCGAGTGCCCCACCGCCCCCGGATCCGCCCCTGCCTAGTGATGAACATAAGATATAGTTAAAACTTCAAATGACTAAGGAGACCGAAAGTAAAGCGAAAAAACAAATTAAATTAGTAAACATATTAAAATTTGCAAACCTCCCTATAAAAATTTGAATAAAGAAAGCTATTTGTAGTGTTTTTCCCACTCCTTTGTCGTCGTTCTAATTTGTTATTTATCACACTTAATTTCTTTTGATTGCTCGAGAGAAATTATGGATATCTTTCTTTCTCATGTACGCCACAAGCTATCTTTACTCCATATTATCCCAAAACAACGCATTGAGCAAGTTAAATTATTGAAACTAAAATTACAAAATGACCTAGCTTAACACTACACATACGCCTATTATGCCTTTTAACAAAGGCGGACTCCTCACGCCTCTCACCATAACCAAGAAACGCCTCGTCGCCTGGCCTAAAAGGCGCAACACAGCCCGCCATAAAATCAAAAGGCGGTCGACCCCTAAAGGCGCCAAAACGGCGAGGCGGGCGAGAGAGGCTTTAGCCTTTCGCAATTATGGATGCAGGATTCCCGAGAAATTGACTCATGTTGTCAAATGTAGCATTCTAAACGCTTAAATCTGTTCTCTCTTTCCCATTTACTGTTGCATCTGTTTGTCAATGCTTTCCGAGTTCTATTTTTTTGCAGCGTTGCCCATTGTCAGATGGGAGTTGCCCGACTCTTATTATCAACATTCTGATGAAAAAGACTATGGAGGTGTGTATTGTTGTTCTGTTTTACTCTTAAGGCTTACCAACTTCCAACTACCAATGCTGACAGATGCCAGGTGGAGTCGCTAAAGTAAATGCCTACAGATGCATAGTTGTAGCCTATGTTCTAAGCAATTTTCCTTGTAGTATACACGCTATTTCACTCTAAGCTCAATAAAGGGTCTAATTTTGATGAAAAATGTATGTGAAGTTTGTATTGCTATGAGAATTCTGAGCATTATATTATGCTTAAGTACAGAGATCATAACCTGACTAAAGTGTTCTATCGGGAGATAAGTTTTCACATATGTGAGCTTGATTGTGACAGATATATGTTCTTACCCACGACCTTTGGGCACCAACCATCCATGGCCTAGTTTTGGGTGGGGCTGTGGTAAGCCCAATTTGACCCAAGGTGTTGGTATTTAGTCAGCCACTGCGTGGTGCTTGCGCAGCGAACCAGGTTTTTGGGCTCGGGTAATTATAATTACAAACCTGGATTGACATCATGGAATGACTTCATATGGAGTGGAAAACCTGTGCAGCATGCAGGAGAAGGTATGACAAAATGGGTGGGCATTAGGAGAAATATGATTTCCACCACAAATATACTCTGCAATGCAATCCTCACACTGTTGATAGATAAGAAAAAAAATTAGCAATTATTAAAAGGACCACATAAGAAGAACTGCACTAGCTTTTTTATTTCTTCAGGTAAAGAACACAAGTAGTTTCAGAATAAAAAGCACACTGTGGAATGGACTATCTCCAAAATCATTCCTTGTTATATACTGTATTAGTAAAGGGAATGGTTGCCGTTTTGACATGCATAATCTAGGGAAGGAATTTTCTTGAAATCGCTTCTGGGAAGTGATTATTTCAATCATTGTTGCTTAAGCAGTTAGTGATATGTGATTACCTATCTTGCATTACTTAATTTTTCTTTTGCATTTTACTTATGCTCATGCTTCTCAGGTGAACCCTTTGTTAACGGAGAAGTAGTCAACTATGATGACAAGTACCTCGAGGACTGGCTGCAAGACAGAAGTGATGACGGATGTAAGGAGGAGATCTAGAAGAAAGCAAAAGACATTATAGATCAACATGGACATATCTGTGTTAGTTTCACTTTCACTTTCACATAGTAGTTTACAACAGATTAACCTGTTTCATGCCAATAATTCGCTATACAGGCTTGAGCAATAAAATACTCCGTAGTAAACATGGGCTTAAGTTGGAACATTTGGTTTGTATCCATTAAGCCAGTCATTGAGGTTCTAGAAGTGATGTTGTTGTCAGCCGTGATGCAAAATTAACTCTTCAGGTTAGAGAAAAGGTTGTTAACCTGTTACTATCCTCTGTAAGACTTGCTATGATATTTTGGATTCCCCTAATGTCTCCATATTGCCGTCTATATCTTTTCCTCCTATTATTCTCCCTCCGTCACACTCGAAAAAAGATTTTTGAGTTAGGCATGACATGGGGATTTAAAAAGAAAAGTGGTGGTGGAGTAGGCGTTGAGTATGAAAAGTGGGTTAGGAGAGAGAAAGTAGGATAGAGAATAGTGAGTGGGAAGTTGTTGCGAGTGTGAAAATGGGTCTTATTAAATAAAACATTTCCATTTTAAGGTTGTCTTGACAAAATTTCATAATTCGAGTGGGACGTAGGGAGTATGTTTTTCAATATTGACATTTTCTTTTTGATCTTTTCTTTGGCAAGTGAACGCCGGGGTTCATGAAATGAAGGTATGTTTCCTCATTTGTTTTATTTAACATAAACATGTCACAATCTAAAGTGAGCTTGGCTGATAATACTTGGAACTAAAAGTTGACAACTATCTCTCTAATTATGATATATTCCTAACATTTAGTACCTAATCCAACATCAATTTATATGTATGTTAAAAGGAACACTTATTATCAAAACTTTGATGGTAGTGGTTGTTGATTTTAAGCGTTATTAATAAATTTAAAACTCTGAATAATAATGGCCGCTGAGTGTTTGAAGATTCCTTAGACCATTTAGACCATCTCCAAGAGCGACGTCATTATCTGCGCCAACTTCAATTTGGTGCGAATTCCTTCTCCAACAGCGACGCCAAATTGATCGCTATTTTGGCGATGCCTTGAAGATGCGCCAAATTTGACGCAGGTATTTTCTTGCGCCATCCTCACTGCTTCACTGATTTGCTGATAGATAAATGATATAACGGTAGATCTAGAAGCTTTTTAATTTTTTTTTTTAATTACTAAATTCCTCCCTCGTCTCAAAATTCGTCTCAAAATGAATTATCAATTTTTTTTTATTCGAGACGGAGATGGTATATATTTTTAATTTAATATTTATTATTTATATTATGGAATTTTTTTTTTTTCATTTAAGCAAAAAATTTCCAATTTGTATCATTATTTTTTAAACAAAATTACAAAACTTTGAACATATGTTAAAATATTGAAGATGAAATAAAAAACAAGAATTAATTGTAGAAACTCACTTGAAATTCAAATTTAAAATACAAACACAAATAAAAATACATTCAAAGTGGAAATACAAATTCAAATGTTCATCTATCATTGTCATGTAACTTAATTTTTCGTTGAAATTGTATTTTGAAGCATTTTATTTTAATTATCTATTTTAATGTTTCTTCTAATAAATTTTTATTTTAAATTTATTTATTTATAATTATTAATTGTCTTATTTATGTTTTATAGCATACTATTTAATATAATCTAATTTGAATAATATTAAATATGATTAATGAAAAATATTTTAATTAAATGAAATAATAAGAATATTCTGTAAAGATTTTTATTTGGTGCAAAAATTGAAGCAAGCTGAAATTGTATCATTTTGATGTTTTTGTGCAAAATTTGAAGCAAAACTGTTGAAGATGGCCATAGTACATCGTATTAAACAACCCATTTTATCTCCTCCTTCGGAAATTTGATTGCTACAAACCCTATCTTAGTACTAATCAATTAACACTTCAATACTACCAAATACGGAGTATATTACAAGTTTGATATAATTACTTAAAAGAAAATAAAATAAAAAATATAATACATTTTAATTTTTGAACAAATCATCACCCTCTTCCCGTTTGAGCACTCGAAGGGTAGAACCATTCTTAAGTGTTGTATACAGGGCTGTATCAGAGTAGACAGCTCTTGACCTTAACTTACGCTTATGCCGTCGTCGACCGGTTTTCCGACTGTTTTGTCTGCCGTTTTCGACCTCCCTTTCCTCTTCGTTCCTTCTATCTTTCTGTTTGACACTTTCACCCCCTTCCTTTTCGACTTTGTTATGAGCTACATACACAAGCGACCCCACCGGAACATCATCCAACTCCAAGAGTGGCTCTAACGTCTTGACCACTCTAATCATCGTTGGTCTCCACTTTGGTTGTTGGCTCAAGCATTGGTTAGCCACTGCGATTGCTTTCCTAGCACCTTGTACTGAGTACTGTCCTTCTAGTTTGGGATCCATTATTCTGTCAAACCTAATATTATTAGTATCCCTCATAAAAGGCTTTGCCCATTCCACTAGGCTTTGTTCTCTGTTAGGCCCACTCTTGTACATTGCTCGTCTCCCCGTTATTAGTTCTAGTAATACTACACCAAAGCTGTAGACATCGCTCTTATTTGTTAAATGACCTGAAAAATTCCATTAAATCGTCACAATTTTTGAGCTACGTAGAGGGGTGGGAGGGGCAATGATAGGGGGCACAAAAGAAGTTTACAAAAATATGGATACAGAATGGGGTAGTGACATTTTATTGGTTGAATCGATTGTGGACCGGCCACACTCTAATTAAAAGCACCAACAAAATCATGACACGTCATTTAGGGAACCAAATTTTGTGTCATTTTTTTGTGACTTTGGTACAACCCGGGGGTGGGAGTTATGGCATTGAGAGTTTTTGAGTACGTTACCTGTCATGATGTACTCAGGTGCAGCATAGCCGTGTGTGCCCATTACTCGGGTTGTGACATGTGTGTCATCTCCTTCTGGGCCATCTTTTGCTAGGCCGAAATCAGAGAGCTTAGCAGTATAATCCTGGCAATGAAATGAAAAATGTTAAATTTACGCAACTTTACAAAAAAAAAAAAAAAAAAAAAAAAAAGATCATGGTTGAAGATTGGTTCTATGTATTGTGAAGTACCGAGTCTAGGAGAATATTGGAAGCTTTAAAATCGCGATAAATAACTGGTTTCTCTTCCCCATGGAGGAAAGCAAGGCCTTTTGCAGCACCAACTGCAATCTTTAACCTGGTCAACCATGGCAATGAAATCGAACACCCTGCAATATCAATTGAAATAAAAACCCAAATTTACAAGATTACTGACTGTGTAGTCAACCCACATCTGCCACTCACAAATGCTAACGCATATAGACATAACTTACGTCGAAACAACTGGTTCTCGAGACTACCCCGTGCCATGTACTCGTAAACCAGAAGCCTTTGTTCGTCCTCACAACAATACCCAATTAACTTGACAATATGGGGATGCCTCAATTGTCCCAAAAAGATCACTTCAGCCTAAATGCAAAATCAAAGATCAAAACTTGGAATGTCCATACATACAATCATCTGAGACGAAATCACATGTACCACTTTTGTGTACCACAGTTGATCCAACGACTATAAGCGATTAGGGTTGACGTTATAAGTGGTACAGAAAGAAGTACAGATAATTTCGTCTCCAATCATATTGTCTAGGCAAAAACCCACACACACACACAGTTACTTACCAGCCATTCTTTGTGACCTTGATTGCCATCTAAATCCAATAGTTTGACCGCCACGGGTTGGGCCTCTAAACCAGGCCTAACTTTATCGTCGACAAATCCCTTATGCACAGGTCCAAACCCGCCTTCGCCTAGGAAATTACTCGCCGCGAAGTTGTGTGTGATCAATTTAAGCTCCGACAACGTGAAATTATGAAGGTTCAATCCAAGGACAGAGCTTGAAATATCACTTGTCAGTGACAGATTCGATTCGAAGTCGGAAATGGATAGTCTCTGTGACAACAATTGCTGCTTAGAAGAAGACTGGTTTTGGACCTTTTGGTGTACCAGAAAGGAAGGGTCTTTCTGGAGTTTGAAACAATTGGGTAATATGGTTTTCCATGTCATTTTGTTTGGTAACAAAGGAAGTGTTGTTTGGCTTTGCCTTTGGCTACATGAGAAAGGATTTAGAGAATTGGGGATTTGTTAGTGGCGTGTTTGGTTTAGAAGATATTCAAGAAAGTCCTTTTTTAAGGGACCCTTATTTTCCTATTTTTGGACTTATGTTATGAGATGCTTATATTATAAGGAAATATTGGAAACTAGAATCTAGAAGGATGGTGAAGTGAAGGTCTGAAAGCTAAGGTTGTTCTTTCCTTTCCGGCACTGACATCTCCTTCTTTTCTCACTATCGATAAACTCCCTCCGTCCACAATTGAATATCGAAACAATATTTTAAGAAATACTTTAAAAATATGTATTCTTTTATATATATTTATGGCAATGATTCATAAATATTAGTTTTATGGTAATAAAATGAATAGCGAAAAAAAAATTGTAAAAAAAAAACGTTTAGGGACAGTTTTTTTCAAAAAAGACATTCATTTTGGGACAAAAAAATAATTTAAATTTAAACATTCATTTAGAGACATAGGAAGTAAATAATATTTCCTCCGTTTTTATATAAACTAGTGTTACATTCGTGCGTTAAACGTGCGTGCATAAACTATTTCAAATAAATTTAAAATTTTAAGCAATTATCTATGTAAAACATTTATATATAGATGAAAGATAAAAATTATACAGTAGTTATTAAGATAAAGACTGTTAATAAAAAAAATATAAAAAAAAAAACTTACAAATCTAATACAATAAATATTTACAAAAAAGTTAAATATATTTATTTTTTAAATTTACAACAAATATTATAATTAATGAATTATTTTAGGTTAAATAATGGATTTAATGATTAATTATTAATTACAAATATAATATTTTTGTAAAAATATTACAATTTTTTAAAAATAATTGACTATTCATGCTATCCCAAGTAAATTGCAAACCTTAAAATATTAAAACGTTCAGTTCAGTAAGTAATATGTGAGCCCAATATATATTGAGGCCAAAAACACTACATATCACAACCCTAATTCTAACCATCCTTTATGTCGTTCTCTCTTTCTTTCTATTTTTTTTCATATTGGGTTTTTTATTAATGAATGACTTAATCTATTATAATAGTGACAAAGTGTTAGAAATGCATTTGGTGGGGTTTGAACTCCCTGACCTCTCGTATGAAAAAGGGCATCAAATGTCAATTGAGGTAGAGCTATTTGGCCGCTCTCTCTTTCTCTCTATGTAGCGTATATTATGAAGATTTTGTTCGTCATTTTCTCTTTCTCTCGTAAATTCCATCACATAAATCACCAATCTCAAATGTTATACACATGTTTATAGTATTATCATAAAACCCTCTACATGGGCAACAATTTTAAAAGATGGAATCAAATGGACCGTAAACATTTATTGGTTTCTAGAGAAATATCTGTGTCGTGCGATTTTAGTTAAGGTTATTGATATCAATCAATAACAATTTTTATATCATTCTGAGCCTTCAATTAGGTAATTTCAAAATTATTTAATTTTTTGAATTAATTTTTACTTATTTGGAATTTTTTAAGTTTCAACACTTATTTCATGTTAGTTATGATTATTATTTTCTAAGAAATTAACTCATTTATTGTAGTTGCATGTAGATTTTGAGATTCAAATAAGGGTTTTTGATTTCTACTAAAATTTTGTGGAAGCTGATGTATATATCAATTTTTACAATTTTAAATTACAATTTTTTAGGTTATAATTTTATGTTATTTTTCTGTCTATGGTATTCAATTTGGGTTTGATTTTTGTTTTAAGTTTGGTTTGATTTTGTTCGATGTCTGTGATGTTGTTAAGGAAATTTCATTAATCATATTCGTTTCTTTTTATATAAATGTCTACTCCCTCCGTCCCACCTCACTTAAGAAAACTTTCCATTTTGGGCGTCCCACTTCACTTAAGAATTTCCAAAATGGAAATCTTAAATCACTATTCTCTTCACTCATTCTCTCTCCTACATTATTTTAATACTCACAACACCATTATAATTACTATTCCCTCCGCTCATTCTCTCTCCTATTTAATTTTTCACACTCACAACACTTTTTTCACTCATTCTCTCTCCTAATACTATAATAATATTCCTTAATTCTCGTGTCATTTTAAAATTTTCTAAGTGTGCTAGGATGGAGGGAGTATGTGTTTAGTTTTTTAAAGCCACATATTAATTGCTTTATTTTTAAACTGTTTTAAATGCAAGTGTAATAATCATTTAGTGCACTAAATGTTTAAAAATAAATGACTTTAATTATTTGTTTATAAATATTGTTAATGATATCACCAAATGAGCGTCATGATTATAAGTGGAAATTACAAAATGACAAATAACTAGGGAGAGTTTTGTAACTTCAAAAAAAATGGACATTTTTATTAAAGAACAACTTATGGAAGAAAAAAATGGACATTCTTGAACAAATAATCCATTATGATCAAAGATCATGACTATGACTAAGATTCGTTTGTTTGGCAGAAAATGTTTTATGAAAAATGATTTTTGAAAGAAAAAAAATTGGTGGAAAATGATAACGTTGATCGAAAAATGATATTCGGTTGTTTGGTAAATCTAAAAAAATATTTTTCAAAATATATTTTTATGTGTGATAAATCTAATTAAACAAAAATGGGGTAGTAGGTTAGGTGGATAGGGGTTAGGATTAGGATAAGGTAGGTGGGGCGGATAGGGTGAGGTAGGGGTTAGGATTAGGATAGGGTAAAGTAGTTAAAATGGGGTGGATGGAAGGTAGGAGGTTGTGGTGTGTTGGTGAGTGATTGAGGGGTGGAGTGGAGGAGGGTGAGGTAGGTTGTGGAGGAGCGGCATGTGAGTTGTTAAATTTTAGTATGAGCAAAAAAAATTTGATAGGGGTGGGCGGATGGGTGGGTGGAGGTGGTTTGGGGTGGGGGTGGGGTTTGGGATGGCGGGGCGACATATGAGTTTTTAAAAAATAATTTTAATACGAATGATTTTTGTTTTTGAAGGGGGGTGGGGAGGGAGTGGGGTGGCACGAGGGTTGTTAAAAAATAATTTTAACATGGGAAAAATATTTTCAGTAACACATTTTTTCCCAAACAAATGAAGCTTAATTTTGTCTTCTTTTTTTGTTTTTTCGGTTGTTAGCTAAAATGAATTTTGACCAATAATTTAAATTATGTTTAAAAATTCTAATAAAAATTTAAAATTTATTATTAGTACTATACCATTATAAATATTATTAATAGTAATTTTTAGATTCTCATTAAAAGTCATTAAAATTATTAATGAAAAAAGAGAGACTAAATTTCTACAACAGAGTTTTCGGGACGGAGGGAGTATTTTAAATCCTTTAAAAAAAATGAAAGGCTAGATTACAATGCCTGCTAAGGAAAATTGAGTGAGGTCCAGGGTTGACTTTGAAAATATGCAAATAAAAATAAAATTCCTCAAGTCAATACAGAAGTTTGGTAGAGCCGCGTCAGTCAATAGAGAGGCAATTTTTCTTTGTTTGATGTGAACGTAAAATCAACGACCTTTTCCATAACTCCCTCCCCAATTTCAAATTAATGGGGCCGTAAATGATTCGTGTTACGCGTGAATACGAACCAAAAAAAAAAACAAAAACAAGTTGATACCAAAGCAAATGCCAGGTTGTCAAGGTTCATCCTGCTACAGCAAACACACTGATCCACTGTAAATATGGTTTCAAACAACAAATCATCCTTCTCCGAGAAACGGGGAGGAGATACGGCGTGGGTTCATCCATCTCCGAGAAACGGGGAGGAGATACGGCCTGGGTTGACGGTTTATTAAACTAGGCTGATTATATTGCCTGCGCCCAAAAAATCTTACAAAAATCAAATGAATAAAATGAAATTAGGGCTTTCGCACTGCTGCTCTGTACAATTAGGGTTCCTGGGATTTACAACAAATGCATACCCTCCAGAAATGTTCAGTGGATGAAGCAGAACATGGCTGGCTGCTGTTCCTTTTCCTCCTTCCTTCCTCCCTTTTCATTTTTTTTTTTTTTTTTTTTTTTTTTTTTTTTGGGTTTTCCTATCATCACCAACTATATTTGAATTAAAAAAAAAAAAAAAATCACTCACAAAACAAAAGCAAAAAAAAGTTCCTCTGATTAGCCACACATCCATATAGGACTGAGAAACCAAATAGATGCTAGAATGGGGGCCAAACATAATACCAATATAAACAACCACTCGGGCCACTGAAAACTTTGCTCTTATCGTCACAGCATCAAGGCCGATGGATATTTCAACCTCTCGGGTCAGATAAAATGCCTCCGCAAATTTACACCTGGCAACACAATAGCCAATTTAATGACTGTCCAGAGAAAACCATAATAGTCTAAGCATAACATCGTACCTTACTGAAAAAATTAAATTAAATTAAACACAAATAAAATAAGTTTACAAGATTTCCTCCCCCCCCCCAACCCTTACCTTGCCTTGGAGTACCCTGACAAATACTATATACAGATAAGAACCTGCAAACATAATTGAGACAAATAAATTCTCGCACACAAATTCTGAATGGAGATACCAAGTTAAAGAAACAGTGCAAAAAATTCCTACCTCATCGGAACAAAAAACATATCACTTCAACCGGTTACAGTGCATATCGATTCACTCATTTAGGACAATGCTCCATTAGGTTGGTATGCCAGTGCTATCTAAAAACAAGGTTTCCATTTTGTTGCATTCTCAAACTCTCAATCAGTGACTGGTAGAATGACTTTAGCGTTTTGTTATCATTTCCCTGAAGTTAAAAAAAAAAAAAAAAAAATTTAAAAAGCATATAGCTAAGAGAATATTCAGTAGTTAGACAAACTTATGAAGTAGTTTCAGAGGTATGGCAAATTTTCTTTATAAACTAGGTTTTGTTTACTGTCAAAAAAGGAAGTCTAGGCACTGATCTACAACAGTCTTAGAAAAGGACATTAATGATACCTGCAACTTTTGGCAATATTGTTCTGCCAGCTCTTGAGGGCAGTGAGCAGTTGACAAACCTTTAGATACAAAGCTAATGAGAAAATCATTGCCGAATCTCTCGTACATGACCTTCTGCGCCAGAACAATCTCGCCAAATAGGACGAGCTGCCATATAATCCAGAAGGAAACGCTCATGTCAATAGCAACATGAAGAATATATGATAGAAGTGTATAAATATGTGTAAAACATATCCCATCAATGACATATACGAAAGTTGGTACATTAAGAGAGTTGGATTTGAATTTTGCCAAGGCTGATGGTGGGAGATGATCAGGTCCTGCTACTTCTTTATGTTGACTTAATCAGATCTTTATAATAGCAAAACTAATTTCATTTAGAATCTTGAATTAATTTTCATTATGAAGATGGAAATCCAACATATTATTTAAGGGTGAAAGACTAGACCAGCTGAACAGGAATGTAAATGCCTATTTTATCTTGCCTGATATCAGCTGGAGAAGAACTTACGGTATTCACATCACGGAGCTCAAAGGATTTATCAAGCACACTGTACAAACAGCAGTTTAGAGCAAAAGCATCGATTACGAAACTCTGGAAACCAGGCACCTGAAAAGCTTCACAACTTTAGTAAACTTAGACTATGCAAGGAGGAGAGGGTTAACTTAATGGTAGAATACCTTTTCTTCACCAAAGGGCATTGTACACCAGTCTTCGATCAGTCTAATAAATATTTGAACACACGCCTGAGCAAAAGAGGACATAGGATTAGTTCCTATCCAACGCCTTACTAAGCCTTGCAACAATTCTTAAAGTAATATAATCAAATTGATAATTTAGTTGAGATTAAGAAACGCAGACCTTTCTAACGGTTATATCCTTGTGATTACAACATGTATACAAAAGCATCTGCATCATATGATCCAAGTAGGCACTACTTTTGGGGGAAATGAACACGGAAGAGAAACCGTGTGTAGTCATTATATGAAGAAATGTGTACAGTGTTCTTTGCAACTCTAATAATTCACGAATTTCCTGCAAAGAACAATCATGAAATCCTTATAAGTTACTCAAAATAACATGTACACTGCAAAAGAAGGTAGAAATTATGGAACTTAGGAGAGTACTCCGTAGTTTATATACTACATATAGACTTCCAATTCTACAGATCTTTGTAATCAAACATAGATCGAAGGCCACACCAAAAAGGATGCTGATTTTTCAAGGAAAGTTTGAGGATTTAAAATACATTAATCTTTCTTCTTACATTCACAATCCTTCAATCATACTTTTGACATTAAATGCAAGTGTAGAACTTACTTATATCCATGAAATTTACACACAAACTATAGACATGTAAAAAAGAGCAGACAGCTCATTGCTAACCTGTCGGTGTTCTCTCTTTTTCTCTTCTTCCAGCACAGAACAAGAATAGAACTTGCACATAAAGACTGAATAAACCACCAAACTAGACCCAATTTTTCCTCATTATACAGTCGAGAGTTTACACATTAAGGGAAATGGATGATTCCCACTTCTCGCATGACCATCTCTTCAATGATATTTGGATTATTTGTAAATTACTAAAGTGCAGAGCATGTCACGTGTAAGCCACGATAAGAGAAAACACAAGCAGCATCCCTCTCTAGAGAGTGGTGACTGCAGAAGAATAAAGCAGCTAATGTGGTACTTGTGTAACTGAAACGGCAAGGTGGCTACTGATGATCCCATGTACCGCTAAACTAAATGCAGGCATCTAGCAAGAGAACACTATAGCCATGCCATATATTTAGCAAGACTATGCCTGCCTTAAAAATATGTCGAGTGTATATGGAGGAATTAGCATCATAATAGAATTCGAGGATTATTTCATGTACCTCGGTAGTGCCACCAGGTCCAGAAGGAAAAGCATCCTTTGGCAGGATACTGAATATCCTGCTGGCAATAACAGGGTATACATCCTCCAATATATCTTTGACTGCAGTTTTTAATTTGCAGATGAGCTGATTGAGTAACACAAGAAACCCCACAAGTTCCTTTGGCTGCAACAAATATCAGAGAAAGAAGTCAGTATACATGGGTAATAATTCCACTATCACCCAGTGCAAAGCGCAGCACATTTCAACCTAAGCAGAAATAGGTTAGTTTTGACATAATATTCGGCTAGCTGATAGATGCGACAGTTTTAAGTAGATATATGAACTCGAAGACTGCATTACTCATAAAATCCAATTTTACCAAGTGAAAGGGCAACACAGTAACTTGTTGAAGAGTGAAAAGTTATGGCCAAACTGGATACTGGGTAATTTAAGGATATCTGTATCTATACCTCACTTTCTGCAAGCAACTGCTCCAGCGCCTTCGGAAGGTAAGGGAATACAGCCGCTCCTAAAGTGTCCACCATGCGGTGAACAAATGAAGTCACCTGAGCATATTTTTCAGAGTTAGATTATGTACAAGCATACACAATAAACCTGAATGAACATACCAACACATACCTTACTGCGCAAGGGATCTATTTTTGGAAAGACAACAAGAATTTGTAGGAGAACATCCAACGTCTACATTGCAACAAATCAGGGTAGACATTATCATGCAAGCTCAGAGAATAATGGCATACTACTGTTTACTACTGTTCAACAGCATTCAAGTGGATATGCTATTTGCAGATCAAATTGTATGTTACTTCAATGAAAATAACAGACAGGTCTAAAACACCAACCTGCTTAAACATGAGGCCAATTGCAGGACGACTGGCAGTCACGAGGCGCTCACTAAAGCCCTGTGATACATGTACAAACAAAAAGAACTTAGAACCACTATGATGCATGCAATAACTAAATAAATAAATAAAATACGCACCAAGTTCAAGCTTACCAGAGAAGAACAATAAACCACCCACCCCCAAGCAAAAAAGAAAAATATAACCAAGAAAGAAAGTTGGACAAAGTATACAATGAATTGTAAAAGGAATGAACCTTGCTCAGGGCATTAATGGCCATAATAATTTGTTGGATAATCGCAATCTTTGATGGAGACTCTTCCAGGTTCTGAGCATTCGCATTCACAAGCAGCATCTCGACCTGTTTTAACAAGGACTATTTCAGTTTTCTTGTATTGAATTACTGAATGCCAGTTCAAACTCATAGAAGCAGTTGGCAGATGAAACAAAGAAGCAGTATGCCTACATATATATATATATATATATATATATATATATATATATATATATATATATATATATATATATCTCCCTCTGTCCCTAAATGAATGTCGAAAAAAGTTTCGAAAGTTTCAAATTTGCTCTTGATCAAGAGCAAATTTGACCTGTCGGCAAAGAGGGAGTACTAAATATAGCTATAACATCAAAAAGTCGTTATATTGATGGCCAAGATAACTTCAGTAGCACCAATTCCAAGTGCACCACTCAAACTTGACCTGTCGGCAAAGAGGAGTAAGCAGAGATGAAAGGTAATCAGACTGTTTCTCTAGTGGTACATCTTCCATTCCAATCAGTAAGCCGATCGCCTGTGCATGGTAAGAAGATAATAAGCCAAAAATTAGAGTAAATAAACCCACAAGGAGAAAACCTCCACCGAAATGTAATCTAATTCAATCACCTCAAAAATGTCACTACCATCTTCAGATCCTGAAAGCTCTTTTGAAGAGTCCAAACTTGTAAATTGGGCAACAGAGTTTTGCAGACTCTGAGAATTGATTGAGGAAAAATCAAGCACAAACACCGATTTGAGAATAGTGCATTAGAAAGAAAAAAATGATGTGCTCACAGTTATAAATACATTTACTACAGAAGATTACCTGCAAAATAGTCTCTATAAAAGGCACAAGCTTTGCCTTAAGCAATTTCACAACCCTCATGAAAAGATAACTTGCTCTCCGCCTCACTTCTACATTTGGATGATGTATACCTCTATCATCAAAAAAGGCAGCAAGGGCCAAAGGTATGTACTGGTTATTCTCCAAAACAAACTTCATGTATCTCGTTATTGTATCCAAATACACCAGTGCAACCAACCTATTGGAATGGCAAGGAAATCTTGCATGTAAAAGCATTGGAACCAGTTCTTTCAAGATACCGCTACCAGTGCGCATTGCCTCATCACTTAATGACTCTCCTAATGCATAGAAGAGGGAAAGTGCAGCTTCAACCTCTTCAACATTTACATCAACAGATGAAGCAACAGCACTGCCCAATGAACTTTTAATAAATAACTGAGTTACATCAGGTGCTACACGACCTACATTACGGAGCAACACAAATAGATCCTTCCGGTACTCCACCATCCTATCTTCCTCTTCCTTCCCAATCTTATCTAACAAGTCAAGATTATTACGGTAAATAGGATCAAACCTGATCTGCACCCGGATTACTTTCAATATCTGGCGCACGTGCAGAAGCTGTGTCTCCCTTAATGGAGAAAGGCTCTTCATTGTGGCAACATAAGAAGAAAAAAATTGAAGAATACTGAATGTTGTGTCAACTTCACAGTTTTGCATCATGTAAAATACTGATGGCAAAACCTCATTCAGCAGCTCTGTCGAAGCCCCCTTAGTTTCCTGGGCATTTAACCGCTTCGAGCATTCTAAAAGCTCAGCAGCATACCCAGTAAGCAAGGATATTACTCTTGATACCAGCTCAGAATCCCCATCCCCAGCTACTAGACCAAACACCTTATTCATATGAAGGCTCTGTAAAAAAGCAAGCTTTGACTGTGACTCCATCCTCTTAGAAACTACAGCAAGAACACAGCCAGCAGCTGCACCCCTGAGCTGATCCGGCAATCCCTCAACCAACATTAACTCAAATAGCAGTAGCATGAATGAATCATTCACTATTAAACCAATTTAAATCCAAGAAATATATCTCTTCATACATTCTAAAACACTCGCACATAGTTCAGGATCAGAATTTCTATACATAGCAACAATGTCGTACCACGCCCTAACAATTTGGGGAACACACTGCTGCCTCATTGCATCCTTGACTTGTGCTGCAATTGCCACCTCTTGTTGAGTCCGTGGATAATCCTGGCTAATCAACTCATCATCAAGAGAGTTCAAAACTCGGCAAAACATATCAATAACAATTCCACCTTTGCTCAGGTTTGGCAGAAAATCAACAAACACCGAAGGCCAAACTAATGGGTAGTCAAAATAAATCAAAGCAGCCAAAACCTGAGCAAGCTTATTTTTTATAAATGCTGGACTATCCAAAACCCTAACAGAGTTGTTATCATCAAGTGTCTCATAACACACCATAGAAAACACAGATTTCCTTATAAAAGACATCTCTTCCGGACTCATTGACGAGTGCCTAACCTGAAGCACTTCTTGCAGACATTGTAAACACCAGAACTGAACTTGAACTATTTTAGAAGTAGAGAGTCTTTGAATACATATACTACATATAGACGGAGAGTCCTTAAATTGTTGACAGAACGCGATCGCTTGTGATTTTAAAACATAATCAATAGCTCCGGATTCATCAAAGCTTATAATTATAGCCTTTTCAAGATCGTCCATGATTAAACTAATGCGGAAAAAGGGAAAAACCCTAGGGCGCTCACAACCTTAAACCCCAGTAGAAATCAAATTAATTTGAATGGAATCAAATATCTATTGGCTTACCTTTGATTGGGAACGATCTTTGAGTTTGAGTTTAAGATTAGGCAGACAAGTCCTAGAAATTGTATTGATTTAGGGTTTAGGGTTTTGACGGGGGAGAGAAAGAGAGAGAATTTCTCTGTGTGTGCGTGACAGGCTTGAAATGGAGAAGGAGAGGACGGAGGGAGGGAGGGTTCTGAATAAATCAAGTTCGTGTGCAAGCTTTATTTGGAAAATATATACGACCATTATTAATACAGTATTATTTACGCTAAATATTTACCATGCTCATGTATGGATGTAAAATTATCAACATTAATTATATACTCCCTCCGTCTCGACCGAGAAAAGGCACAAATTTTCTTTTTGAGTATCACATTTAAAAAGGCACCGTCCCAAAAAGGAAAGTTTTTATTACTATTTCACCCACTCATTCTCTCTCCTACTTTACTTTTACACTCACAACATTCTTTCTCCTAACTATTCCTCTCACTCATTCTCTCTTCTATTTAATTTTTCATACTCACAACATTTAAACTTTTTCTCTTTCCTACATCACTTTCCTTAATTTTCTTGCCTGGTTGGTTTTGTGCCTTTTGGACTGGGACGGAGGGAGTATTTTATAATAAATGTCATAGTTAATAATATATCAACGTTTTAAGAATTGTATTTTAAAATTTTATTAAATTATACTCGCTTCGTTCCATAAAATCTTACTTATTTTGCTATTTTTGGCATCCCACTTTAAAGTTTCATTTTCCTAAAAAGAAAACTTTTTAATACATATTTATTCATGAGACCCACTTATCATACTCACAACAACTATTCACTTACTATTCTCTACCACACTTTCTCTCTCCTACCCACTCACAACACCTATTTTAATAACATTATATATATTCCCTCCTTATTTTTATTTTTAGTTCTCAACTAATAAACCAATGTAAGACGGAAGGAATATGTTATTTTAAATGTTTTCACATGTTCTGCTATAAACTAAGCACTTTTGTTATTAACTAGTGTAGCACCCGTGCGTTAAACGCACGGATAATAAGTTGTGACAACAAATTTATACAAATAAGAAAAGTGCAAAATATAATTTTTTTTTACAATGAATATAATTTTTTCCCAAAAAACAATTACTTAAATTGAAGTGGCTGAATAAAATTAAAGAAAAAATACCATTTTATGTGATTCAGAGAGGTAATTAGTAGCATTATTGTAGTATAAGTAGTGTCACTTTTTTTTTTTTTAAATAAAGAAAATATAAAAAAGTTGGTCTAAATAATTCGATAAATCAATAGCTATTGTTATTTCTCCTTAGAATATGCTTAGCAAATTAACTGTCATTTTAGACTTCTGCCCATCTTAGAAATTAAGAATTTATCATGAAAAAATATTCAAAATTGATTGTTTGTAGGTGAAAACAGTTTTATGAATGTGATATTGGGGAGAAAGATAAAAAAGGTGCAAGAGTGTGAAATTGGGTGAAGGTGATCTTTAAAAAGAGAGAGATGAGTAATTAAGAAAATTTGAGGAAGCATTAATCATTACTTAAATTATTGGCTACTTGAAGGAAGCAATTAAAGATTTTCTACATTACTTTGAAATTGGTGCACTTGAAATAGCTAAATTCTAGAATCATCTTTGTTTTGAAGGAAAAATGAGTGCTCTTATGCACTTCCCTCTTTATATAATTATAGATTAATTTTTTTTGTTGATAGCAGAAATTCAAGTCGGGAAACTTAAAAGTTTATTAATTACTTTTTTTTGTTGATAGCAGAAATTCAAGTCGGGAAACTTAAAAGTGCTACCTAGGCTCTGATGATATACTCCCTCCGTCCACTTACTTACTTCACGCTTTTTATTTTGGGCGTTCAAATATATATTTTACACTTTATTTTTTTACCTAAAATGGAAAGTTTTTTATTATTAAAATATTAACCCTACCCTACTCATTCTCTCTCCTACATTATTTTAATACTCACAACACCATTATAATTTACTATTTTCTCCACTCATTCTCTCTCCTATTTTACTTTTACACTCACAATATTTAGATCATTATTTATTTTCTTAATCCACGCGTGAACAGTAATTGTGAAGTAACAAAGTGGACGGAGGGAGTATTTCTTAGTCACCTAATATTCAATACTTGGCACTCAAGATATCAAAACTTGGTTCCCAAGCACCCAAAATCTGATTTATCAACTTGTTCTCCAAGAAAACTGGCCTTTTGAATAATACATTAGCGGTTCATTTCTCATTTTAATATTTTTGCTTTTGCAATTTCTTGATGATGAAAATTAAATATTCACTTTTTTTTTTTTTTTTGTGAGAAAGGGTTATGTTACAAACTTTCAATAAGTCATCTACTTGTACAGCAAGAAAGGAAGTTGGGCCCACTTTTACATTTTGGTACATCTTAAATAAACATTAATATTTTTTTAAAAAAGAAAGGATTTAGTGAAAAAATTCAAATAATAATGTAGGGGTCAAGCCCGTCTAAATAAGTACAGAGATCTTGTGCGAAATGAGAATATGGGACCCCATTTGAAGAACATCCCCTCGACTTCAGGCCATAAATTGCAATTTGTCATTTAAAAAATTAACATAATAATCTGTTATATATATATATATATATATATATATATATATATATATATATATATATATATATATAATGGGCATAGATAAAATTTGGACCCTTCGAAATTTGGGGCCATGTACAAAGGAACTTAATGTTTTATGTATCTAATGTTCTATGTCTGAGCCGACCCTGGTAGGAGCTTGCCAAAGGCAAGGGCCTATGCAATGTCATCGACAGTGAAAAAATATTATTATATAAACAACATATAAATAAATAAAACACGATTTTTTAAAATGTTTACAAATAAAATAGAATACTTCCTCCGTCCCAAGTGAGTGTAAATTAATTTCTCTTTTGGTCCGTCCACGTGAGTGTAGACTTTCAAAAATGACAAAGAATTTTCAGTATCTATAGTATAAATCACAACCCCTCCGTGAACAGTACAATGAACAGTACCACGTGCCAAATTTTTCATTTTGCCCTCACTAAGTTGTCCCTTTCTCATTTTGCCCTTTAAAAAAAAATTAATTAAAAAAAAAAACGTGTCCTCGAACACGGGCTTTTACTAGTTTATTATAAAACGTCGTTGGAAAGCCAGGAAAGGATAGTTAAAAAGAAGCCCAATCAATATTTTCGATCATTGGGTTGGATCAACCGTAATAAGCATGGTATCGCCATCCATCTTCAGAACTTCTGGGTTTCATGTCCATATTTATTTGGGCTTTCCATTTGACAACTGAAAGCCCATTATGATACATTTGTGCACTGAGCCTCCTCCAGCCCAAAATCCCCAAAGCTTCATTAGAACATGCATTAGTTAACATGCTTCCTACATACTCTTAAAAAATAAATCACTTTAATTTTGCCATTTTGGTATTCAGTTAAATTGAACTATAAATATTATGAAAATATAATTATTCTAGTTAAATTTAAAAATAATTATCGAATACATCATTAAAATATCAACAATAATATATATTTCGGTTAAACCCGATATGTATTGTAATATACTAGTACTTCCCTACCCGTGCCAAGGCACGGTGACAGTACGACATAAATATAGTGTGTTTGAGATCAAACTCTTAAAATTCATAAGTCTAGTATCTATCATCAAATTGTAAACTCTTAAAATTTTCATTTGATTGCAAGAACGACAATATTAATGATCTATTACATACATAATAGTTTCTGATTTTTAATTGAACATTTCAAAAATAAATATGTCTCTTAGGTATTTGTTACAAAAGAAAAATAGAAAGTAAAATCATATTTCACATTATAGCCAAAATACAAGTTTTTTATTATAATCAAACAAAAAATTATAAGAAAGTATGATTTCAATTAACTAAAGTTAATCGAATTACATAATCCCAACCCCACCCACTTTTCTCTTTCCCTTACCCCCCTTACCTCACTCTCTTTCATGTAACCTCAAACCCACTCACTATCCTTTTGAGTTGTAGTTTTCCAAACTTTCAATACTTATTATAGAGAAATCATGGTCTAAAATGATACATTATCGAAAATAAAATCTTGACCAAGTATATCAATTATTCTGAGTGCATGCAATAACAAAGCTAAGTAAAGACATGGAAACAAATTGCAAATATTCTTGAATAACAATAGCAAGCTCACCTTATAAGATATCTCCCCAAACTTTTCAGCACTTTCAAGAAAGTCTGACTTGGTGAATAAAAGTACTCGTTCCAAAGCTGAAATATATGTTACTTATTGCATGAAAATATCACATCCGACCTTAAATGAGATTGAGTTGGTGTCTCATGATTGAAAAGAAAATGCTTATTAGATAATATCATAACATTATGCAAATTATGTGCCTTAAATTTGATTATACTTACAAAAATTTTCAGAGTTGTAGAAGAACCGAATTAGTAACCTCGTCAATCTGTTTCATCAACCACTTCCCCATCCCACCCCTCTTCCATTCAAAACACTCACTCCAACTATTACTCTGTAACCCACCCAACCATACACTCCTTTATGTATACTTCATACACTCATTCTTCTAATCATTTTTAACCTAAAAAAACAACAACACCCATCCACCCTCGTATTCTTATTCAACATATACAATCTCCAAAATAAAAGACAACTAATCATAAGCATGACTGCAATTGACGTATAGTATTCTTTTTATTCTCAATTTTGTTTGTTCGTGTATCTGTAGGATTTTTTTATAGATATGTTTAGAGGCATTTACCTTTGTTCTTGGCTCTCAAAGTTGAAACACAAAACACTTTGTATCATTTTCAGATTGATCAACAATGAAAACAGAAAGAACGGAAACTAAGCTTCGATAGATGTTTGGTCAACGACAGTTTTCCATAGTCAGTTTTCTTCTCGGGCAATCTTTTTTTTTTAAGGTGTGACAGTTGGATGGGAGTGGAAAGATCCGGACCCTTTTTTGTCTTTTCCCAAATCGACACCAGTCACTCTTTGTGTGGCGTTTATTCCTGATGTGTATTATAATATATATATATATATATATATATATATATATATATATATATATATATATATATATATATATATTTACATTGGGGTTGAAATCCGGCCAATTATTTTGAAGAAAAATAATCATAAATCATTAATACAATAAGAAATATATAATTAATATTCACAATTTCGTTAATAATAAAACACTAATTTGTTGGTTCCTATTCAACGACATTGACAGCTACGAAACCTTCGGTGATGTAAATGCAGTGGAATGATATAGGAATTAATCAATAATGATTAAAACCTCTGCAGGAATTAAAGGAATTTCCAAGAACTCAAGAACGAATTCTTTCAATAAAACACGAACTTTGCAAGATGCAAATTGAAATTTAATTGATAAAAGTCTAATTTTAGGAATTACAATGAAGGTCTATTTTATAGTGCCCATAAAACTTGAACAAGAATCCTAAACCTTCTAAAATTAATCCTAACCTATATAGTAACCTAATAGGATTTAAAAACTAGTAGATCTCTTCAAAATCTATTCTAAAACTACCTATAATCAACCAATTAAAATTAAATCCGAAAATACAAATGAAATAATAAAAGATACAAAAATAATTAACATCCCAATTTATATCATTCACCACCACTTCAAAAGAACTCGTCCCCGAGTTCTCATCCGATGTTTGGAAGCTGCCATCCCATTTAAAAAGATACTTCGAATAAACTTGACTTCTTGGCATTGTAAGATATGGAAAAATATTTTCAAAATCAAATAATATACTTTCATTATCCGTCCCATATTCTTCATCAATTATCTCCACTTTCTCTTTCTTCAATCCAGCGCAGTCGCGTAGATAACTAGTTAATCCTCCTCCGGATGTTCTAGCACTAGCGCGGACGCCCTCGAATGTTAGCGCGAGCGCGCTATTAGGCGAATTTTCCGCCAACTCTTCCAAATCATCATTAATAATCTCTGAAGGACTTCATCCTTTGCACATAGGTCCACCTCTTTAATGCCCAAATTCCCTCTTCAACATGTTCTTCTTGGTCGGGAACGTATTCAATAACAAGGCGATTTTCTTCCTCGAGGCGCTTCAATTCGGCCTCCCTTCGTGCCTTCGAACGCCGAATTATTTTCGTATAAAGATCGATTTGGACACCACAACGTTTGGCTTCGCCCAAACAAGATCCCTTTGGTCGTGATACTTATCCACCAAAAACTGATTACTTGCATGAAGTCGGCCCCTTTGAATCTCAGATTCAAAATAAAGCATCACGTCATTCTTAACGTCGGCCTCCTTGTCAAGTTTATTAAACATTATGGAAAATTTTCGTACCTGACAACGACCATGCTTCAGACGCATATCGATCTTCTCAAGAAGTGATTTTTCTTCTCCCCCATCGTTAGTTCTATTCTCCCGTCCAATCGGACCATCATGGCGGAGGTGTTCCCCATGAGGACCATGTTGATTGTTTGGGTTGACATCGCCACCATCTACTCGCAGTCCCGCCAAGGTCGCTAATAATTGGGTGTGTTTCTCTCTTTGGAGGGCTTCTTGTCGCTCCGAACGTTCCCTATATTCGCGATCTTGAATTGCTATGCGCTCAAGGATTGCTGCAAGAGTGGTTTGCGTGTCTCCGTTGGCTCCACCGGAATTGGTCATCTTCCAAGGATCGTCCTCGCTCTGATACCAACTGATGTAAACGCAGCGAAATGATATAGAAATTAATCAATAATGATTAAAACCTCTGCAGAAATTAAAAGAATTTTCAAGAACTCAAGAACGAATTCTTTCAATAAAACACGAACTTTGCAAGATGCAAATTGAAATTTAATTGATAAAAGTCTAATTTTCAGAATTACAATGAAGGCCTATTTTATAGTGCCCATAAAACTTGAACAAGAATCCTAAACCTTCTAAAATTAATCCTAACCTATATAGTAACCTAATAGGACTTAAAAACTAGTAGATCTCTTCAAAATCTATTCTAAAACTACCTATAATCAACCAATTAAAATTAAATCCGAAAATACAAATGAAATAATAAAAGATACAAAAATAATTAACATCCCAATTTACATCATTCGGCTTCAACTCTTCTAGCTAGTTCTTCCTGCGCTTGGACAAAAACATATATCAACCACATTTAATTAACTATAATTGATGCATTATATTTGATTATATTTTAAAAAAAAAAACATACTGCTTCAGCAACAAAAATTGGATCATCCCATATATCTTCATACGTCAACTGTGGTAGAGTCATTTGTGAATCCGTTGGAGCTTCAGTATCTTGCAAATCTTCTGTCGAACGTGGAAAAACCTATTTAAAACATTCATTAGATCAATAAATACACATATATAGTTATATATAAATGTGTCATGTTATCGATATTAGGTCCCGCAATTTAGTTAGTTTGTTATCCATCCCATTATGAATCTCTTAACTTTATTGTTTAAGTTAATTTAATTGAAATTTAACAAAAAAGTTACTAAAATTTATTTATTCATAAAATTTTAAATATTATTATTAATACAACAATATTTTAAATTTTATAAAAATTATTTTTTTATTAGTTCTTGATCATATTTAATATGAAACAGCTGAAGTATACTAATATCACGAAAAATAGAGAGAGATTGTACAACAATATTTTAAATTTTATAAAAATTATTTGTTTATTAGTTCTTGATCATATTTAATATGAAACAGCTAAAGTATATTGATATCACGAATAATAGAGAGAGATTGTGATTGATAGATTCAGGGATAATTTTAGAAACCGCTTAATGAGAGTCGTTGGATTGAAGCATTGGTAATTAATCTTACGGTTAGACTTGAAAAAGAAAATAAATTATCAAATGACAGCCCTGGTACCGTAGCGGTTATGGATCGATCTCAATCGCTATTTGTCTAAAGTCAATAGGCGGTTATGAACTGAGGTGTTGTGAGTGGGTAGGAGAGAGAAAATGAGATAGAAAATAGTAAGACGATAGTCATTATAAGTATTAAAAGTGAGTCTCATTAATAAATAAATATTATATACTTTCGTTCATAGAAAATGAGACTTATCAATAACGCTATAGATGACAAAGTGGGTCAAGATTATTTGAAATAGAGGTAGAGGGAGTATTGCGTTAAATTAAGGTCAAAATATGCATTTTGGCTAAAGGAAGTTAGTCGTGGAACTAACTCCGGGTAATATGTCATGTGAAATGATCAAATTGTCCCTTAAAAAAAAGATGTCCATGATGTATGACTTGGAAATATAACATCAATTTTTTTTTTATTTGCAACAGATTATAAAAACAAATACTCCCCCCGTCTCGAAAAATTTAGATCACTTTGATGGTCAACTCAATCGAATTTTGACCGTAATTTTATGAAAATTTAGATATTTTTATTCAATTATAAAATTGTTATTGTTTCACCATTAGAAATACTATCAATAACAATTTTTAGAATTTCATGGAAATATCTATATTTTTCTATAAAATTACGGTCAAAATTCGATTGAGTTGACCAACAATAAGTATTAAAAGTGAGTCTCATTAATAAATAAATATTATATACTTTCATTCATAGAAAATGAGACTTGCTATAGATGACAAAGTGGGTCAAGATTATTTGGAATAGAAGCAGAGGGAGTATTGCGTTAAATTAAGGTTAAAATATGCATTTTGGCTAACGGAAGTTAGTCGTGGAACTAACTCCGGGTAATATGTCATGTGAAATGATCAAATTGTCCCTTAAAAAAATGTTCATGATGTATGACTTGGAAATATAACATCAAATTTTTTTTTTTATTTGCAATGATTATAAAAATAAATACTCCTCTGCCTCGAAAAATTTAGATCACTTTGATGGTCAATTCAATCGAATTTTGACCGTAATTTTATGAAAATTTAGATATTTTTATTGAATTATAAAAATTGTTATTGTTTCACCATTAGAAATACTATCAATAACAATTTTTAGAATTTCATGGAAATATCTATATTTTTCTATAAAATTATTCATATTTTTTTATATAAAAATATGTCAAATTTTGATTGAGTTGATTCTGCAAAATAAAGGGAGTGATCGGATCTACACACTTTTATTTTTTAAAGTATATTACAAAAGTAACCAAAATTCATGTCAGTTAAATTGTAAATTGAGAGAAAGTCAGACAGTCGGTACACACAACCAGATCACTTGCTTGTTTTCTTTCCATTAACATTTGAATTAAAAATCTTGGTACACGCTAATTTTCAAATAATAGTTATGTATACTATTATTATACTCCCGTTCCGTCCCACGTGAATGAAAAATTTTAGTCAAATTGATGTAACTTTGTAATAAAAATTTAATTTTTTTTATTATCTTTCCATTTACACTTGAATTGAAAATCTTGGTACACGTCAATTTTCAAATAATAGTTATGTATACTATTACTACATTATTATACTCCCATCCCGTCCCACGTGAATGAAAATTTTTAGTCAAATTGATGTAACTTTAATAAATAATTTAAATAAAAAATAGTTATTCTAATAAAAATTTAATTTTTTTATTATAACACAATTAATAATATTTTCAATAATGATTTTTAGATTTTTATAAGAATTATTATTTTCTATTTAAATTAATAGTTAAAAAGAGTTAAAACTGATTAATAATAGCCCTAGGATCGTAGCAGTTATGGATCTATCTGAGCCATTCTTTACCTTAAGTGGTTTTATCCAGTGTGTATTATCTTTTTTTAGATTAAATCCCAACCCCTCTTTGTCTTTTTTCAAATTGAATCATAGTCACTCATTGTGTGACGGTTATTTATGAGCTCTATTGTAATATAGATAAAGAACTAGTACTTTCCTACCCTTGCCAAGGCACGGTGACAGTACAACATAAATATAGTGTGTTTGAGATCAAACTCTCAAAATGCATAAGTCTAGTATCTATCATCAAATTGTAAATTCTTAAAAATTTCATTTGATTGGAAGAACGACAATATTAATGATCCATTAAATACATAATAGTTCCTGATTTTTAATTGAACATTTCAAAAATAAATCTGTCTCTTTGATATTTGTTACAAAAATAAAAATAGAAAGTAAAATCACATTCTACAATATAGTCAAAATAAGATTGATAAAATACAATTTTATTATTATAACCAAAAAGAAAATTATAAGAAAGTATGATTTCAATTAACTAAAGTTAACCAAATTACATAATCCTAACCCCCACACACTTTCCTCTTTTCCCTCACCCCCTTACCTCACCCTCTTTCATGTAACCTCAAACCCGCTCACTATCCTTTGAGTTGCTGTTTTCCAAACTTTCAATACTATTATAGAAAAATCATGCTCTAAAATGATACACTATCGAAAATAAAATCTTGAACAAGTATATCAATTATTCTAAGTGCCTGCAATAACAAAGCTAGGTAAAGACATGAAAACAAATCGCAAATATTCCTGAATAACAATAGCAAGCTCACCTTATAAGATATCTCCCCAAACTTTTCAGCACTTTCACGAAAGTTTGACTTGATGAATAAAAGTACTTGTTCCAAAGCTGAAATATATGTTACTTATTGCATGAAAATATCACATCCGGCCTTAAATGAGATTGAGTTGGTGTCCCATGACTGAAAAAAAAATGCTTATTAGATAATATCATAACATTATGCAAATTATGTGCACTAAATTTGATTATACTTACAAAAGCTTTAAGAGTTGAAGAAGAACCGAATTAGTACACTCGTCAATTTGTTTCATCAACCACTTCCCAATCCCACCCCTCTTCCATTCAAAACACTCACTCCAACTATTACTATGTAACCCACCCAACCCTATACTTCTTTATGTAAACTTCATACACTCACTCTTCTATTCATTTTTAACCTAAAAAATAACCCATCCACCCTTGTATTCTTATTCAACATATACAGTCTCCAAAATAAAAAGACAACTAATCATAGGCATGACTGCAATTGACGTGTAGTATTCTTTTTTTTTTTCTCAATTTTGTTTGTTCTTGTATTGTAGGTTTTTTTTTATAGATATGTTTGGAGGAATTTACCTTTGTTCTTGGCTCTCAAAATTGTTACTTCTTTTATATACATTCGTTCATAGAAAATGAGACTTATCAGTAAGACGCTCTAGATGACAAAGTTGGTAAGATTATTCGAAATAGAAGTAGAGGGAGTATTGCGTTAAATTAAGGTCAAAATATGCATTTTGACTAACGGAAGTTAGTCATGTAACTAACTTCGGGTAATATGTCATGCATGTGAAATGATCAATTTATTCCTAAAAAAAAGATGTCCATGATATATGACTTGGAAATATAACATCATATTTTTTTTATTTGCAACAGATTATAAAAACAAATACTCCCTCCATCTCGAAACATTTAGATCACTTTGACTTTATGGTCAACTTAATTATAAAAACAAATACTTCCTCCGTCTCGAAAAATTTAGAACACTTTGACTTTAATGGTCAACTCAATCAAATTTTGACCGTAATTTTATGAAAATTTAGATATTTTCATTCAATTATAAAAATTGTTATTTTTTCACCATTAGATCCCTGAGTAGCAAAAGTTCTACAAAAATATAAACCAAGCAAAATAGACATTATCAAGCAAGCAATAACACAGTACAAAAAATATTTGTTAGTGAATTCACCATTTAGCTTAATACTTAAAATTAATAATTATTTTTTAACCTGGCCAACATAGTAAAATTCAATTTTGTTAATAAAAATTACTCCCTCCGTCCCACCTCAATTGATCCACTTTTCTTTTTGGGACGTCCCACTTCATTTGAGCCATTCCATAAATGAAAAGAAGTGAACAGTGTTTCAGACATTTATACCCTCATAATGTTTATATACTTCCTCCGTCCCGCCCGAAAGGGCAATTTTGCCTCCTAGCACAAAAATTAAGAAATGAATAAGGAGAGTGATGTAAGAAAGAGAAAAAGGTTAAATGTTGTGAGTATGAAAAATTAAATAGGAGAGAAAATGAGTGGGAGGAATAGTTAGGAGAGAGAATGTTATGAGTGTAAAAGTAAAGTAGGAGAGAGAATGAGTGGGTTAGAAAGAGTATAAAAATAATAAAAACTTTCCTTTTTGGGGTTGTGCCCTTTTAAATGGGACGCCCAAAAAGAAATTTGTGCCCTTTCGAACGGGACGGAGGGAGTATTTACAAACAAACCAATCATTAACTTACTATTCCTCCTACTCATTCTCTCTCCTATTAAATATTTTTAATTTTTACATTCTCTCTCCTATTCCCTACCACACATTTAACTTTTATATTCTCTCTCCTCTAATTTCTACCCACTTTATTCATTTTTCGTAAAAACCGTGAAATAAACCAATGGCTCAATTGAGCCGGGACGGAGGTAGTATTAATTACTTATATTAGTTAATGCTAACCGTGTAGGGGAGTTTTTTTATGTTTTTTCAACTTTAAATCTAGGCCGCTCCTTGTCTTTTGAGAGATTAAATCTCAACCACTCTTTGTGTGGTACATTAGAGAGATAATGTAAGTTGTAGCAGAGTGGGAAGTTAAAAACAAATTTATTTTTCATATTCAATCCTAGCCACCAGTTATGTTTTCTCAAACTCAATCTTGACCATCGATTTTGTGGCAGTTAGATGTGATTTCTATTGTAATATAGATATCAGTACTTTTAACGTGCCGATGAAAAGATGACAGTATAAAGGGAAATAAGAAATGAAAATTAGACCCCCAATTCAATCTTGCCTTCCTTTCATAAACCACATACAACCCATATTAGTCCCATATTAATTGCATGTCTCATTTTAGAATCAAACTTGGGTCAACCCTTGACCTTTTATAAGTTGTATGTTAGACTTGTTAAAAAAACAAATGCCCCTAAGTTAGTTTTATTTATTTATTTTCTTTGGCAAGCTTATCACAATTGATGAGATGACATTGTTAAGAAATCAACTTGTTAATATCATAACAAATATTGATACATATTTAATAACACAAATTCAACTACACCATAAAAATTATTGCATTTTTTGTTTCGTACATGTGCGGGTGAACATGCCATTTTTACCTCCAAAGAGATGTGATAAAAGACATCACTGAACTATTAAATCTGCACACTAAAGAATAGAAAGCAAAACTATTGTTTTGATTGTTTAAATATACTTGGTATTAAAACCCTTACCATTTCCTCATAAACATCACTTGAATAAAAAGAAACTTCACATGAATTGTATCTTAGATGTACACTAATTTATGATCGGCCTGAAATTAAATATATAAACTCTCTACTAAGCTAACACGTCCCTTGCTCAGCCAAGCTCATATATATATATATATACTCCCTCCGTCCCGCTTATTACTTCACCATTTTGGCTTCGGCGCGCAAATTAAGGTGGAGAAAATGTTGTGAGTGTAATTTAAAAATAGGAGAGAGAATGAGTGGAGGGAATAGTAAATTATAATGGTGTTGTGAGTATTAAAATAATGTAGGAGAGAGAATGAGTGGAGGGAATAGTAAAGATTCTTTTGCCAAAAAAGGAAAGGTGAAGCTTTCAATGGGACACCCAAAATGGCAAAAAGTGAAGCTTATCAATGGACGGAGGGAGTATATATATATATATATTTGTGTGTGTGTGTGTGTACACACAATAATACAATGAGTGATTTAAATATACAAATAAACAATAATGAAAACATTGTATAAAATAGTATAAAATAATAGAATATTATCTATAGAAGTAACGTGAAATATTCAATCATTAGCAAATTGAAAACCACCAACAGTACCAATTACATAAATATATAAAGGTAAAGGTATATTTAATTTATGATAATAAGAGCAATTAAAACAAAAGAAAAAATGGTACCACTTTGTTCCCATAATCAAAGTATTAGCTTATTTTTTAAAAAAATCAATAGTTATATATATACCGCAAGGATATAAATTCTTGCATATTAAATTAGTACAAACTGCAATGAAACCATTAACAAAAGAAATGTTAGATTCAAGTATTCATGTTAAATTAAGAAATTGCAGACATAAAAATTATATAATGATTCAATATAAGGCATAGTAGAAACAAGCTTAGATATACTTACACATGACACACTCTCTCTGTGGTGTCTAGATCTTCTACTCGAACGGTTACTTAGCCAACCCATGTTTATATATATATATATATATCAAAAATCAAAAAATTAAAAAGAAAAAGAAAAACAAGTGCATCAATTGTAATATAGATCGGCAATGACCCTGACAAATAGAAAAAATAAGCCGCTTGATATGCACCGTTATACATCAATTTCTGTTTTGCAGGAGCCGTCACATGATAGAAGCTCCTGATGGAGTTTGATATCAAGCCTCCGTACAAATCCTAGTCGTACAAATCCTAGTAGGAATTAAGATAATCGCTGATACAAATAACACTTGAGATTGAATCTGAGAAGTAAATTTATGGTCTGAATTTTTCCCCCTCCACTCAACGGTTTTATAGCTTTCCCACGCTTTCAATGTTAACCGCCGAGAGTCTGAGACAAATAAAACTAAAACTGATTCATAAATTTAACCCTACCCCAACATGACTATAAAAAAAAAAAAAAAAAAAAAAAAACTGCTAGATATGAATGCATGAAAGCCAACTTATATAAACTGGAAACTTTATCATTTAAAAAAAAAAAAAAAAAACTGCTATCTATCTAAATTCATTGCGAGTTTTGAGTTCTTTCGCATGTGAGAGAATCATGATCATTTTGTTTTTGTTTTTAATCAAACCCACCTACATGCATGACTTTCTCCCCACCTACAACTAGGGATGGCAAAAAATTCAAATCCGTCCCGAACCCGTAAATTACTTAAATGTCCCGAATATATAGGAAATCATTAGAGGGGTCCTTGAATTATGGGTGTTTTTATAGGAAATTACTTAAATAACTATCGGGGCAGGTTAAACGGGGCGGGCTCGGGTAACGCATTACACGGGCGCGAGACGGGTTCGGGTTATGGTGGATCACTATAAGGACGAGTTTGGAAAACGAAGAACCCGTCTCGAACCCGCCCCGTTTCCATCCCTACCTACAACAATTACGAATTAGATCACGGGATTTAATTCAGTAGAAGCCGAGCCAAAATCCAAGAGGGTGGGTGAGGAGGGGTCCGTAATTGACGGTCAATGGTCCAATGGTTTAAGCGATTAGCATGTGGAGTGAGGGACATAGATTGAGTTCGTGATTAATTTAAGGCAAGCAATCGCCCGCCGACGCCAAATCCCACGTTCCCATTCGTGGTTCGGCCAATTAGGTGTGCACGTTTAATTGACGGTCCAATCCCATTTCGCTTCCCATCCTATTCCTCTTTCCCTAAATATTTGGAGCCTAATAACTCTAAAAATTTCTCTACAGCCTTCTCCGCAACAATGTCAAGGATTAAATCACTCAACCTAATTATCATACTAATTGCTTCGATTTTAAATGTACTCCCTCCGTCCTAAAAGATTGTCCTGTTGTACATTTTGCAATTATTAAGAAAGAACTTTACCTTCTTGTACCTTAGTAGATTTGCACTAACATTCATGTCTAAGTTTAGAAATGGGACATACTTTTTGGGACAAATCAAAATGACAAATGAGACAATCTTTCAGGGACGGAGGGAGTAAAATTAATAGTACTCATTTTTTTTTTTTAAGACATTCTAAAAAAATGATTTTTTAAAGAGTAACTCTTGTAAAAAACTAGTTTTTTTTTAAAACTAGTGTTACTCCCGTGTGATGCACGGACAGCTGTTAACACATATTGACGAAAATTCACACAAATACAGCAGGAAATAGAAATGTTTATGTACATTGTAAAACACTTCTTTGAAAAATATATTATCAATACAAATATCAGATTGAAGGTCACTAAAATAAATCTATATTTAAGGCATAGTTAGTTTGTACAAAACGCGTTTTATACGTAAATTTCCGTTCTATTCAATAATACTCACATTTGGCATCCATTTTTCAATGCTAGGGAATTAAACGCATATTTTTGATGTAAAACATATTTATTGTGTATTGAACGTGATATATGCGTAATTTGCCCACAATATCACTTAGTTTTCGCCAACGATTGGGAAAGCGTAATCAATCTAGTTATAAGTTTCCCAATCTTTCTCTTCAACTGCAATTCGAAACTCTTTTCAACTGCAATTCGAAACTCTTGACTCTATTAATTCTCCAAACAAACAAATTCTAAGATACTTTCTATTGTAAACTTATTCTTAATGGGATGGCGAAGAGAAAGTAATAATAGGTAATATAAATTATAAAAAATTAAGTTACAAAGCAATCTCAAAATATTAATATAAAATAGCAATTGTTTGAATAAATAAATATTTATCTTATTTTAAATGGTAATGTCAATGATTATCGAAATATAGATTGTTAATCTATTTTCTTAATATTCACTCATTGATTGGACTGTAGTTTAATTTACTTTTTAATTTTGTAGATTAATATGGTTTATGTCCATCAATTTGATTTTTTATTTACAGAGTATTTGATTTTCTTTATTCGAATTATATAAAAATAACTATAGCAAATCCTAATCGATGTTTTGATTTGGTTCACTTTGGTTTTGATTAGACTTTTCATAGTTTTTTTAATTCTTAAATACGGCAAATTACAATAAATTCATATATATTATATATAAAAAATGCACAAATAAATGAAACCAAGCTTAATAATCCATCAAAATTTGATAAAATAAAAATTAAAACATAAATAGTTCTAATAATTATATTTATAGCCAGTAATAAGATTTTTTATTTTACTAATATACTTCAACTACTCATTAAATAAAAAAATGTTATATCTAATGGCTTCCACATTTTTTTATCATTAATCTAAAGTTCTTTATTATTAACCCATCATTTTTTGAAAAGAGATCAATAGGAATTGTTTCTCAAAAAAAAAAAAAAACTAAGCGAGAAGAACTTAATATAAAATGTTTTGTAGAAAAAAGAAACTCAATGAAAATTCATAATAATATGTTTTTCATTATCTCTAAAATACTTTTAAGGAAAAAAATGTCCTTCAATTCAAAAATGAATATTACTTTCATCCCATAATTAATACTACTTTCTATATCCAAAAAAAAAAAAAAATGCTTCATTTGCCTCAAGGAATTTACTTGTCCCAAAAATTAATATTTATTTTCTGAGACGAAGACACTAACATTATAAAAATTAATTTTTACAAAAGATTTTTACAAAATAATACTACTTCAGGTAAAAAAAAATAACTATTTTCGTCCCAATGAATATTTTATAAAATATTACTTAATTTATTTAAAAAAAAATGTCATATTATGAAACGAAGGCACTAACATTACAACATTTCAAAAATGAATATTACTTTCGATTCAAAATGAATAACCCAAAAATAATACTACATTTTTTATTAAAAAAATTAGCATTATTCCCTTCATCCCAATTAATATATAAAAAAATAATACTATTTTTCGCCTCTGCAATTAATCTCTATAATGTTAGTGCATTCGTCTCAAAATATGACATTAATATTTTAGACGAATAATGTAGTATTATTTTTTAAAATGTTCATTGAGACGAAGGAAGCAATGTTAATTTTTTTTTTTGGACATATAAAATAAGCTAATTTTTAAGTAAAAATAATTTCTTCAATTCAAAAATGAATATTACGTTCATCCCATAATTAATACTACTTTCTATATAAAAAAAATTGCTTCCTTTGCCTCAATGAATTTACTCTTCTCAAAAAATAATAATTATTTTTTGACACACGAAGACACTAACATTATAAACATTAATTTTTAAAAAATAATACTACTTCAGCTATAAAAATAAAATACTATCTTCATCCCAATGAACATTAATTTTTTAGACGAATAAAGTAGTATTATTTTTTAAAATGTTCATTGAGACGAAATAAGCAATGTTAATTTTTTTTTGACATATAAAAAAATTCGACTTTTTAAGAAAAAAAAATCCTTCAATTCAAAAATGAATATTACTTTCATCCCATAATTAATACTACTTTCTATATAAAAAAATGCTTCATTTGCCTCAATGAATTTACTCGTCTCAAAAATTAATATTTATTTTTTGATACGAAGACACAAACATTATAAACATTAATTTTTACAAAACATTTTGACAAAATAATACTACTTCGGCAAAAATAAATAAATTACTATTTATAAAATATTCATTGGGGTATCGAACTACAATAAACTCAATAAACATATTATCCGATCCCACTTTTAAACCCAACCCACTGATTCCTCTTCCTCTTTTAAAATACCAATTTATACTATCTTTATTTCTTAGAATATTGTCATGCACCTCAATCAAAAAAATTTAAATGATGACCATCTTTTCCGATATTCGTTTTTATAAATATTTGTGAGACCGATACAAAAATCGACAAATTTATTAATACTTTATTTACTATGCTTCAAAGAATTTTTTTAAGAAAAATTAAATAAATTGTTTGATGTATCGAACTACAATAAACTCAATAAACATATTTCCCGATCCCACTTATTAAATAGAAATTCAAACCTACATTCATCACACTCCACCCTATATATATAATATTTTATATAATAACCCTATCTACTTTATATATACACAATTATTTTGTTTATACATATTCAACACCATTCCAACTCATCATCTTATACTCCATCACTTTTATTTTATTAGTAAAATTATTATTATTATTATTATCATTTATAATAAAAAAAATATTTCACACTTAATTAATTTTCACTAAAAAGAAATTGAAAAATTAGCAAAGGATAATTAACAAATTAAAATTTTAAAAAGATGAATTTTTTTCTGTGTCCAAATCAAATGAAAGAAGTCGCTATTTATATAGAATTTTTTTTTATGAATTTTGGTGTAAAAAAAATAAAAAATAAAAAAAATTTAATATAAAATAATTTAGGTAAAAGAAATAGGAGGAAAAAAAAAAAGCTGAAATAAAACCAACCATTGAAAAGGTGACACGTGGATTTTCAAATTTTTTCACTTCTGCCATTGATGGAAATGACCAAATTGCCCTTCATTGAAAAATCAACATGTGTCCGGAAAGTAAAAAAAAAATATATATATTTCACAGCATTCACGCGCCAATTTAGGCGCGTGTAATCCACGCACCGAATTCAGCCCACAACAACGCGTCACGTGGTTAGTATTTCTTGTTAACTTTATTTTTGCCACCGTGTGAAATATCTAAACTGCCCTTGATTTTTTGGGGAAAAGCAAGACCATCTTGTTGTTATATTAGTAGAGATTATTATTATTATCATTTATAATTAAAAAAATCTTCACACTTAATTAATTTTCAGTAAAATATATTGAAAAACTAAAAAGGAAAATTAAGAAATTTATATTTAAAAAAAAGTTTTTTTCTGTGTTGAAATCAAATGAAAATAGTCTATATTTATAGAGAAAAAAAATTATGAATTTTGGTGTAAAAATTAATTTATTATAAAATTCAACACCCATCTAACTCAGCATCCTATATCCCACCATTTTTTTTTAATTTTATATTCTTTATTTTTATGATTAGTAAAATTATTATTATTATTATTATTATTATTATTATTATTATTATTATTATTATTATTATTATTATTATTATTATTATTATTATTATTATTATTATTATTATTATCATTTATAATTAAAAAAATTATTCACACTTAATTAATTATTACCAAAAATACATTGAAAAACTAAAAAGGATAATTAAGAAATTTAAATTTAAAAAAGAAGGTTTTTTTTTCTGTGTCCAAATCAAATGAAAATAGTCTTTATTTATAGAGAATTTTTTTATGAATTTTGGTATAAAAATATTTAAAAAAAAATTAATTTATTATAAAATAAGTAAGGTAAAAAAACGGAATAAAAAATAAAATTCTGGAAAAATACCAGCCAATCATAGAAAGCCACGTGGATTATCAATTGTTATCAATTATTTTCAATTATGCCATGGATGAAAATGACGAAATTGCCCTTCATTCTAAAGACGACACCTGTCGAAATTAAAAAAAAAAAATCTCCTCCGTCCATGCGCCATTATTGGCGATTGAAATGCACACGCCAAGCCAAAGCCACATACCGCCTGCCAGGTGTTTTTTCTTGATTGTTATCTACTTTATTGCCACCACGTGAAATGTCTAAAATACCCCTGGCTTTTGGGGGGAAAACCCCCACCATCTTGTTGTTATATTAGTATAGATAGATGTTACAAAAAAACTAGTTTTCAGAACCGTTCATCACTCTTATTAGTTAGATTTATGCTTTAAAACTAGTTTTTTTCTTATGTTACGAAAAAATTAGTTTTTTACAAGATTTTGGCTTTTTAAAAGTAATTTAATAAAAAAATGATTTTTTTACTATTCACTTTTTAAAATTTATTTTATTACAATATTAAATAATTATATATATTTTTTTCTAAAATGCTTTTAGTTTTTTAATTATTTCTTAAAGGATAGGTATTGGAGATATTTTAAAAAAAGTAACTCTTGTGAAAAACTAGTTTTTTTTAAATGTTATAAAAAAAACTAGTTTTCAGAATCGTCCATCACTCTTATTAGTTAGACTTGGTACTTTAATATTAGTTTTTTTTTTATGTTACAAAAAAAACTAGTTTTTTTTACAAGATTTTGACTTTTAAAAAAAGTACTGTAATTTTATTTTGTAAAATATGAAACTCTTGAAATTTCAAAACCCCTTAACCTTTCTCTTATTATTTTTCAACTTGCAAGTGGTAATTGATTTATATGGGTTTACTCGGTTTTTTTTTTTTTGGTTTTTTTTTATTTTATATTATGGTTAAAAAATTATTTGGATAAACTCAATTGCCATTTGCCAGACCTAGTTACATTTTTTTTCTTTACGTTTTCTGTCACGGAAAAATAATCTTGTTTACAACGGGAGATGTAGAGAGTGATAGGTAAAACGGAGGTGGCTTGCAAACCTAATAGTCTCATTGAACATGCCCACAGACAAAGACAGCTCCGTCTCCGTCCACTCCACACTTTGCTTCTTTTATCTTCTACCTATAATAATAATAAATTAATAATAATTTCAGTTACACCAAAATTCTATATGATAAAGTTTTAAGTATCGGGTTTGAGTACAAAAAGTTTTTCAGCTTAAAACTTTGTTGTGATGTTTGTCATTCTTATTGGCGGAGATTGGACTATTATTATTATCAATGACACATGTTCATACTGTGAGACAAAGAAGATTGGGGAGAATCTCAACGTGAGTTTCTCTTCAGTAATTTATCATACACTCCCTCCTCTCAAAATCAAAATGTTTATCTTATTTGATTTTTTTTTTGAATTTTAACCACAAATTTATGAGAGATTAATCATGTTCATAAAATTTTAAAAGTTGTTGTTGATAATATTATTAATGGTGAATCAATAGAAATTTTTAGAATTTCATGAACATAATTAAATTGTCATATATTTGTGATCAAAGTTCAACAAAAAAATCAAATAGGACAAACATTTTGAGACTTATGAAAGTATATAACCAAATTACGTGAGTCCTAAACATTCTATACACTTTAATAGATATGCACGAGATAATTAAACTAGATATACAATATATTTCTTGAACTAACTATCCTTATCACTACTATTATGGGATGATAATACGAGAAGGTTTTACACACGGTTTCCCCCGCAAGCAAAGCGGTACATGGTGAAGCTGCAGCTTGGACGAAAGAATGTGGAGACGTGGTTGAGCGAACCCTACAGTGAAAATGTCGACAAACTGATCAATGGTGGAGATTTGATGGAGGCGAAGGAACCCCCGTTGGTAAAGCTCTCTAACAAAGTGATGATCAATTTCAATATGTCTTGTGCGAGCATGAAAGACGGGATTTCTTGACATGTGTAAAGCTGACACATTGTCACAAAACAGTCTTGGAGGTGAGAGATACAGGCCGAGTTCTCGAAATAAATAGGAGAACCAACAAAGTTCTGCAATTGTGGTTGCCAAGGCTCTATACTCAGCTTCGCTACTTGACCTAGCAACAGTAGTTTGTTTCTTGGCAATCCACGCAACGAGATTGGGACCAATAAAGATGCAAACGCCCGTAGTAGAACGACGGTTATCACCGTAACCCGCCCACGGTGAGTCAAAGTAAGTCATGTGAGGAGAGATCGGTAGGCTAGGTTGAAACGAAGGCACAAAGTGATAGTGCCTTTAACATAGCGAAGGATCCGCTTCACAGCCTCGAGATGTGAGGTACGCGGAGAGTGCATATGTTGGCAAACTTGGTTCACAGCGAAGGCGATGTCAGGGCGTGTTAATGTGAGATATTGCAAGCCCCCTACCATACTTCTATAAGTGGTAGCATCTTGTAGAGGATCGACATCCATGGCAGAAAGATGAGAGCCACAAAAAGAGGGGTTGAGATGGGTTTACATCCCTCCATATTAAACTTGCGAAGAAGATCCGAGGCATACTTGGCTTGGCTAAGTGAAAGAGTGTCCGAGGAGCGAAGTGTCTCAATGCCTAGGAAGTAGCCCAAATCACCAAGTTTTCGACTATCAAATGTGGTGCAGATCTGGTCAATAACACGAGTGACATCCGAGGGAGAAGAACCGGTGATAATAAAATCATCCACGTAGACCAAAATGGCAATGAGAGATGTACCTGAGTGTCGAATAAACAGGGAGCTATCGGCTTTATTGTTGAAAAAACGATGGAGATAAGATGATCATGCAGACGTTGGAACCAAGCCCGGGGGATTGCTTTAGTCCATATATAGCTCGGTGTAAGCGGCACACAAGTTCGGGAAAATCTGGGTGCTTAAATCCCGGTGGGTTGAGCCATGTATACCTCTTCTTGAAGATGATCGTTCAAAAAGGCATTTCGAACGTCTAACTGTTGCAACGGCCAAAATTGAGAGTGGGCAATTGCTAGGATTGTACGAATTGTTGGGGGCTTGACTACGGGACTAAAAGTTTCATCGTAATCAACCCCCTCCTGTTGTGTATATCCTTATGCTACTAATCGAGCTTTGTGGCGTTCAACGGATCCATCGGCTTGCCGTTTGATCTTGTAGATCCATTTACTACCCACCACATTCATGGACGGAGAATGCGGAACAAGAGACCAAGTACTATTTTTGTGCATGGCAGAGAGTTCATCTAGCATTGCTTGATTCCAATGAGAATACAGAGCAGCCTGTTTAAATGTCTTCAGTTCAAAATCCGGAGAAGCGGCCGTAGCAGCAGACAAAGCGTGCGGGAGGGGATGCCTGGATGTTTTTGCTGCAAGATCAGCAACATATTTAAGCTTAAATATCCCAGCCTTGGGTCGAGTAAGCATTGGGTGCTTGTTGTTGGTTTGTTGCAGCGATGGCCCTGAGGAGGGAGAGTCTGAGCTACACATAACTGGGCTATTAGGCCCAGAACTGGGTTGACTGCTGAAGCTTGGCGCTGGAGAAGAAACAAGGTTAGATGGGTCGCGTGGTCCAATAGAGGAAGCAGGAAGATAGCTTGTTGAGCCAGTGGACTGATTTTCAAGAGGGACTGGTGGACCAGGTACAGGTGGGCCATTAATAGAATTATACGGGCGATGGCAAAGTGAGGAGGTGATGCTATTGAGTCCAATGGAGCTTGTGTGCCTGTGGAAAAATTTTGAGCCATAGGAAACACAGTTTCGTCAAAAATAACATGCCTTGAAATATAGAGACGTCCGGTGGTGTGGTCAAGGCAACGATATCCTTTTCGAAAGTTGTCGTATCCAAGGAAGACACACGGAGTAGACTTGGGCATTAATTTGTGACGATTATATGGGACAAGATGGGGAAAACATAAGCAGCCGAAGGTTTTGAGTACTAAGTAATCCGGAGTCCGTTTGAGTAATTTTTGGAACGGAGAAATGTAACCAAGAAGTCTCATTGGGAGGCGATTAATGAGGTACACCGCGGTGTTAAAAGCTTCAAGCCAATATTTTTTAGAGACCCCAGATTGAGCTAGAAGACATAATCACATTTCTTCTATGTGTCTATGCTTTCTCTCGACAGTACCATTCTGTTGGGGAGTGTAAGGACAAGTAGATTGATGTTTAATGCCATGGGTTTTAAGGAAAACATCAAAAGCTCGATTTATGAACTCACCCCCTCCATCCGTTTGAATTGTTTTGATAGTGTGAATCTCACCAATTTTTCGGCTTAGTTGATTTTCTATTTGAGTTTTAAACATAGAAAATACATTCAACACATCCGATTTTCGAATTAGAGGATAGAACCAAACAAAACGGGAAAAATCGTCTACAATACTTAAATAATAGCGAAATCCACTTATTGAAGGTTCGGGGGATGGACCCCACACTTCTAAATGTAAAATGGCCAAAGGCTCAACAGAATGAAAATTATGATAATGAAACGGAAGATTACATGATTTTCCAAGAGGACAAACATGACAAATATTATTACTTTTCCACGAACCTAAAATAGGAATAGAAACACGATAGAGAAGAGACTTGAAAACTTGAGACTTACGGATGGCCAAGGCAGGCATGCCAAGTTGAAGTGGATGCACGCTCACCGATAGGCCATCGGTACTACGCATAGAATGGTGCAGCCGTGATATTGTCCTTCACACGAAACCCACAACCATTAAATTCAAAAAAGCAGTTATTGTCATTAGAAAATCGACGAATAGATCATAACTATTTATGCATGTTAGGAACACATAAAACATTACGAAGAAATAAAGTACGATTTTTATGAGAAAATTTTGATTGACCAATATGAGAGATAGGTATTCGAGTACCATTAGCAACTGTAACGGAATCGCTACCTGAATATGGAGTGAGATGAGTGAGGTCCTCGGGAGACGAGGTCATGTGGTTTGTGGCCCCAGAGTCCAGAACATAGGAATAAGTCATGGCTTGAGTACCCGAGAAGGACGGGTATTCTGGGTTATAAGGTGGATGGGCTATTTGAGAGGGGTAATGAGGGTTATAGCTGTAGAGAGCATAATTGCCACGGTCTGGGTATTTTGGGCAGTGTGGTATGGCTTGGAACAAAGTTAGCAAGCAGTGTGAGACACATGGGTAAAGGGATTGGGAGGGGCATAAGTGAAATTTGGTTTAGGAGATGAGTGTGGTATTTTACCGAATTGAGGAGGAAATTGAAAACCCGTTTTAGGCAGGGGCAAAATGCCACGCCCTCCGCCCTTCTGACTATTCCCACGATTCTGCGATGCTTGTTTTCCTCCACGATTCTTCTGGTTTCCTCGACTCTTACCCGGAGATGGACTGTCGCCGGTGTTATTAAATGAGGTTTTATGGTGTTGACTATCGGTGCCGGCTGCGAGTGCACTGGTGGGGTGTAAGGCTGTTGTGGAAAACCTAGATTGAAGTTCCTCCTCTTGTAAGAGCAAATCCTGAAGGTCATCAAGGGAGGTTGTCAGGCGACTATTTTGAGAAGTGATGAACTCCTTGTAAGAATGTCCCAAACCGGCTACAATTCTTTGTTGTAAATCATCGTCAGAAACAATTTCGCCCGCTTTGGCCAAGGCATCAGAGAGGGAGGTAGCTTTGAGGAAATAATCATCAACGGTGGTGTCGGGCTGCTTGGATAGAGTGGTAGAGTGGTGTCTGTTACAGTCGAGGTTAATCTATAGGTAGTGAGTACCGTATATAATAGAGATCTCCAGTTCAAGAAATTGTCATTTGTGAGATGACAATGGCCTAGGTATATTTGGATATAAAGGTTGAGAGGGAGAGTTTGATTAGCGGCGGAAGAAGGCGACGAAGAGGTTCTTGAAGGGTAGAATCGGTGTCGTTTGCCGTAGCTCTGTTTACAAGGCTCTGATACCATGTAAGTCAAAGAAGATTGGGGAGAAATCTCAACGTGAGTTTCTCTTCAGTGATTTATCATATATATAACCAAATTACAGAGTCCTAAACCTTCTATACACTTTAATAGATATGCACAGATAATTAAACTAGATATACAATATATTTATTGAACTAACTATATTTACTGAACTAACTATCCTTATCACTACCATTATGGGATGATAATACAGAAGGTTTTACACACGGTTTCACACACACCTCATTGGCAGAAGATTCATTAGGTTGGGAAAGTGGGGAGCAAATCTCTGTTGGGACATATATTATGAAAGCATCATCCCTGCCATGCAGAGGGGAGTGGAGTCGTTAGTGAAGATCTTTGTCGGAGGGGCCACTAGGGTGATTGTTATACTTATGGGGGGACCATCCTAGGTCTTTTAGGGTCATTAAACGTGAAGGGGTTCCAAACATTGGATAGTGTATAGGAAGGATCGATTAGGGGGATCAAGCATGGAAGGATCATGAGAATAATTGGATAGATGGAGGAAACCGAATAGGGATGGTTCCTTGGGGGGCGATTTGCCCATTATTTGGATTATTCTCTTTTATCTTGATTTCAGATCTTGATTGGTGTGATCTTCCTAGTTACATGAGAACATGGAGTGAGATAGGCAAATCTTCATGGAGAAACTTAGTACGCCGCATGGGAAAATCGCCTAGGGCAGTGTGGTTCAAAATTGGATAAGGGTTTAGGCGGTATGCTTTCTTTCTTTATGGTAGGAAACTGAAAATTATGATGGGGATTGGGCTTTAGGCCGATTTCCTATAGAATACTTGAAATGGGCCAAGGAAAAAGGAGGGGGGGGGGGCGGGAACTCTAGAGGAAAGCACCATTGGCGGTTTGGAGGGGAGGCATGGCACGAAAATTTGGGTGATACCGCCTAGAGCTAGAAAGGTGGAGATGCGGTATGGGGAAATCGCCCTTATGCGGTTTGACCTACTATTTTTGTGCCTCGATCTAGCTTTTTTGGGATTGTTCCGGTTTAATATTGAGCCCAAGCTTTGGCCTATCAATTTTTATCATTTAATTTAATTTGGACAAAAATTTCACTAGTATGTATACCTTGTGATCCTTGTCACACTTACATAAGAAGTGAGCAAATTTCATTTATTTATTTTCTTTTTTACGTTTATAGTTTTACCATCCAACTTCGTTCGTTTCTTGAACGAAAATGTTGATTTACTTTTTTCTTTTTTTTTTTTTTTTTACGAACAAAGTTAGTTAACTTTTTAACGAATTATGTTTAATAAAACCTCACACTATGCTTAAAGGTTTAACTTCCATCAACTAGTTAATTAACCAACCCCTTATTAAAATCTCACACCCTACTTAAAGATTGTTTCTCATTTATAAATCTGATGTTGCCAGGAATTTCCTCAACAGCAACTCGACCGTTGTAGTCTGAATTGGATAGCTCCGGCTCCTTCTTCAAGTTTGCACAAACACAAACGTCAACTAAGCCGGGGGCGGCTCCGGCGTAAGCCCCTCCGGCGTGAGGATAAGAATTTGCTTGGGCAAGAATAAACTGAACAATGGAAGGGTGTTTGTGTGTGTGTGTGTACGTACCTTGACAAAGAAGACCTTCCCTCATATATATACCCCTTCCCTCGTGCTATGCACATGACCTCCTCACGTTCCATGCCTACTTCCACGTGTCATCACTCTATTGGCCAACTACGAGATTAACTCAAATCACGTGATCACTTTTCCCAATGCCCAACCGTTTTATGGGTCCCACTTCGTAGATATTTATATGCCGCCCCTTACGAGTCGCACCTAATGAAATCCATCCCTTGCTGAATACAGCTAACCGAGGATTGTGTCGCCTCCCCATAATATCTCGCCTTTCATCTTATACCAATATCTCGCCGGCCTGCCTCATTATCTCGCAGTTATCCCTACGTTATCTCTTTCACTACCTTGAGTTTTCATTTCATTGAACTTAGCGGGATATTCCCCGACTCACTTTCCCGCGAATCGCACCTGGTTACCTTTATTCTTATCTTCTTCTTGGGTCTTATCTCGCTTTGGGCCTACTTGATAACTTCTCACCTATGGGTTTGAACCAGGTCCAACTATTATTTTTGGGTAGCATTAAAATCTGATGGATACTTTAAGATAAGATCACTCATAAAAGTTCTAACTTTTATTTGAAGACACATTCTTAAATACTGTATTTTTTTATGAAATAAAGTATTCATTTTACTATTGCAATAGTTGTAAAATTTTCCTATTGAAAGAGAAGTTAATGGTAGGGTAATTATTTTTTACTCATTAATTATATTTATGAGTAAAACAAAAATATTCCCTCCGTCCCGCTATAATTCACACAGTTATTGTTTACACGTAAATTAAGAAGAAAATTAATGAAGTAAGTGTTGTAAGTATGAAAAGTGAGGTTGGAGAGAGAAAGTGAGGTAGAAAATAGTGAGTTGATTGGTGTTGTTAGTATAAAAGTAAAGTAGGAGAGAAAATTAGTGGGTGGAATAGTAAAGATTCTTTACCATTTTAGGAAGTGTGTAGTTTGTAATGGTACGCCCAATGAAAAAAGTGTGCAGCTTGTAGCGGGACAGGGGAAGTATTTCTCAAATGTTACTTCCTCTTCTGTATTGTCTTGCTTGTCAAAAAATTAATGTCGCATTTGATTTGTCAACGTTTTTAGGAAAAATACTTTACTAATTTGTACATTATCTATCTAGAAAATGATAATATTTCAATGAGTGACTATTTATTTTGGAATGAATCAAATGAAGAGAGTGACATTTATTTTGAAATATTTAAATTTAAAATATACTCTCTCCGTCCCGGTGGAAGCGTCGCCATTTTAGGGGTGACACGCAAATTAAGGAAAAGTGTGGGAAGAAAAAATGTTGTGAGTGTAATTTGAAAATAGGAGAGAGAATTAGTGGAGGAAATAGTGAATTTAAAAAGTGTTGTGAGTGTAGAGGAGAGAGAATTAGTGGAGGAAATAGTGGATGGGTAATAGAATATTAATAAAATATTTCCTTTTTAGGAAAAAGTGATGCTTTAAACGGGACACCCTTTTGAGTAAAAAGTGACGTTTCGGATGGAGCGGAGGGAGTAAGCATTTAAGGACTCTTATTGTTTCTCATATTTTTTTTTTTTAGAATTTTTTTCTTTAAAAAAAAAAAATCAAAATAGTCATTGAATGCGTAATGTATGAGCATATCTTCAGCTCACTGGACTTCAATACTCAGAGCCGTCAAGGATCAGTTCAAGCCCGCTAACGCTGACCACGTGTTACCACTCTCCATCCGTCACAAGCCACGTGCTTATCGCTTCCGTCACGTATGCTGCTGAGTCTAATTCTTATCAACCGTTGATCTTCATATATTTCTATTATCTGTCAGTTATCCGATCCTGAGACCATGCGATATCCTCATGCACTCATCCACATGCTATCATTCTTACCAGTCCGAGACCCTACTTACTGCCAATCACTACAAAATATCAACCAAATACAAATTAAATTGTACACCCTTCGTATCATCCGAAAAATATGCCCAACTTTACTTAACACAATAATTAAGGAAAAAAAATATAAAAGGTGATATGTTATGAGTATAGATAGTTTTATAAAAAAAGAAAGTAAATAAATAAATAATTGTTGTGAGCATAATAAGTAATTTTTTTTAATTTTTACTAATTATTTTAAAACAATTCAAAAAAATATTTTTATATATTACTCCTTTGGTCCCACTTCAATTGAGTCATGACATTTTTGTACGTTTTTTAAGATTTTTTTTTTTAAAAAATGAGTAAAGAATTGAAAGTGAATAGAAGATTAGAGGAAAGAGAATGTAAAAAAGTTAAAAATATTTAATAGGAGAGAGAGTGTGTGGAAGGAATAGTAAATTAATGATTATTTTTTTGTAAATATGCTAAAATTATAAAGGTATAATGAATGATTTTTTTGTAAATATATAAACATTATAAGGGTACACTCATTTAATTTGAAATGAGATATCCAAAAATAGAAAGTGACTCAATTGAAATGGGTTAGGAAGTACTCCCTCCGTCCCAGACCAAGGGTCCTCGGGGGGGATTTCACGCTTCTTAAGAATTTTTTTTAAAGTGGGTAGAAAATTTTAGGAAAGAGAATGTAAAAGTTAAATGTGTGGTAGGGAATAGGAGAGAGAATGTAAAAGTTAAATGTGTGGTAGGTAATAAAAGAGAGAATGTAAAAATTAATAATATTTAATAGGAGAGAGAATGAGTGGGAGGAATAGTAATGGTTTTTTTGTAAATATATGGAGATGATAAGGGTATAAATATATGGAAAACTTTCCATTTAAGGAAAGGGACTCTTGATCTGGGACGGACCAAAAAGGAAAGTAGGACTCTTGGTCTGGGACGGAGGGAGTACTATAAAACGAAGGTAGGTAGTACACGCAATAAACCAACAAAATGTAAGATTCGCTTGGAAAATCAAGTTGTACTACCAAAAGTGGAATTTTTTCCCAAATAATCCCGTTTTACTTTTTTATTTACGAAAATGACTTATTGTTCAAATTATTTCCCAAAATGTCCTCTTTTTTGAAACTCGCTACACCGTGTAGCGAGTTTGACTAGGGTTGGTCAAAACTCGCTACACCGTGTAGCGAGTTTAGGGTGATTAATTACGGCCGTTGGGAAAATTAATTAGGTCATTTAATTAAACTAAACTCGCTACACCGTGTAGCGAGTTTTGACCAGAAGTCAAACTCGCTACACCGTGTAGCGAGTTCTATTTATTCCAAACCCCTACATAACCCCCTCCGTCCGTCCCAACAAAACTTACCATTCTCTTCTTCCTTTCTCAGCCTAGTTCTCCCTTTTCTTTCTTTCTTTCTTTCTTTCTTCAATCTATCTCTCTCATAATGGATCCATCAAAACCCCGTTGGTATCGTGGGACGAAAACCTCTTCCGGTACAACCCGGTCAAACCTCCAATCGCCTATCTAATCTCTCTCAAATTGAACGAGAGTTTCAATCTCCCACCGCCTCCACCGCCTCAGGCGAACGAGAGAGATCTCCACCGCGTCATATCATTCCCTGGTCCCGCCGGTGAAGCTACGCTTAGCCATGCGTCGGCATCACACCGGAAAAGCTCATGTCTCTCGGGGACCCCAGCTCGATCGACCCAAGAGGCAATACGTAGAAAGATTGAAGAGCCGGAGGACGATGATGAATTCCAGGGCAAAGCTTGGCTTTCTGCTATGGATTATCTCACTGGAGAGGGTACATTTTATCCGTTGAAAATGATCAAGGAGAAATGCAAACAACATGAAGTTATCCCACACTTCCAAGAAGTGCCTGTGGGGAAGTTCTTGGTTTCCAGCCTATATACTAAGTAATACTTCAAGAGTAATCCTCATGCGGTTTTGAAAAATAGGATGAAGTTTTTTTATTTTTTTATAAAATGTTTGAACAATAAATCATATTTTAAGGGTTTAGGGTTTGGAATATAAGTATATGAGATTTAGGATGTTGTTATATGTATATTAATTCCTATTCTATTTTTCTATCACTAAATCATATTTTAAGGATTTAGGGTTTCGTGCCGAGATATTAGGGTTTAGGGTTTACAATATGGTATATATGACGCCTAATTAATTCCTTCGACGTCATGCCTCACATTATGTACCACTTTCACGAATTAAGGATTCCGTTACGATTACCTATAACTTATAAGAGTCATTAGGGCACAATCCATGGACCTTGTTCCGGACAAGCTCACGTTCCTATCTCGGTAATCAAATTTCCTATAATCTCACACAAGTTAAACTTTGTACTCCCTCCGTCCCAAAAAATATTCAAAAATCTTTTCAAATTTGCTATTTATTTCTATTATGAGCAAATTTGCTATATACTCCCTTCTAAAATTTTCTAAAATGAATGACCCAATTTACTTTAAATTTGCTATTATTTTTTTTTGATAAAAAATAAATAGGCAGTTCATATAAATGGGAATAACAATCGGTCTAATCTATCCTCGATTAATTCATCGAAATAATATTTACATCTATATATTTAGCAATAGTTCAACCAAAAATAAAATCCTAAATTGCAATGTCATAAAAAATAAATAGACAAGTTCATATAAATAGGGCACAATTAATTCATCGAAATAATATTTACATCTATATATTTAACAATAGTTCAACCAAAAATAAAATCCTAAATTGCAATGTCATAAAAAAAAATCAAAAAAATTAGTCACATAAATGGGAATAACACTATTTCAACAACAAATCAACCAAAAAAAATCATAAAAAAAATAAAAAATAATTCTTGGCATATAGAAATTTGTCACATAAATTCGGAATAATAATATTTCAACAACAAATCAACCAAAAAAACTAAATAAAAATTCAGAATTAAATAAAAATTAGTCAAAAATTCGGAATTAAAAAAAAATCATAAATTCGAAATAAAAATATTTCAACAACAAATCAACCAAAATAATAAAAAAATTCGGACTTAAATAAAAATTAGTCACATAAATATGGGAATAACAATATTTCAACAACAAATCAACCAAAAAAATCCTAAATTGCAATGTTCTTCTTCTCGGCAATATAGAAATTCGGAATTAAAAAAAAAAATCATAAATTATAAGTAAATGAATAATAAAATCAAAACTAAAATTCAACTTAATATACAAATTTAAACTTACAATTAAGAAAAAGGTTGAATTTCTTGGCAAAATCCTTGGCTTGGCTCGATCAAGGCTCGAACTATTCTTCTTCTTCTTCTTCACTCGGCTATGGAGGTATGAATGGAGAATGGTTTAAGTTTTTTTTTGTTTTCTTTCTTTGAATGCGTGAACTGAAGTGTAAGGGTTTAAATAGAACTCGCTACACGGTGTAGCGAGTTTGACTTCTGGTCAAAACTCGCTACACGGTGTAGCGAGTTTAGTTTAATTAAATGACCTAATTAATTTTCCCAACGGCCGTAATTAATCACCCTAAACTCGCTACACGGTGTAGCGAGTTTTGACCAACCCTAGTCAAACTCGCTACACGGTGTAGCGAGTTTCAAAAAAGAGGACACTTTGGGAAATAGTTTGAACAGTAAGTCATTTTCGTAAATAAAAAAGTAAAACGGGATTATTTGGGAAAAAATTCCCAAAAGTGTCCATAATACCCTTATACTTTTTTTTTTTTTTTTTTTTTTTTTTTTACTGCACGTAAGCTATAAAATGAGACAAACATATTCAATATTCCCTCCGTCCCGTCTGACTTAGGATGTTTTGCCATTTTGGGCGTGCCACCCGACTTAGGATGATCCAAAATGGAAAGTTTATATTACTTTTATATTAAATGGGACCCACTTGTCATACTCACCACAATAATCCCATCACTATTTATCCCACTCATTCTCTCTCCTATTTAATTTTTCACACTCACAACACATCCTCCACTCATTCTCTCTCCTAATATTATAATAGTATTTCTTAATCTCCATATTCGGAGTGAATGTCCTAAGTCGAACGGGACGGAGGGAGTACATTATAAGCTTTTTAATTTTGCTATAGACCTAAAAAAAATACGCATGCTAACATGACAAACAATACCTCTTCTTCTTCTTCTTCTGGTCCGAAATAATTTTTCACTTTAATTTTGAATCATATTAATTATCATTTTATGAAAAAGCTAATTATTCAATTAAAAATTTAAAAATTATACTCCCTCCTCCCTAAAAGTTTGTTCCATTTGATTTTTTTGTTGAACTTTGATCACAAATTTATGAGAGATTAATTATGTTCATAAAATTCTAAAAGTTGTTGTTGATAATATTATTAATGGTGAATCAATAGAAATTTTTAGAATTTTATGAACATAATTAAATTGTCATATATTTGTGGTCAAAATTCAACTAAAAAGTCAAATGGGATAAACTATTAGGGACGGAGGAAGTAATTGATATCATTTTTATTTTTAATGATAATTGTTGAATCATTAAATTATGATCAAAGTTAAAATTAATTAATTTTAACTTTGATCATAATTTAAGCAAGTCGACATGCAGATTCCAGGTACGTAACATAACAAGGGCATTCCCGTAATTCAACCCTTACTTGGATTCCTAGCCGTGAAGCTAATAAGGTTGAGCTTGCAGTCTCGAAAGATCATCTCCCCCGACGACTAAGAATCTTCCCCCATCTCTCTCTCTCTCCCATTTTCGCCTGAAAACTCAAATTCAACCTTCTCTTCCTTCGATTCTCCAAAATTAGGTTACCGCTTGTAAATTTCCTTAGCATAAATACAAATTTCATTGTTGTTGAATATCGAATCCCTAGTTGACTTTTTTCCCTAATCAATATCGTTGATTTTTCGTAGATCTCTATAAATTCATCTGTGCATACTGTAACTGACTCAAATTTCCACTCCTAATTGTTTATTTATTCGAAATTTCTGTTTAATCGATCCAATTCGTCGACTTATCTTGTATATATAGATTCGAAACTAGGGTTTCAGACCTCAATTTGTAAATCATGGCGGTTTCGTCAATAGCACTGTATCCGAGCAGTGTATACGACTTTGATTTAAGCAGTAGGCCTGTTCCGTCTCCGTCCACTGTCGGTTCGCCACCACATAAGCAGATGGTTGGCGGGCTTTCTTGCATATTTTCATCTTCGTCTGTCAAACATGTGTCTTCGTCCAGCTACTCGTGTGGTGCCGAGGAATTTACGTCTTTTAGAACTGAGGAATTAAGTAGTTCCTTTACCTGCTCATTTGGTTCGTATATGAAACGAGATCAGAGCCCTGTTTCAGTATTTCATGGTCCAGTATCTTGTAGTAGTAGCGGTATAGGATCTTACAGAAGTTCACCGATGAGATTTATCCCCGGAAGGGACAGTTCATTTCGATTGGGAAATGATCGCCTGTTTAGTAGGAATGCATTGGGTTCCTGTTTGGATTATTCGCCGAGTTTTGGCTCTGTGGAACTCGGATCGCCTGCTTTAGTTGAGGAACTTACATTTAAAATGGATGATACTATTAAGGAGTCGAGTTACGAAACAATACCCTATGCTAAGGATCTGCTTTTAGGTGCACAAACGAGACACAAGATTTTCTGTGATGAATTGGTGATTAAGGCATTCCATGAAGCAGAGAAAGCACATAAGGGGCAGGTACTGGCCTTGTAGTTATTATCATTGTTATTTTTTAATCATTAACTTTTAAGGAAAATTTTGTTTTGTTGTTCTGAGTTGTTATGTGTTGATGATTATAGACTCGGGCTAGTGGAGGTCCGTATTTACAGCATTGTGTGGAGACTGCCGTTCTGCTTGCAATGGTTGGTGCCAATGCCACCGTAGTGGCTGCAGGGCTTTTGCATGACATTCTTGATGATTCGTCTGTGAGCTATGATTATATTCTCCAAACATTTGGTGTTGTGGTTGCTGGTCTAGTAAAAGGGGTATGTGAAATCTTTACTTAATCTGCTAATATATCATTTTTCAAGATTAAGTTTTTCTTTTCCTCAATATAAAACTTTTGCTTGACTCATATTACTTAATTTATTAAGTTGTACAAGGCATTGAGATCACCTCTTAAGTCTAATTTTTGCCTTGGTCAATCTACTCCCAAAACATCTACTATTTTGTGTGTAGCTGTTATTAATATCATGGGGACCCTATGTTGGCTTTGTGCATGTCTTAGATCAGCGTTTCTACTTGATGTAGATCAGGAGTGGGTTGTCATTTTTTTTTGTTGCCAAAGTTGGTTCATTGGATTGTAAGTTGCCATTCATTGTCTGTGAGCTTACATTTTTTATTATAGGTGTCTTATAGTTCCGTTGCGTTTATTTGGAAAGTTTCCCGTTTGTAATAGTCAATGTATATATATTCTTACAGGTGTCCCAGTTAAGTCACCTCAGCAAGCTTGCTCGTGAAAGCAATACCGCTAATAGAACTGTAGAAGCTGATCGTCTTCACACCGTGTTTCTTGCTATGGCAGATCTCAGGGCGGTCCTCATAAAGTTGGCTGATCGATTGCATAATATGATGACACTCGATGCATTACCTATTAGCAAACAACAGAGATTTGCCAAGGAGACTTTGCAGATATTTGCTCCCCTAGCTAATCGCTTAGGGGTTGCTAGTTGGAAAGTGCAGCTAGAAAATCTCTGTTTCAAGTTTCTTGACCCTGATCAGCACAAAGAACTCTCCTCCCAACTTTTGAAGTCCTTTGATGAGGAAATGGTTAGTTTTGCTGGCGAGAAGTTAGAGCATGCTCTCAAGGATGGGGATATATCTTACCATGTTTTGTCTAGAAGGCACAAAAGCTTGTATAGCATCTATTGCAAAATGTTAAAGTACGTATCTCTCTCTCTCTGGTATTATCCCAATTATTTATCTTGTCACTTCACTTCAAAGAAGGTAATCATGGTGCTAAACAAAGGAGTGTCGTAGGCATTTCTATGAGTAGCATATGGGTCATACGCATGTAGTCATTACGTGAGCCGTGGCAAGTACTTGAAATATATACTTGTCCTGGTATGTTATATTATATTATATATCTATATATATGTGTGTGTGTGTGTGTCTATATATGTGTATGTTTAATTTGTTGCATGGTAGTAATGGAATGTAATGGTTTGTGCAGAAAGAAGTTGACTATGGATGAAATCCATGATATTCAAGGGCTACGGTTGATTGTCGAGAAAGAAGAAGACTGCTATAAAGCTTTAAAAATTGTTCACCAGCTATGGTCTGTAGTACCTGGAAAGTTCAAAGACTACATACACAACCCGAAATGTAATGGGTATGCAACGATGCATTCTGCCATTTTTCATTAAATATGCAACGCAACACTAAGAATCCAATTTATGGAAAGTGGTAGTGCACTTTGTATGGGCTATCATTTTATTCTAAATACAAGTTTCACTTTTGTAGGTACCGGTCTCTGCACACAGTAGTTGTGGGAGAGGGTTCAGTTCCTCTTGAAGTCCAGATTAGAACTAGGGAGATGCATTTACAAGCAGAGTTTGGATTTGCAGCTCACTGGAGGTACAAAGAAGATCATTGTACGCTTACTGCGTTTGAGGTTCAGATGGTTGAATGGGCACGTAGCGTTATTACTGGGCACTGTGAGAGCATGGCCAAAGAGAAATCTTTTGTTGAGTGCTCAGATTCCAAGTGCACATCCTCTTCTCATTCTGAAGATTGCAGCTATTCATATAAATCTCAGTGCAGTGACGATGCGGGACCTGTTTTTGTCATTGCAATTAACGATAAGGTTAGCTTCTTCTTTCTTTCTATCATTATTCAAATATTTTTTGTACCAAATTATTTGATTGAGGAGATGACACTGTCTCTAAACGGATATTTGTCCCTATTCCTTAGACGAAAAGTATAATGAAGTTACTAAATCGATCTTTGTCAACTTCTATGTGTTAATATTCACTAGCAATTATGGTGTGTCTGAAAAACTACAAAATAAAACTTAGACTCGCCAAGAAATGGGCTACAGACCCTGTATAGCTAATGTGGTCATTCGACTCTCTTGATTTTTGGAGCTATATAATTTTTAACACAAGTTTAGGAAAATATCACTTTTACCACTAAGGGTCCGCTCCCGAGTTTTTTACTGCAAGGAAAGAAAGTGAAGGGAAGGGAAGGGAGGGGAAGGGAAGGGAGGGGGAGGAAATGGCGGTAACATTTCTTTCCTCCCAATCCGCGCACTCACGGGAGGATTGAAATGGAAGGAAATGAGGCCTCCATTTCCTTCCCTTTCCTCGCTTGAAAAAACTCGGGAGCACGCGAGCCCATTTCCTCCCTTTTCCTTCCCCTTTCCCCGCAAAACCAAACTCTGGAGCAGACCCTAAAAGTTTGTAATTTTTGCAATTGTGACCCCCTTTAGTTTTGGAAAAATAATGCTATATATTAACTTTGACCCCCCTTCCAAATAAATCATGGCTTTGCTACTTCTTTTGGGCCATTTTGTTTTGAGAAACTGAATTAGAATTTTGTGTGCAGATGTCAGTGGAAGAGTTCCCGGCGAATTCAACAATCATGGATCTGCTGGAAAGAGCAGGCCAGGGAAGTTCTACATGGACTCCATATAGGTATCTTACCAAGGAAGAGTTACGGCCAAGGGTGAATAATGTACCAGTTAGTGATCCAACTTGCAAGCTGAAAATGGGCGATGTAGTAAATTTAACTCCAACCATTTCAGACAAAACAGATATCAGAAAAGAAATTCAGCGCATGTACGACAAGGATCTTTCTGTTTCAAGCTCCGGCCGAGGTAAGGCCATTGCCCGGGGATGACCTATGAATGCACCTGCCTCCGTCTAGACAATAGATAATTACGAAGTATTGGTTACTTTTTGTATATATGTACTGTGTATAGGATTAATTTGGTGTACAGATCGGTTCTTTTTCATTTTGTTACTCGGTTGGGTTTAAGAAATGCAAAATGAAATTGTCCCAAAATGACGTTTATCAATATTTTTGCTAAAGTTTATAAATTTTATAGCTGAAGTATAAGATCAATTCACCTCTTATATTTTATATTATAAGACTTTTTTTTTCAACAAAAAAACATAAATTTCAAAGCTATGAATTAATATGATAATTTACATATTACATTTTTGATAGCTAAATAATAAGATCAATTAACCTCTTATAACTTAGCTCTTACCTATAAGTATACACATGATGTTAAATGATTGTTTATTATTATTTTTTAAATAAATAATTCTTAAGTTTAGTTCCTAGAAAATGTCAAACTTACCTGATGATGTTGATTTTGTGTGGACATACCTTTGATTAGAGCCGTCAATTTGGGTTGAGCCCGTCGGGCCAGCTTCCCTCGCCAGTCAATTTGGGTTGAGCCCGTCGGGCCAGCTCGCCCCGCCATGCAATAGGGGTGGGTTGGATTGACATATTTCCAGCGCACCAGAAATTTGGTCCGTCCCGTCCCCCCCTGTCCCGTCAACCCGTATTGACAGCTCTACGTAGAGAGAGATTGATGAGTACATTGTTTTGATTTACTGTTATTGATTTGATTACCAGTCATTATTGTTATTTATGGAATTCTTTTGTTATAATTCTCGATCTCAGTCTCAATTTACATGAATTAGTACTAATATTTATCAGCCGTCGTAGCTCTTTTTCCATTCAATAGTTCATAGTTGGTAGCAAAGTGATTGCAGATTTAATTTTATGCTAGACATAAATTAATACACACAATGTGGTAGAGAGCAGATTTTGTAAAATAATTTAAGGCTGTGGAGATAGGGGAGAGGGGGGTCGGTTTGGGGTTGGCATTTTTGTCTTTTGGGAAAGTTGGAGTTGAGAGGTAGTTGTGCAAGAGAGTTTTAAGCTTTATGCTTATATATGTGATGTTTTGGCTATTTTACATGATCGATTTTTCGATATGGAGTATACAGATTGTGTTAGTGTTGGAACAAAATGATCCATCAAACATGAACTGTCTCTAAATGATTGTGTCTGTGAGCACCTCAACCCGGGACCTAACGCGTGTCCCGAGCTTGAGGAGCTCAAATTAAGAAAACCCATCTTATATTTTTTAAAACTTTTATTTGCCTTTACAAGAAAACAAATTCTAAATTTTCCATAAACAAAATCAAATAATAATATCTCCACTTGGAGGAATTTAAACAAATACTTTAATAACCATACTTGATTAATTACATTGAAAATTCTAATTAACATTGTTTGACAAAAGAGTTTTCCTTACAACTTATAAAAGAGTAATACTTAATATGACTCCCGACAACCCACTCATATACCTATCCTGTTAAGTCCCAAAAGCAAGAGTCCAACTCTTTCCCCGGTCTCACTGGTTCAGGCCACCTGTCTCAGCACAATCTAAAGCAGTAAAAGGGAAGGGGTGAGAATAAATCTCAATAAGCTATTATGAATGCAGCAAGATGCCAAACAATATGTAACACGTAGCATGGTAACACATAACACCTTATGAAAGCGGTAAACACATTACGTTACCTCATTTTACCTTTTCCGTCTGAACAATAAGTCGTACAACGTGGGAGTAAAACTCCGCTCTTTGGTGAATTGCCCACATGCACATTCACCGCTTATAGGTCTCATACCCCAGAGATCCATATAAGAAAATAGGATACTTATATGACCCTTATTCAGAGTATCATATAATATCATCGCTACTGTAAAGCTTTTGACTTCATACAGAGCATTCCACCGGTACACCAAATCGCAGCATAACCGTAAAGGCTTTGGCTCAATCACGGTAAGCTTGCACATCCCACTCTGTGGCCACAGAGGGGCAGGTCACATGTATAATGAACCTTCAATCACTTATAGAACAAATCAATAATTGATTGAATTCCATTATACCCCCTTATCACATATACACGTTCAAGCACATGATAGATACTTGAAATAAATCCACAAAAAGGGATAATAATATAACAACATGGTAATGTATACTCATGCTAATTCATACAATAGTTCAACAACCATTTAATACACTATGCATAATACCATCAATGAATATGAATTCAATTAAGGTAACAATATAACCACATAATCCACACCAGGATGCAATATAATCAACATGCCAGATAATCCACAATTGGGATACAATACGAACAACATGCCAGATAATTCACAACTGGAATACAATACAACCATATACCAAATAATCCACAATTGGGATACAATATATTGATGTAACACATATATATTCCTAACCAACACAATAGTGTGATTATAGTCTCTACACTGTTCAACTAATCACCAAGGTATGGGAGCAAGTAAGGCCAACCTAAACCATAAATCATTCTTACAAAGTTATTATTCAACCTTGAATATTATTAATAAAGGTGCAAGACCTACTTTCCACAATTTCATTTTGACCAAATAAGACATCATCGCCTAGCTAAGGCATTCTACCTTAACTTCGGTTAAAAAGGGTTAATTCCTATCCGAAATAGATTAGGTTTCACTACTTTGAAAGGGTTAGGAATCATACTTAGTGGTTGTGGTTAAAATTCAGCAAGAAAGGAAACTGGTGAAATTCTGGTGACATGGGCGACCGCCCAAGTCACTATGGGCGACCGCCCAAGAGGGTCTAAAAAGGATTATACTTTCTGGCGTGTTGGGCGGCCGCTCAAGGGCCTATGGGCGACCGCCCAAGGGGCATTCTAGCACTTCGAAATTTCTAACTCTTTTTCACATATTTTCTTTTCCCTTTTTAATAATCTTTCTTAAAAATACCAAAAGGATTTTCTAACTTTACAAACCTCATTTTAAATTATTTAATTCCCAAATAATATAACCTTAGATCATTAACCACTTGATTCTCCACCCATTTCACTACCACATTTCAAGTTTAACCTCCTTAATCCAACTTAATCCATTTTCTTACCCTATTGATCATCTTCCTTAAACAACCACATCATTCTATAACATAAACCAATTTCTTAGCTACAAGGAGGTTTCCAAAGCATCTAATAACCAATTTAATAATAATAACAACACCAAATAATTCATGAACACTAAATAGAAGAAAATATCATAATAACCCCATTCAAGTCATTAACATATTACTCTCATTATACTCTCATTCTTCCAACTTAGACTCCCATATCATAACTAAAATCAATTAAATCTTGAATAATCCTTTTACTCAAATAACCATATTAAAAATACAATATACTTTTTCTTTTCATAAAACATTCATTAACACATAAAATGTGCAATATTTAGAAAGAAGTCATAATAACTTACTTAGTAATATGAGATGAAACCAAGATTTGTCTAGCTTGATGTATTCCCCTTGCCTCTACGAACATGGAAGTACACCCGGATCTTAAAATGGAGGAGGATTGAGCTTACAAGTAGCTTGGAAGAGATGGCCTTTTGAAATGAGTTCCCATGGATATTTTTGGAAGGAGGAAGATGGAGAATAAGAGGTGGGGAGGTTAATAATGAAGGGTGAGGGAAAAAGTAAGAAGAAGTATGGGAAGGAGCTGACAATAATGAAAAAGGAGGAGGAAATCAAGGGGAGGGCATGGCCCCCCATATCAATAACTAAGGCTTTCAACAATTTCCACATCAAAAGCCTAACTATCCATATTTTATTTATTTTACCCATTTCTATTATTATACTTCTCCCAAAATGCTTTATTTAATTTCCCAATTATCTCATCCTAATATAAGAAATCAATATATAAAATGAACACATAATATTAATAATAATATTAAAAGCAAATAATATGATGCTAAAATAGTGCCTAGGGTTAGGGTCGTTACACTCACTCCCCCTTAAAGAAAATTCGTCCCGAATTTTTAAAAGACTTACCTTAAGGATCAATAACAAAGATTACTCTCCCAAGCATTTTGAATTACAACCTTCAAACAGTTTCCTCAATGTCATGATTCTTCTATACATTCTCACTACCTAAGTATTCTAGAATTAAATTCCGGAATTTCGATTCTAATAACTCTCAATGATTTCCCCACATAAGTCAATTCCACCCAATCATTCTTAACTGAAGAACTCCATACGTACGAAGGATCATACAAATAAATTTGTTTTCCATATCACGTTTATACAAGACCCCTTCAATGCTAAACCAAAAGCTGCTATTATACTCACTCCACTCAAGATTAATAAAACCTTTCAAGTTGAAAAGAAATCTATCACTCCACACACCATCTATTCTTTCAAGAGTTTGGATAGTTTTCTCATTTGAAACTATCCTCTAACCCTATTAAATTCTGAATCACCGCCGAACTTCCCTTAAAGTCTCCCACATTCTATGGGTCTAACTTGACTATTTGCAACAATATCTCACCTTACGACTCAAAGGATACACTTGACGATACATAAGCCTTTCGGCTAATCGCATTCGAAATCACAATAACTTTTCCGGATAGTATAAAATGACGCAATTAAAATTTTTTAATAGTTCCACCCATCGCTTCGGCTGGTTAATCTCTTCCTTTCGAATAACTAATTTCTCCAAACTCATAGGGTCGGTCACAAATCCCAAAAAGGAAACTTCAAAAAATAAGATTCTTACTTAGATAACGCAACTCAATTGTAGTCAACTCTCAAGTGAGGAATAAGAAAATTTACGCTTTATCTAAGTTAACTTCCTCCCGAAACATACGCTATCACTTTCCATACCTCATAATATCACCACCTAATCTTTCTTGAATACGCACTTAAGATGCAAAAAGTCTCACATCCACTAGGTAAGGTAAGGATCGGATCTATAGTCAATCTATTCTCCATCTCTACCATTATGATTCATCATTATTACAACCTACACCAGTGATATATCCTTTAGAGTTAATTAAATCAATGATTTTAAAATTCTCAAGAATTCCCTAAAAATTCTTTCGGTAGTACTTGCTAACCCAAGATCACAGACTCAATCCTCGCAAGACCCATGGTAACCTTCAGGCTTAAGACTATAGAACCCAAAATATAAAATCTTCGCGAGCCAACTCACATTTGCTAAACTTCTCGAAACGATGAATTCCCACTAAAGGTAATTAACACAATTCCCAAATGATCTTCATGATCCTCTCGTAACTTTAAATAACCAAAGAGGTCATCAATCATAACTACCATAAAACCGTCAAGATAAAGATTAAAATTCTGATTATCATACTTAGAATCAACACATGAGATATTTTGATGAAAACACAATTACCATCTACTCAACTAGCACGTAACGTCTTTGAAAAGATTTCTTATGCGAGTCTAACACATATCAAATATCCTTCACACTTTTAACCGAAACTTTCTGTCTTTAATGCTTATATAACAAGAGTACCATATAAAGGTTTATTTATATTAAATACCAATATAATCAATTTAGGTATAAAAAAGGAGACTCACTTCTTATGATAGTCTACCAACGCACAACAACTTCTTAACCCTCCAGGTCAAGTATATCTCATAATTACAAATCGGTAATCATACCAAATCAACTGACAATACATGCTCAGCCATAACCACATCACCACCGTGGTAAACCAAAGGAGATTCGAGGTATTCTCTCATAAGAGCAGAATCCTCTAACAATAAAACAAATCTCAAGCAATGTATGCCACATAGAAGCAAAATGTGATGTCAAACATAAATGATATGAAACAGGATCTATAAAATATGACCCCTAACTTCTGAGACAGGTAATATACCTCTAGTGACCTCTGAGGGAGCTATCTCTCCTATATCCGAAACACATACTCGACCTTTAGACCTTCACTTTACAACACCATTTTACCCTAGTCAATATTGCTATTACTAAATCTTTCTTCACATCCTTTCATGATCATTCTAACTTAACTAAAATGGATACAGAATTCCCAATCACTTTGAATATCAACCTTACCACATTCATTCCAAAACCACCATTTCCTGCTTATTTCCAAAGCCCTATTAATTGACTAACCATTACAACCACCATGTATATCACCTAATACATCATATACCATATATAACCATAATTCAACAACAACTATACCACTTAGTCAATTTTAAGCATAAAGTTCTCAAATGATACCACATACTGTCTCCAAGTCCTATAACCTTATTATTCTATCTTCCCACATTAAATCATATCTTATTATCACTAGTTGCCATATTCATTCACCCACTACTCAAGTTGTTTTCATTATTTTTACACATCACAAGTCACACAACAATATTCTCTCCACCATATATCAACCTTTATAATACCCTTTTTAATTACCAACCCATATTTTACCAAGCCATCACTTTACTCATTTCCAAACCCTTTTTCATTATTTCAAAAGCCAAGCAGATTGTCAAACTTATCAATAATCATTTACACAGTACCTATAGCATCATATAACATTTATAACAACAACTTTACAACTTAGCCAACTTCATCAAAAGGACCCGAAACAATACCATATACTTAAATCATTTTTCTTAACATCAATACTATACCAAAACTTCACTATACCACATCCCAACTAAATTAACAATTTCAACTCAAGTAAAATGTACCAACTCACCTGTAACATTTCCCATATTCAACCCAAAACCATTTGAATTTATTACTAAAATACCATGACTGTGAGGCTACAATTTAAACATCCTTCATTTTCTAGAACTTTTCGCTGGTCATCATTGTTTCCAGGCCATTAAAACAAACTTCGCACTAAACACTCGGCGTCAATTACCACACACTCCTCCTTAGTTTAGACATCTACCCTTGACCTCTAAACTAAGCTCGATACAACCGTGAGCACCCCAACCCGGGACCCTAACGCGTGTCCCGAGCTTGAGGAGCTCAAACTAAGAAAACCCACCTTATATTTTTTAAAACTTTTATTTGCCTTTACAAGAAAACAAATTCTAAATTTTCCATAAACAAAATCAAATAATAATATCTCCACTTGGAGGAATTTAAACAAATACTTTAATAACCATACTTGATTAATTACATTGAAAATCCTAATTAACATTGTTTGACAAAAGAGTTTTCCTTAAAACTTATAAAAGAGTAATACTTAATATGACTCCCGACAACCCACTCATATACCTATCCTGTTAAGTCCCAAAAGCAAGAGTCCAACTCTTTCCACGGCCTCACACGGGTTCAGCCACATGTCTCAAAGACAATCTAAAGCAGTAAAAGGGAAGGGGTGAGAATAAATCTCAATAAGCTATTATGAATGCAGCAAGATGCCAAACAATATGCAACACGTAGCATGGTAACACATAACACCTTATGAAAGCGGTAAACACATTACGTTACCTCATTTTACCTTTCCCGTCTGAACAATAAGTCGTACAACGTGGAGTAAAACCTCCGCTCTTTGATGAATTGCCCCCATGCACATTCAATGCTTATAGGTCTCATACCCCAGAGATCCATATAAGAAAATAGGATACTTATATGACCCTTATTCAGAGTATCATATAATATCATCGCTACTGTAAAGCTTTTGACTTCATACAGAGCATTCCACCGGTACACCAAATCGCAGCATAACCGTAAAGGCTTTTGGCTCAATACAGTAGCTTGCACATCCCACTCTGTGGCCACAGAGGGGCAGGTCACAGGTATAATGAACCTTCAATCACTTATAGAACAAATCAATAATTGATTGAATTCCATTATACCCCCTTATCACATATACACGTTCAAGCACATGATAGATACTTGAAATAAATCCACAAAAAGGGATAATAATATAACAACATGGTAATGTATACTCATGCTAATCCATACCATAGTGCAACAACCATTTAATACACTATGCATAATACCATCAATGAATATGAATTCAATTAAGGTAACAATATAACCACATAATCCACACCAGGATGCAATATAATCAACATGCCAGATAATCCACAATTGGGATACAATACGAACAACATGCCAGATAATCCACAACTGGAATACAATACAACCATATACCAAATAATCCACAATTGAGATACAATATATTGATGTAACACATATATATTCCTAACCAACACAATAGTGTGATTATAGTCTCTACACTGTTCAACTAATCACCAAGGTATGGAAGCAAGTAAGGCCAACCTAAACCATAAACCATTCTTACAAAGTTATTACTCAACCTTGAATATTATTAATAAAGGTGCAAGACCTACTTCCCACAATTCCATTTTGATCAAATAAGACATCATGGCCTAGCTAAGGCATTCTACCTTAACTTAGGTTAAAAAGGGTTAATTCCTATCCGAAGTAGATTAGGTTTCACTACTTTAAAAGGGTTAGGAATCATACTTAGTGGTTGTGGTTAAAATTCAGCAAGAAAGGAAACTGGTGAAATTCTGGTGACATGGGCGACCGCCCATGAGGATCTAAAAAGGATTATACTTTCTGGCGTGTTGGGCGGCCGCTCAAGGGCCTATGGGCGACCGCCTAAGGGGCATTCTAGCACTTCGAAATTTCTAACTCTTTTCCACATATTTTCTTTTCCCTTTTTAATAATCTTTCTTAAAAATACCAAAAGGATTTTTTAACTTTACAAACCTCATTTTAAATTATTTAATTCCCAAATAATATAACCTTAGATCATTAACCACTTGATTCTCCACTCATTTCACTACCACATTTCAAGTTTAACCTCCTTAATCCAACTTAATCCATTTTCTTACCCTATTGATCATCTTCCTTAAACAACCACATCATTCTATAACATAAACCAATTTCTTAGCTACAAGGAGGTTTCCAAAGCATCTAATAACCAATTTAATAATAATAACAACACCAAATAATTCATGAACACTAAATAGAAGAAAATATCATAATAACCCCATTCAAGTCATTAACATATTACTCCCATTATTGTCACGATCCTAAACCTAGGCACATTTTGGTTACACGTGGAGCACGTGGGAGTGGGGTGCATTGCATCTCATATTGCATTATATGTTATTTGGTTTTATTATGTGTTTATTTGGCTAAGTTGCTAAATTATGTGATTTTAGATGTTATTAAATTAAATTAAATTATATAATGTCTAAATGTAGCAAGTGGGAATTAATGTATTAAAGTTATAACATTTGAAATTTTAAATGGAAATGTTATAAGAAAAATAAGTAGCAAGAATAGCCGGTTAAATCTTCTTTTTATTTCGGCAAATTTTGGTAAGTTATTATGATTTCTTTCAATAATCGTTCATTTAATATTAAATATTGATATTATGTGATATAAAAGGGTTTTGGTATTGTGGAATCATTTTTACTTGACTTTAAAAAAATGGAAAGAAAATGAATGTGATTGAATGACTTGGGTCTTGGCTGAAAGGGTGGTACGGTTGGTACTAAGTTGTTCCAACTAAGTATAGTATGAAGATTCCTACTAAGTAAGTAGTAGGTTTAATTTAATAATAGGTTATTAATGTTACTCTGCTAAGATTAAGATGATATTTGGGAATTGTTGTGAGCTAGCATTCGGCCCATCTTGCCGAGTACCATCTTTTGACTATATTGTTAAATTAGTAATAAAGATAAGTAGAGCTGATTTTTCAAAAGCCAAGTATCATCTTTTGACTAATAAATACAATAGTTCAGTGTTTATTTCATTATTATTACTTTAATTAAATTTCGTTCAAAATATTTAATTGGCCCAAAATGATATTGGGTAGGGCTTTAAATATTGTCTTGAAAAAGGTTGAAAGGTAATTGTGAAACTTGAACCAAAGTTAGTAAAACTTGGTATTTGAACTTGAAACCTTTATGTTTTATATTGTGTACGCGTAGGGTTACTTATATGATATTGTATCCTTACGTGATGACCCGTATAGGGTTATTTCGTTCTTAGAGTGCATAAAATGTGTAATGCACTATTTCGCTTGGTTTGAACAAGAGTGGTAGTACCCTGTTACTAGTTTACATATTGTGTAATGAATGTAGGACTTATGTGCGATACTTTGTGCCATACGAGTTTACATATTCATAGTTAATTGTGCACATAGTGTTAAATACGTGTTGCACTGTTTAAATTGTTTAACATGAGTTGCAGTACCATGTGTATATATATGTTGAGGTCCCGTTGGGTGGACTTATTTTCAAGTATCTGTGATGTGCTTGAATATGGTATACCGATTGATTTCTGGTATAGGGAATGCAACCACTTATGAGAAGATATTTCATAAGTTGTTTGGATGTCCTTATACTTGTACCGCTTCACCCCTTCGTGGCCACGGATTGAGGGGTTCAGGCTTACGTGGATATGTGCAAATATGCCACATGATAGTGAGGCAGCTTATATGGATCTCTATAAGGGGTCGTATAAGAGGTGAATGTGCACTAGCAGTTCACCAATTGAGAGGAGTATGGCTCCCACCGTAGTACTACATATGACCCAGATGGGGAAAAGGTAAAGGGAAAGGTAACGTAACGTGTTTACTGTTTTCCCAATGTGATTGAGCAACCTGTGTATGTGTTGCATGTTATATGACTTATTGGTCAGCAGGAAAAGGTAACGTAATGTGTTTACTGTTTTCCAATATTGAGCAACCTATTTATGTGTTGCATATTGTATGGCATATTGCTGCATACATAATAGCTTCCGAGATTTTATCTCACCCCTTCTCCCTTTACTCGCTTTTAGATCCCGCTGAGACAGGAAGACCGGACCAGTGAGGCCGGGGCAGGAGTTTGGACGTCTTTTGGTTGTCGGGGTATGTGTTGTCTTGGGGAGTTGGGATTGTTCTGGTGGTTATTCTTTTGGGAAATGTTTGGTATATAAAACTTTCAGAAGCTTGTTTCTGTTGAGTTGGGTTGTAAGTAAGCTTGAGTTTGGTTTGTTGTATGGTTGGCTTGTGTAAGCCTTACCAGTTGTATATTTGTATAAGCAGGGTGTGTTTGGTTTTAAACAGGTTTATATATCGTCTCCGTGTAGAGAGGTATTTTGAAATTGTTTTTAAAACGGGTTGTATACTTTTCAATTAAAAAGTAAAGAAAAGTTTTTTAGAAGGTGTATTTTGGGACTCTCCATCCTGGGACACGAGTTTATAGGTCTCGGGAGTTGGGAGGAGCCCACAGTTGGTATCAGAGCTTTGGCTAGAGTCAAGGGTAGATGTCTAGTCTAAGGGGGAGTGTGTGATATCTGACGCCGAGTATTTCTTCGGGGATCGCTGTAATGGTGGGATTGGTGGTGACCAAGAAGGAAATATTGGTGATCGTGGGGCTGGGGAGGTCCTAATGCTGAGATGATGGCAATGTTTGGACTTTCCTCCAGACTACGGCAGCTCGGGGATAGAGCACGGCAACCTGAGGCAAGGCCGACACAGGGGTTAGAGAAATTCATCAAATTGTCTCCACCAAGCTTCAACGGAGATCCAGATCCACAGATAGATGAGAGATGGTTGGAGGCCATGACTAAAATCTTTATTGCAATGGAGAGCACAGATGAAGAAAAGGTCAGATGTGCAGTGTTTAAGCTAGAGGGTCCAGCTGAACATTGGTGGCAGAGATCCTGAAAGAAAGTGGGAGCGAGATCATACGCCCCGCACTTGGGACAACTTTGTTGGAAAATTCAAGGAACACTTCATTCCCGTGATTACCAAAGACAAGAAAGAGGCGGAGTTCCCGAAGCTAGAGCAGAGGCAATGACAGTAGCCCAATATTCTGCAAAATTCACGGAGTTATCGAGGTATTGCCAACATCTTGTACCAGATGAAAGCAGGAGGGTCTACAGGTTTTTAAAAGGGTTGAGGTTGGAGTTCAGGAAGCAGTTGTTGACTCATGATTTTCCCAACTACCAGGCGCCAGTTAATATGGCATACATAATTGAGAATGATATCGAGGAACATAGAGGTAAATCTGAGGGTAGTGGAAGCAAGGCAAAGTTCTTAGGTCAGAGTTCAGGTCAGAGCAAGAATCAGCCTAGATCTTCAACTTCTGGAGTGGCTAAGGGAGGTACTGTTACGCTTTACTCGACTGTTTCCAACAAGTTTGGCAATCGTTTGTAATTGGTGTAAGAAAGTGGGGCACTCGAGAAGACGCTTGTTGGAGTAAGCAGGGAAAGTGTATGAGTTGTGGTGAAATGGGGCACTTTGAAAGGATTGTCCTAAGTTCAAAAAGGGTCAAGCTATGGGTGGTAGACCACAGGGTGACCAGCCCAAAGGTGGGGTAAAGAGAGATGTTGAGGGGAAACCCAAAGAGAGAGTCCAAGGTAGAGTATTTGCTTTGGATAGAGGCGCAGTAGATCCCACTGCGGTGATTAGAGGTATTGTCCCTGTCTCAGGGGTCAGGGCTCGTATTCTTATCGACCCTGGATCGTCTCATTCGTATGTGGCATCTCATTTTGCATTTACATTGCATAAGTTGCCTATGTTATTACCTTATGTGCTAGAGGTTTCTAATCCTGTGGGAGAGCACCTCGAATCCTCTTTGATCTATCATGGCTGTGAGGTCATTATATGTGGGCATGTGTTGCCAGTGGATCTGGTAGAGTTGCCAATCCATGATTTTGATGTTATTTTAGGCATGGACTGGTTGAGTGCTTGTCATGCCTTGGTGGACTGTCGCAGAAAGCGAGTCACCTTTTCTATGCCTGATGTGCCTGTATTTGTCTTTGATGCTGATAAATCTTTATTTGGCATTTATGTTATATCTGCTATAAAGGCTAGAAAGTTGTTGTCTAAAGGGTGTGAGGGTTACCATGGCCTATGTGGTAGACTCTGGTAAGAAGTCTCCTGATTTATCTTGTGTTCCAGTTGTGAATGAGTTCAGTGACGTATTCTCAACTGAGTATTCTATGCCTCCTGATAGAGAGGTGGAATTTTGTATTGACTTACTGCTGGGTACTTCACCAATTTCTAAGGCACCTTACAGAATGGCTCCAGCTGAGTTGAAAGAGTTGAAAATTCAGTTGCAGGAGTTGTTAGATAGAGGTTTTATTCGTCCCAGTGTCACCCTGGGGAGCACCAGTGTTGTTTGTTAAAGAAGGATGGCACTTTACGGTTGTGTATTGATTACGTAATCAATCAAGCTACAATTAAGAACAAATATCCTCTTCCTCATATTGATGATTTGTTTGATCAACTTCAGGGTTCCGTTATATATTCTAAGTTGGATTTACGTAGCGGATACCATCAGTTAAAGATCAAGCCAGATGATGTTTCTAAAACAGCTTTCAGAACAAGGTATGGACATTATGAATTTCTTGTTATGCCATTTGGGTTAACCAATGCACCGGCAGTCTTTATGGATATGATGAACAGGATCTTCAAGTCGTATCTTGACAGTTTTGTGGTTGTTTTTATTGATGATATCCTGGTATACTCAAAATCCAGGGAGGATCACGAGAGGCACTTGAGGATTGTCTTATCCGTGCTTCGTGAGAAACAGTTGTTTGCAAAGTTTAGCAAATGTGAGTTTTGGCTGGAACAGATTTCTTTCTTGGGTCACGTGGTATCCAGTTCTGGTATTGCAGTGGATCCTTCAAAGATTGATGCCGTAGTCAACTGGAAACAGCCTTCTACTGTGACAGAGGTTCGTAGTTTCCTTGGTCTAGCGGGGTATTATCGAAGATTTATTGAGGGATTTTCGAGGATTGCAACTCCGTTGACCAGATTGACGCGGAAGGATGTACCATTTATATGGGATGCTAAGTGTGAAGCTGGCTTTACTGAACTGAAGAAAAGATTGACTTCAGCTCCTATTCTTACACTTCCAGAGGGCTGTGAGAACTTTGTTATCTTTAGTGATGCTTCTAAAGAGGGATTGGGTTGTGTCCTTATGCAGAATGGGAAGGTAATTGCATATGCTCCAAGGAAGTTATCACCAGCGGAGCAGAATTATCCTACTCACGATATGGAGTTAGCAGCTATTGTGTTTGCATTGCACAAGTGGAAGCACTATTTGTATGGGGCAAAGTTTGAGATATTCACAGATCATAAGAGCTTGAAGTACTTGTTTACTCGTATGAAACCAACACAGCATGCAGGGGCGTTGATTGGAGCTTCAAGGATTATGATGTCATTTCTTATCATCCAGGAAAGCTAACGTGGTGATCGATGCTATTAGCCGTAAGACTCATTTATCATCCTTAGTATCTCGGGAATGGAGAGGTGATATATTGTTTGCTAATGTCAGAGCAGTTCCTACTCTTTATGAAGATATTCTGGAAGCTCAGTTGAATGATGATGAGTTAAAGAAAATCAGGGAGAAATTGCAAGATGGCAAGACTGGGGAGTTTTCATTGAACAAGGATGGAATTCTCACCTTCAAAAAGGCAAAAGGATTTGCGTACCTTCTTCCCCAGAGATCAGAAGACAGGTATTAGAGGATGGCCATAAGTCCCGATTTGCTATTCATCCAGGGAGCACCAAAATGTATCAGGATCTGAAGAGAGGTTATTGGTGGAATGGTATGAAAAAGGAGATTGCAGAATTTGTATCAAAGTGTTTGACTTGCCAACAGATCAAAGCGGAACATCAGAGGCCAGCAGGATTACTTCAGCCATTGGATATTCCAGAATGGAAGTGGGAGGGCATTTCTATGGATTTTGTGACTGGATTGCCTCCTACTCCGAGGAAGATGGATGCTATATGGGTGATTGTGGATCGGTTGACCAAATCAGCTCATTTTCTTCCAGTTTCAACGAAGTATTCATTAGAGAAATTGGCTCAGTTGTACATCCGTGAGATTGTGAGATTGCATGGAGTACCTGTCAACATTGTTTCTGATAGGGATCCGAGATTCACCTCGCGGTTTTGGATGGCTTTGCATGAAGCCTTAGGGTCTAAGTTGAGTTTTAGTACAGCATTTCATCCTCAGACTGATGGGCAGACAGAGAGGACCATTCAGATTTTGGAGGACATGCTACGGGCTTGTGTGATGGACTTTCAGTTATCTTGGGAAGACCATTTGCCTTTAGTGGAGTTTGCCTACAACAATAGCTACCAATCCAGCATTGAGATGGCACCATATGAGGCACTGTATGGGAGGAAATGTAGGTCCCCAATGTGTTGGGACGAGGTTGGTGAGGCTAGACTTTGGGGTCCAGACTTGGTTAGGGACTCAACTGAGAAGATCAAGGTGATCCGTGATAGATTGAGGACAGCTCAGAGTCGTCAGAAGAGTTATGCCGACACTAGAAGAAGGGAGTTATCCTTAGAGCAAGAATAGCCGGTTAAATCTTTTTTTTATTTCGGCAAATTTTGGTAAGTTATTATGATTTCTTTCAATAATCGTTCATTTAATATTAAATATTGATATTATGTGATATAAAAGGGTTTTGGTATTGTGGAATCATTTTTACTTGACTTTAAAAAAATGGAAAGAAAATGAATGTGATTGAATGACTTGGGTCTTGGCTGAAAGGGTGGTACGGTTGGTACTAAGTTGTTCCAACTAAGTATAGTATGAAGATTCCTACTAAGTAAGTAGTAGGTTTAATTTAATAATAGGTTATTAATGTTACTCTGCTAAGATTAAGATGATATTTGGGAATTGTTGTGAGCTAGCATTCGGCCCATCTTGCCGAGTACCATCTTTTGACTATATTGTTAAATTAGTAATAAAGATAAGTAGAGCTGATGTTTCAAAAGCCAAGTATCATCTTTTGACTAATAAATACAATAGTTCAGTGTTTATTTCATTATTATTACTTTAATTAAATTTCGTTCAAAATATTTAATTGGCCCAAAATGATATTGGGTAGGGCTTTAAATATTGTCTTGAAAAAGGTTGAAAGGTAATTGTGAAACTTGAACCAAAGTTAGTAAAACTTGGTATTTGAACTTGAAACCTTTATGTTTTATATTGTGTACGCGTAGGGTTACTTATATGATATTGTATCCTTACGTGATGACCTGTATAGGGTTATTTGTTCTTAGAGTGCATAAAATGTGTAGTGCACTATTTGCTTGGTTTGAACAAGAGTGGTAGTACCCTGTTACTAGTTTACATATTGTGTAATGAATGTAGGACTTATGTGCGATACTTTGTGCCATACGAGTTTACATATTCATAGTTAATTGTGCACATAGTGTTAAATACGTGTTGCACTGTTTAAATTGTTTAACATGAGTTGCAGTACCATGTGTATATATATGTTGAGGTCCCGTTGGGTGGACTTATTTTCAAGTATCTGTGATGTGCTTGAATATGGTATACCAGTTGATTTCGGGGGTATAGGGAATGCAACCACTTATGAGAAGATATTTCATAAGTTGTTTGGATGTCCTTATACTTGTACCGTTCACCCCCTTCTGTGGCCACGGATTGAGGGGTTCAGCTTCTGTGGATATGTGCAGTCATGCCACATGATAGTGAGGCAGCTTATATGGATCTCTATAAGGGGTCGTATAAGAGGTGAATGTGCACTAGCAGTTCACCAGTGAGGAGTATGGCTCCCACCGTAGTACTACATATGACCCCAGATGGGGAAAAGGTAAAGGGAAAGGTAACGTGCGTGTTTCTGTTTTTCCAAATGTGATTGAGCAACCCTGTGTATGTGTTGCATGTTATATGACTTATTGGTCGGCGAGGGAAAAGGTAACGTAATGTGTTTATCTTGTTTTCCAATATTGAGCAACCTATTTATGTGTTGCATATTGTATGGCATATTGCTGCATACATAATAGCTTGCCTTGAGATTTTATCTCACCCCTTCTCCCTTTCTTTGTTTTAGATCCGAGGACGGAAGAGAGCCCGGACCGGTGAGGGCCGTAGGCGGGAGTTTGGACGTCTTTTGGTTGTCGGGGTATGTGTTGTCTTGGGGAGTTGGGATTGTTCTGGTGGTTATTCTTTTTTGGGAAATGTTTGGTATATAAAACTTTCGAAGCTTGCTTCCGCTGAGTTGGGTTGTAAGTAAGCTTGAGTTTGGTTTGTTGTATGGTTGGCTTGTGTAAGCCTTACCAGTTGTATATTTGTATAAGCAGGGTGTGTTTGGTTTTAAACAGGTTTATATATCGTCTCCGTGTAGAGAGGTATTTTGAAATTGTTTTTAAAACGGGTTGTATACTTTTCAATTAAAAAGTAAAGAAAAGTTTTTTAGAAGGTGTATTTTGGGACTCTCCATCCTGGGACACGAGTTTATAGGTCTCGGGAGTTGGGAGGAGCCCACAGTTGGTATCAGAGCTTTGGCTAGAGTCAAGGGTAGATGTCTAGTCTAAGGGGGAGTGTGTGATATCTGACGCCGAGTGTTTCCTGTAAGGATCAGTGTAATGGCTGGGATTGGTGGTGACTAGCAGGGAAATATTGGTGATCAGGGGGCTGGGGGAGGTCCTAATGCTGAGATGATGGCAATGTTTCAGACTTTCCTCCAGACTATGGCAGCTCAGGGTAGAGCGCGGCGACAACTTTGAGGCAAGGCCGACACAGGGGTTAGAGAAATTCATCAAATTGTCTCCACCAAGCTTCAACGGAGATCCAGATCCACAGATAGATGAGAGATGGTTGGAGGCCATGACTAAAATCTTTATTGCAATGGAGAGCACAGATGAAGAAAAGGTCAGATGTGCAGTGTTTAAGCTAGAGGGTCCAGCTGAACATTGGTGGCAGATCCTGAAAGAAAGCTGGGAGCGAGATCATACGCCCCAGACTTGGGACAACTTTGTTGGAAAATTCAAGGAACACTTCATTCCTGTGATTACCAAAGACAAGAAAGAGGTGGAGTTCCTGAAGCTAGAAGCGAGGGCAATGACGGTAGCCCAATATTCTGCAAAATTCACGGAGTTATCGAGGGTATTGCCAACATCTTGTACCGAGATGAAAGCGGGAGGGTCTACAGGTTTGTTAAAGGGTTGAGGTTGGAGTTCAGGAAGCAGTTGTTGACTCATGATTTTCCCAACTACCAGGCGGCAGTTAATATGGCATACATAATTGAGAATGATATCGAGGAACATAGAGGTAAATCTGAGGGTAGTGGAAGCAAGGCAAAGTTCTTAGGTCAGAGTTCAGGTCAGAGCAAGAATCAGCCTAGATCTTCAACTTCTGGAGTGGCTAAGGGAGGTACTGTTACAGTTTCTACTCGACCTGTTTCCAACAAGGTTGGCATCATTTGTAATTGGTGTAAGAAAGTGGGGCGCTCGAGAAGATTGTTGGAGTAAGCAGGGAAAGTGTATGAGTTGTGGTGAAATGGGGCACTTAAGAAAGGATTGTCCTAAGTTCAAAAAGGGTCAAGCTATGGGTGGTAGACCACAGGGTGACCAGCCCAAAGGTGGGGTAAAGAGAGATGTTGAGGGGAAACCCAAAGAGAGAGTCCAAGGTAGAGTCTTTGCTTTGGATAGAGGCACAGTAGATCCCACTGCGGTGATTAGAGGTATTGTCCCTGTCTCAGGGGTCAGGGCTCGTATTCTTATCGACCCTGGATCGTCTCATTCGTATGTGGCATCTCATTTTGCATTTACATTGCATAAGTTGCCTATGTTATTACCTTATGTGCTAGAGGTTTCTACTCCTGTGGGAGAGCACCTCGAATCCTCTTTGATCTATCATGGCTGTGAGGTCATTATATGTGGGCATGTGTTGCCAGTGGATCTGGTAGAGTTGCCAATCCATGATTTTGATGTTATTTTAGGCATGGGTGGTTGAGTGCTTGTCATGCCTTGGTGGGTGTCGCGAAAGCGAGTCACCTTTTCTATGCACACGATGTGCCTGTATTTGTCTTTGATGCTGATAAATCTTTATTTGGCATTCATGTTATATCTGCTATAAAGGCTAGAAAGTTGTTGTCTAAAGGGTGTGAGGGTTACCATGGCCTATGTGGTAGACTCTGGTAAGAAGTCTCCTGATTTATCTTGTGTTCCAGTTGTGAATGAGTTCAGTGACGTATTCTCAGCGAGTATTCTATGCCTCTGATAGAGAGGTGGAATTTTGTATTGACTTACTGCTAGGGTACTTCATGATTTCTAAGGCACCTTACAGAATGGCTCCAGCTGAGTTGAAAGAGTTGAAAATTCAGTTGCAGGAGTTGTTAGATAGAGGTTTTATTCGTCCCAGTGTGTCACCCTGGGGAGCACCAGTGTTGTTTGTTAAGAAGAAGGATGGCACTTTACGGTTGTGTATTGATTACAGACTACTGAATCAAGCTACAATTAAGAACAAATATCCTCTTCCTCATATTGATGATTTGTTTGATCAACTTCAGGGTTCCGTTATATATTCTAAGTTGGATTTACGTAGCGGATACCATCAGTTAAAGATCAAGCCAGATGATGTTTCTAAAACAGCTTTCAGAACAAGGTATGGACATTATGAATTTCTTGTTATGCCATTTGGGTTGACCAATGCACCGGCAGTCTTTATGGATATGATGAACAGGATCTTCAAGTCGTATCTTGACAGTTTTGTGGTTGTTTTTATTGATGATATCCTGGTATACTCAAAATCCAGGGAGGATCACGAGAGGTACTTGAGGATTGTCTTATCCGTGCTTCGTGAGAAACAGTTGTTTGCAAAGTTTAGCAAATGTGAGTTTTGGCTGGAACAAATTTCTTTCTTGGGTCACGTGGTATCCAGTTCTGGTATTGCAGTGGATCCTTCAAAGATTGATGCCGTAGTCAACTGGAAAGCTTGACCTGTGTGACGGAGGTTCGTAGTTTCCTTGGTCTAGCGGGGTATTATCGAAGATTTATTGAGGGATTTTCGAGGATTGCAACTCCGTTGACCAGTTGACGCGGAAGGATGTACCATTTATATGGGATGCTAAGTGTGAAGTCTGGCTTTCTTGAGGCTGAAGAAAAGATTGACTTCAGCTCCTATTCTTACACTTCCAGAGGGCTGTGAGAACTTTGTTATCTTTAGTGATGCTTCTAAAGAGGGATTGGGTGTGTCCTTATGCAGAATGGGAAGGTAATTGCATATGCTTCAAGGAAGTTATCACCAGCGGAGCAGAATTATCCTACTCACGATATGGAGTTAGCGGCTATTGTGTTTGCATTGCACCGAAGTGGAAGCACTATTTGTATGGGGCAAAGTTTGAGATATTCACAGATCATAAGAGCTTGAAGTACTTGTTTGCTCAGAAGGAACTGAACAACAGACAGAGGCGTTAGTTGGAGCTTCTGAAGGATTATGACTGTGTCATTTCTTATCATCCCGGGAAAGGTAACGTGGTCCCTGATGCTATTAGCCGTAAGACTCATTTATCATCCTTAGTATCTCGGGAATGGAGAGGTGATATATTGTTTGCTAATGTCGAAGCGGTTCCTACTCTTTATGGAGATATTGGAAGCTCAGTTGAATGATGATGAGTTAAAGAAAATCGGGGAGAAATTGCAAGATGGCAAGGCGGGGAGTTTTCATTGAACAAGGATGGAATTCTCACCTTCAAAGGCAAGGATTTGCGTGCCTTCTTCCCCGAGAGATCGGAAGACAGGTATTAGAGGATGGCCATAAGTCCCGATTTGCTATTCATCCGAGGAGCACCAAAATGTATCGGGATGCGAAGAGAGGTTATTGGTGGAATGGTATGAAAAAGGAGATTGCGAAATTTGTATCAAAGTGTTTGACTTGCCAACGGATCAAAGCGGAACATCGAGAGGCCGGCGGGATTACTTCGGCCATTGGATATTCCGAGAATGGAAGTGGGAGGGCATTTCTATGGATTTTGTGGCGGATTGCCTCTACTCCGAGGAAGATGGATGCTATATGGGTGATTGTGGATCGGTTGACCAAATCAGCTCATTTTCTTCCAGTTTCAACGAAGTATTCATTAGAGAAATTGGCTCAGTTGTACATCCGTGAGATTGTGAGATTGCATGGAGTACCTGTCAACATTGTTTCTGATAGGGATCCGAGATTCACCTCGCGGTTTTGGATGGCTTTGCATGAAGCCTTAGGGTCTAAGTTGAGTTTTAGTACAGCATTTCATTCTCAGACTGATGGGCAGACAGAGAGGACCATTCAGATTTTGGAGGACATGCTACGGGCTTGTGTGATGGACTTTCAGTTATCTTGGGAAGACCATTTGCCTTTAGTGGAGTTTGCCTACAACAATAGCTACCAATCCAGCATTGAGATGGCACCATATGAGGCACTGTATGGGAGGAAATGTAGGTCCCCAATGTGTTGGGACGAGGTTGGTGAGGCTAGACTTTGGGGTCCAGACTTGGTTAGGGACTCAACTGAGAAGATCAAGGTGATCCGTGATAGATTGAGGACAGCTCAGAGTCGTCAGAAGAGTTATGCTGACACTAGAAGAAGGGAGTTATCCTTAGAGCAAGAATAGCCGGTTAAATCTTTTTTTTATTTCGGCAAATTTTGGTAAGTTATTATGATTTCTTTCAATAATCGTTCATTTAATATTAAATATTGATATTATGTGATATAAAAGGGTTTTGGTATTGTGGAATCATTTTTACTTGACTTTAAAAAAATGGAAAGAAAATGAATGTGATTGAATGACTTGGGTCTTGGCTGAAAGGGTGGTACGGTTGGTACTAAGTTGTTCCAACTAAGTATAGTATGAAGATTCCTACTAAGTAAGTAGTAGGTTTAATTTAATAATAGGTTATTAATGTTACTCTGCTAAGATTAAGATGATATTTGGGAATTGTTGTGAGCTAGCATTCGGCCCATCTTGCCGAGTACCATCTTTTGACTATATTGTTAAATTAGTAATAAAGATAAGTAGAGCTGATGTTTCAAAAGCCAAGTATCATCTTTTGACTAATAAATACAATAGTTCAGTGTTTATTTCATTATTATTACTTTAATTAAATTTCGTTCAAAATATTTAATTGGCCCAAAATGATATTGGGTAGGGCTTTAAATATTGTCTTGAAAAAGGTTGAAAGGTAATTGTGAAACTTGAACCAAAGTTAGTAAAACTTGGTATTTGAACTTGAAACCTTTATGTTTTATATTGTGTACGCGTAGGGTTACTTATATGATATTGTATCCTTACGTGATGACCTGTATAGGGTTATTTGTTCTTAGAGTGCATAAAATGTGTAGTGCACTATTTGCTTGGTTTGAACAAGAGTGGTAGTACCCTGTTACTAGTTTACATATTGTGTAATGAATGTAGGACTTATGTGCGATACTTTGTGCCATACGAGTTTACATATTCATAGTTAATTGTGCACATAGTGTTAAATACGTGTTGCACTGTTTAAATTGTTTAACATGAGTTGCAGTACCATGTGTATATATATGTTGAGGTCCCGTTGGGTGGACTTATTTTCAAGTATCTGTGATGTGCTTGAATATGGTATACCAGTTGATTTCGGGGGTATAGGGAATGCAACCACTTATGAGAAGATATTTCATAAGGTGTTTGGATGTCCTTATACTTGTACCGTTCACCCCCTTCTGTGGCCACGGATTGAGGGGTTCAGCTTCTGTGGATATGTGCAGTCATGCCACATGATAGCGAGGCAGCTTATATGGATCTCTATAAAGGGAAAGGTAACGTAACGTGTTTACTGTTTTCCCAATGTGATTGAGCAACCTGTGTATGTGTTGCATGTTATATGACTTATTGGTCAGCAGGAAAAGGTAACGTAATGTGTTTACTGTTTTCCAATATTGAGCAACCTATTTATGTGTTTGCATATCGTATGGCATATTGCCTGCGTACATAATAGCTTGGCCGAGATTTTATCTCACCCTTCTCCTTTCCGTTTTAGATCCCGCAGGAAGACCGACCAGTGAGGCCGCAGCGAGAGTTCGACGTCTTTTGGTTGTCAGGTATGTGTTGTCTTGGGGAGTCGGGATTGTTCGTGGTTATTCTTTTGGGAAATGTTTGGTATATAAAACTTTGCTTGCTTTCCGTTGAGTCAAGTTGTAAGTAAGCTTGAGTTTGGTTTGTTGTATGGTTGGCTTGTGTAAGCCTTTACCAGATATTTGTATAAGCAGGGTGTGTTTGGTTTTAAACAGGTTTATATATCGTCTCCGTGTAGAGAGGTATTTTGAAATTGTTTTTAAAACGGGTTGTATACTTTTCAATTAAAAAGTAAAGAAAAGTTTTTTAGAAGGTGTATTTTGGGACTCTCCATCCTGGGACACGAGTTTATAGGTCTCGGGAGTTGGGAGGAGCCCACAATTATACTCTCATTCTTCCAACTTAGACTCCCATATCATAACTAAAATCAATTAAATCTTGAATAATCCTTTTACTCAAATAACCATATTAAAAATACAATATACTTTTTCTTTTCATAAAACATTCATTAAAACATAAAATGTGCAATATTTAGAAAGAAGTCATAATAACTTACTTAGTAATATGAGATGAAACCAAGATTTGTCTAGCTTGATGTATTCCCCTTGCCTCTACGAACATGGAAGTACACCCGGATCTTAAAATGGAGGAGGATTGAGCTTACAAGTAGCTTGGAAGAGATGGCCTTTTGAAATGAGTTCCCATGGATATTTTTGGAAGGAGGAAGATGAAGAATAAGAGATGGGGAGATTAATAATGAAGGGTGAGGGAAAAAGTAAGAAAAAGTATGGGAAAGAGTTGACAATAATGAAAAAGGAGGAGGAAATCAAGGGGAGGGCATGGCCCCCCATATCAATAACTAAGGCTTTCAACAATTTCCACATCAAAAGCCTAACTACCCATATTTTATTTATTTTACCCATTTCTATTATTATACTTCTCTCAAAATGCTTTATTTAACTTCCCAATTATCTCATCCTAATATAAGAAATCAATATATAAAATGAACACATAATATTAATAATAATATTAAAAGCAAATAATATGATGCTAAAATAGTGCCTAGGGTTAGGGTCGTTACAGTGTCCACACTAGTTCTTCTTTGACAAATGAAGAGTGATTTGTGACTGAATTGTAATGAAATCTAAGTGTCTCAAATGGGCTGATGGATAGCCTATATATAGATTGAGAAGGGACACTTCATTTAGGGACTACACCCTTTCGTAAAGTTGGCGGTGAAAAATTACCATTATGCCCATCATTTAATGGTACTTTCACCTAATGGTATTCTACATATTTTGTCTATACTTTAATATTATTAAATGATTATAATATATGGAATTCAATAACACATATTATTTAATCCATGTTCTAACAATCTCCCACTTGGATTAATATTAATATGTATCTTTTACTAAATAAATTTCTTAAATCATTTATAATATGAATGACAACCCTTATGTGCACTTTTATTGTCATCCAATACAATCTCGTCCATTAGTCTTATAAGTATAGGGACTAAAGGGGTAGTCGTTGTAATTGATTCGCAACTAAACCCACATTAATCACATATATATATCCAACTAAATGACATAGATTAAGTACATATATATAGCATGGAATATTAATGAATATATATTATGAACGCATATATATATTCTCCAACTAGTCCTACTTAACTTAAATGAGATCAATATAAATAAAAAACCAACACAAGAAAATAGAAAATAACACAAACTCTCACTGATTTAAGCATTATCAAAAGTCATTACACCCATATGAGCAACATGCTCGTGAAATACCAAAGGAGATAACGCTTTAGTAAATGGATCCACAAGCATAGAGTTTGTACCAATAAGTTCTATTTCTATTTGTTCATTTTGTACTCTCTCTCTTACAACAAGAAACTTAATATCTATATGCTTAGATTTAGATGAACTCTTGTTGTTATTGGAGTACAATACCGCAGCCCGATTGTCACAATATAACTTAAGCGGTCTTTCAACACCTTTGACAATTCGCAGTCCTTCAATGAATTTACGCAGCCATATAGCTTGATTAGATGCCTCGTAGCAAGCAACAAATTCGGCTTCCATGGTGGAAGTAGTTACTAATGTTTGCTTGGCACTTCTCCAAGAAATTGCTCCACCGGCCAAAGTGAAGACATAACCCGATGTCGATTTCCGACTATCTTGGCATCCAAAGAAAGTCTAATCGGAATAACCAACGATCTCAAGGTGATCCGACTTTGTGTACGTAAGCATGTAGTTCTTTGTATTTTGTAAGTATCTCATCACCCTTTTGGCTGCAATCCAATGTTCTTTTCCCGGATTGCTTTGGTATCGACCAAGAATGCCAACAATAAAAGCAAGATCCGGACGAGTACAGACTTGTGCATACATTAAGCTTCCTACTGACGATGCACATGGGTTTTCTTCCATAAACTTGGATTCAATATTATTCTTAGAACATTGCTTTAGACTGAATTTATCTCCCTTAGAGACAGGGGTGTCATGTGGTTTACAATTTTGCATGCTAAACCTTTGTAATACCTTTTCTATATAGATCTTTTGTGATAATCCTAAAATACCCCGTGAACGATCACGATGTATTTGGATTCCTAATACAAAAGAAGCTTCACCAAGATCTTTCATCTCAAATTTGTTAGAGAGAAATTTCTTAGTTTCCTTAAGAAGGTCCTTATCATTACTAGCAAGTAAAATGTTATCCATATATAAGATCAAAAATATAAATCTACTCCCACTGAACTTATGGTACACACAATCTTCACCAAGATTCATTTCAAAACCAAATGAAAGAATAACTTGGTTAAATTTTAAGTACCATTGACGAGATGCTTGCTTAAGCCCATAAATTGATTTCTTAAGTTTACAAACTAGTTGACTAGTTTGATCCGAATCAGTCACCATTTCTGGTTTCTTCATATAGATAGTTTCCTCAATGTCGCCATTGAGAAAAGCTTTATTTACATCCATTTGATGAAGCTCAGGATCAAAATATGCTACTAATGCCATAATGATCCTAAAGGCATTTTTAGAGGATACCGGTGAAAATGTTTCTTTGTAATCAATGCCTTCTTTTTTAGTAAATCCTTTAGCGATAAGACGATCCTTATATCTTTTCACATTACCTTGTGAATCCCTTTTGGTCTTAAAGACCCATTTACACCCAATGGGTTTCACATTCTTAGGTAATGGGACAAGATCCCAAACGTCATTATCTGTCATGGATTTTAACTCTTCATTTATGGCACTAATCCACTTATGAGAATTTGGACCACTAATGACTTGATGGAAGGTGATAGGTTCATCTCCCACTAAACCTAACGGTTCCTCATTCTAGCAAGATAAACATCATAATAATCCGAAATTGCACTCCTTCTTGCTCTATTAGATCTTCTTAAGGGCACCAATTCTTCTTGATGTTGAGGGTGTTGAATTTCCTCATCAACATTTTCATGTTGTTCATTAATAGGAGAATTAACGTCATTTTGAATATTATGTTCTTGTCGAATTTCAGGCACAAGTGCTTGATCTTCGATAGGAACTATAGGAAGAGGTATAGAAACAAATTCCTCTTCTAACTCTTCAAATTTAAAATTACTATTTTCCCCTCAAAATTCAACATCCTCAAAGAACCTAGCATTTCTCGTCTCGAAAAAGGTTCTAGTTTTTGGGTCATAGAATTTATATCCCCTAGATCTTTGAGAATATCCTACAAAATAACTACTAACGGTCTTAGAGTCCAACTTTCCTTCGTTAGGTTTATAAGGCCTAGCTTCGGCTGGACAACCCCAAACATGAAGATGATTTAGGGACGGTTTCTTGCCTGTCCATAATTCATAAGGGGTTTTGTCAGTAGCTTTTGAAGGGACTCGATTAAGTAGGTAGGTTGCGGTTTTCAAAGCATCGCCCCATAATGAGTAAGGTAAAGAAGTACAAGAAATCATACTTCTTACCATATCCTTAAGGGTTCTATTACGTCTCTCGGTTACACCATTCATGCTAGGTGTCCCCGGCATGGTGTAGTCAGGGACAATCCCACACTCTTCCGAAAAGCGAGCAAAAGGACCTGGATGTTGTTCTCCCGAACCGTCATTCCGACCGTAGTATTCATCACCACGATCGGATCTAACGTTCTTAATAGTCTTTTCAAGCTGATTTTCAACTTCGGCTTTAAAAGACTTGAAAACCTCCAATGATTGAGACTTTTCATGAAGCAAATAAATGTATCCATAACGAGAGAAGTCCTCTATGAACGTAATGAAATATGTTTGTCCTTTCCATGAAGGGGTAGAGAACGGACCACATATATCCGTATGAATCAGTTTTAAGACTTTTGTAGCTCTCAAGGATTCTTTATTTTTGTTGTTGTTTGTAAATTTTCCCTTAAGGCATTCAATACAAAAGTTATTTTCCGGAGTATAAGCTTTTGCAATATTCCCTCGGACACAAGTTTGTCAATTCTCCTTTTAGAGATATGACCCAAACGCCTATGCCACAAGGTATAAGAATTTTTACTTGAAAACTTTCGTTTTATGCCTCTAGAGTTAGTTTCATTATTATTGGACTCATATAATGAATTGACTGTATAAAGTAAATATAGATTATCAATATAAGATAAAGAACTAGTACCAAAAAGCTTTGAATTGAAAAACAAATTGCATTTATTATTACCAAAGATACAGGAATAACCTTCCCTATCTAATGTAGTGACGGAAATCAAATTCCGTCTAAAAGATGGTATAATAAATACATTATTCAAAACTAAATAATATCCGGTTGTAAGAGATAATCTAAAAGTCCCTATGCCCTCCACCTCTACCGGCTTTCCAGCTCCCATGTAGATGTATCTTTAATCTTCATTGGGAGTTCGGTAGTTCAGGCAACCCTGCATACATGAACTTATGTGAGTAGTTGCACCAGAATCTAACCACCATGTATATGAAGGGATTGAAACTAAATTTGCCTCAGTACAAATAAAGCTAAATGACATACCTTTCTTAATTCGCCATTGGCGATACTTAGGGCAGTCGTTCTTCATGTGAGTAAGGTCCTTGCAAAAGAAGCATTTCTTAACCTTTTGATCATTTGATGATCCCTTAGGCTTCTTTGTTGCAACCGCAATCTCCTTACCTTTTGTCTTTGTCCCACGAGAAGAGGTAGATGCATAATGAGCACTTTCGGGTTTAGTTTGTTTCAACCTATCCTCTTCCTCTGTCACATGTGAAATCAATTCATTGATGTTTCACTTGTCCTTTTGACAGTTATAGGTCGTTTCAAAATTATCATATTGATGAGGAAGAGAAATTAAAGCCAAATGCACAAGCAAGTCTTCTGTAAGGTCCAACTTAAGTGCCTTTAATTTAGAAGATATGTGAAACATTTCCATTATATATTCCCTTAAGCTTCCGGTGCCCTTGTACCTCATGAAAACAAGCTTCCTTAAGGTAGAACTTGTTTTCGATTTATCGCTTTTTGCAAAACGTTCCTCTAGGGCATCCAAGAAGCCTTTGGCTCCAATATCCTTGGAGACACTATTCAAAAAAGTCTCTGGGACTGCATTTTACTTAGGCTCACACGATTAGAACGGTTCTACCTCTCTAGATTTAAGTATTCTTCTGAAGTGCTTTTGTCAGTAAGAGGGGCGGGACTTGGTTCTCTTAATGCGAGATCAAGATCCATGCAGCCTAAGATCATAGTTATTTTCTTTTCCAAGTTTTAAAATTGATCCCAGTAAGCAAAGGTATGTTGTTAATGACAGTAGTTACGGATGAAGCATTAATCAAATCTGAGGGAGAAGAACAAGATGAATCACAAAAACATACTCCCTCCGTCCCAATCTAAATGTTCTAAAATGGGCTCGGCGCGGAAATTAAGGAAATTGAGGTAGGAAAGAGAAAAAGTTTAAATGTTGTGAGTATGAAGAATTAAATAGGAGAGAGAATGAGTGGGAGGAATAGTTAGGAGAGAGAATGTTGTGAGTGTAAAAGTAAAGTAGGAGAGAGAATGAGTGGGGTAGGAAGAGTATAAAAATAATAAAAAGTTTCCATTTTGGGATTGAGACATTTTAAGTGGGACACCCAAAAAGAAAAGTTGAGACGTTTAGATTGGGACGGAGGTAGTATATAAAAATCTACACAATGATTAATTATATCAAATGAATTCCATCAAAATAAAAGATAATCAACATGACATCAAGACTAATCTTTGAATTGCGAATTGACTCACAATTTGATTTATCTTAGGGTAAACAAATAACTTAAACAATACATTTAAAACACTTGCCTTCCTTTGGGCCGGTTCAAGTACAAATGTCCTAAAGTTTAAGGTACTTGTTATCCGGTAATAAAGAATATAAACAATTCACTTTAAACACCCGCCTTCCTTTGGGATGGTTCAAAGTATTTAAAATGACCTAAAATTTAATTCAATTAGTACCCATGAATGTAAATACTTAGTCAACAACAAGGTCTCCTTTGGGAAACAAGCATGCTATCACATATTAATACTTACATTCATCTTTTAACAAGTTTGAATTTAATCAACAAAAAAACTTTGGCGACGATGTTAGTTTTATCCAAAATGTTAAGGATATAATTAATCGAAAACATAAGGCCTTAAGGTAATTTCTGAAATTTTAAAGGGTAAAGAAATAAGCGAAATTCATTATTAAAAAATAATATCCTTTTTGTTCTACCCGTCCATTCTTAAAGTTTGATAACTCTAAGAACCGCCGAAGCGTGACAGGTGTCCAGATACTATATTTTATTAATAAATTATCAAAATCTGAGCAAAATGGCCCCTAATACCCTTCTAAACTAACCCATACCAAAGCTAAGACAAACCATGGCCTTGAACGCCACCAAAACAAACTGCCAAGGGGGAGCGGACTCTCCACTACAAAGGGAGCGGACGCTCCCAGAAAACAAAAACTTCATCACATATGGGGACGAGTCGTCCTCAAAAATCACGACTAGTGCCCACTGTCCGGATTGGCGAAAAGTCAACAATTTTACACCCTTTTATGAACAGTTTTGAACCAAATTTCCACACTTAATGCATTATAAAAAGCTGGCTATGGAAATGGGACAAGTTTGCACTTCAATTAACATGATTCAAACAAGTAGACCTAGATTTACACACTCCAAACATTACACAATGTTGGCTATGTAAATGGGGTAATCTTGTATGAACCATTGTGTCTCTTAAAACTTGATTTTACCATTACTTTCAGAAATTGAATGAAGTCCTTAATTTAATGGTGACTCAATTTTCAACCAAAGTAAGTAGATCCGCATACTCACAACACATTTAAAAAATGCGTGGCTATGCATATGAACAAACTCATAACGCATCCAAGGATGGTGGCTATGTTCAAAAATGGGATAATCTTACATTAAGGATTGAAAGCTTTTTGAGTAAAACCAAAAATCAGAAATAGAATGAAGTTATGAATATAATACTCTTAGACAAGATGAGTATCATGAACAAGAACAAAAATCAAATGAAATCACACAAGGATTACAAATATGAAATAAATTAAAGCATAAGGCTCTATAAAAATTTCAAACTCAATCTAGTATATGAGTAGGCTCTGATATCAATTGTTGGAACAAAATGATCCATCAAACATGAACCGTCTCATAACTAGATTAAGAAGAGAAGAAGATGAAGAGGGAAGCGTGTACCTGAAGAATCCATGATTGTGTTCTTGATCTTGTTCTTGAATAAATGAGAAAGTAGGGAGATAGTACTTCTAAATGATTGTGTCCATACTAGTTCTTCTTTGACAAATGAAGAGTGATTTGTGACTGAATTGTAATGAAATCTAAGTGTCTCAAATGGGCTGATGGATAGCCTATATATAGATTGAGAAGGGGCACTTCATTTAGGGACTACATCCTTTCGTAAAGTTGGCGGTGAAAAATTACCATTATGCCCATCATTTAATGGTACTTTCACCTAATGGTATTCTACATATATTGTCTATATTTTAACATTATTAAATGATTATAATATATGAAATTCAATAACACATATTATTTAATCCATGTTCTAACAGTTAGGGCTTTTGACGCTTATGCTAGTGCCGCTAAGCAGACCGATGAATTGGCAGCATGTATGTTCAACTCAACTGAGCGGCGGCAATTCTAGCAGTGTGGCACTTTCGGCGAAGAATGCCACCCTTGTGTTGGTCTTCCTGCCCCTGATGGCTCATTTCAAGCAGTGAGTGGAGACCCTTTTGCAGCGTCATTGATTGTTCCACCGCCTGCTTATGTTCAAATGGCTGATATAGAAATAACAACAATTGCTTGTGCAAGAACAGATGGTTTGGAACCAATTGCTTGTGCAGAAAATTATTTTTAAGCTGGCCCGCATTGGCCCGCCTGGCCCACCAACTCAAGGTGGATTGGTTTTGGTTGACATATTTTCATCCCGGCAAAAATTTGACCCGTCTCGCCCCGCCAATCCGTATTGACAGCTCTACCTTTGATTATCCATTTTTTTTTTTTTAATACTTCTGGTTGGTTGATAGCAGTGAAGTCACTTTGAAATTTCATTTATACTGTTTTATTGTTTTGAATTTTTCATAATTTCAAGGCTCACCATGAAATAATTATGTCCACCACGTTTTATATTAGATTTTTCATGAAGAGACGTATATAAAGGTTAATTTACAATGATATTTATAAAAATTAATAATAACCATTTTTAATTCGATCTCAGCTTCTTTTACTCCAATGAAAATGCTAAAAACAGAGTATAAATAAATAGCATCCCGTTTCTGATATCTTTAACTCCATTTTCGTTTGGGTGTGTTTTACTCCAATGAAAATGAAGGCTCTACAGCTTCGCCATCTCCTCTGCATCGTATTAGCCTTAGCCATATCTCGCTACATTCCCTCTCTGCTATATAGCGTCAAAACCCTCCCAATCTACTTGGCCGAGGCGATGCTCTCCGAATACTTCCGCTATTGCAATCTCTCTCCGGTAACCGTTGAACTGGACGACCGCCAAACAACGATGCTATACTGGATCACTAATCACCGCCAGTTCAATAAGACCAATTTGACCGTAATCCATGGCTACGGTGGCAATTCGCGGTGGCAGTTCTTCATGCAGGTGCGCGAACTCTCCCGAACCTTCAATTTGTACATACCGGATCTCCTTTTCTTCGGAGATTCATTCACGACGCGGAGCGAGCGGTCGGACGCATTTCAGGCGGAGTGCGTCTGCGAGGGTTTGAAAAAATTGGGTGTGGAGAAGTTCTCGATGTTCTCTATCAGCTACGGAGGGTTCGTAGGGTATCGTATGGCTGAGAAGTACGGGGAGATGGTGGAGAAGGTTGTGATTGCGAGTACGGGAATCGGATGTACGGCGGAGCAGAAAGCGGCACAGCTTAAGGAGATAGGGACGAACCTAAGGGATTTGTTGGTACCGAATGAACCGGAAGATTACCGGAAGTTGGTGAGATTGTGCTTTTACAAGTATGATCTTGGAAAGTGGATGCCTGATTTCTTCCTCAATGAATACATACAAGTCAGTGTTCCTTTCTCTAAATTACTTCAATAAATTACCCGAATTAATCGGCATTCAATTCAATTCAAAGTGGAGGATGTTATTGTGATATCTCCCAGTCTCATATCGAAAATATGTGAAAATTTAGTGTGATATATAAAGACTCATACACTACTACTAAGAATCAAATCATCTTTTAAACTTTTGGAGGAGGTCTGTAATGGGCTGTAGTTGATCCAATTGAGAAGGTACTTAGTGGGTCAATTTGTCCCCTACATAAATAAAATGTTACATATATTTATAGTTAACACATATTTGAAAAATAAATATTAATTAGAGAAGAAATAATACTTTTTTCAAAACTTTTAGATGGTTATGATTTGTAAGTAGCATGTGAATGTTGTGATACGCATACTTCATTATTAAACAAAACTAGATTGACTCCCGTGCGATGCACGGGGCCTTACTATATACTTCCTTCGTTCCATCCGAATTTGGACAAATTTTCTTTTTGGGCGTCCCATCTGAATTTGGACAACCCAAAAAGGAAAGTTTATAATAATAAAAAAATGGGCATACCCCACTCACTCATTAACTCCACTCATTCTCCACCATACAATTTATTCAACCAACCACTATTAACTCCACTCATTCTCTCTCTTCATTTTCTACCACACATTTTTATTATCTTATTGTTATTTCTTAATCTCCGTGTAAAGTAACTTTGTCCAAATTCGGATGGGACGGAGGGAGTATTCAAAAGACAAAAATTGAAATAAAATAAACCAAGAACTCAATTTGTTTATACATTATGGAATACTTTCTTAAAGACTACATTGTCAGTACATAAAAATTAGAAAACAATGAAATAGAAATAAAACAAAAATTATAAAGATTGTGCATTTCTCTATATGCAATTCTGTAGTATTTTATGATTTAAAAAATTTAAATAAAACACACGAACATGTTAATGAAATACGAAAGAAGTTATTTTTATAATTAGTGAAAATAATATTATTATCTTTATCATTCATAATCACTTTTATTTTATTTTGTATTCTTTTTCATTTCATATGTACAAATAAAAAAATTCATCATTTATAAATATAAATTTGTTAATTATCCTTTAATAATTTTTCACTTTCTTTTTAGTGAAAACTATTTAAAATTATTTATTATTTGAAATTATTTATTAAATGAAATTATTTGAAATTATTTATTATATAAAAAATAATCCTAAGTCAAGGCCTAAGCCATGGCCGATCAATGGCCAAGCCATCCAATATCAATGCGTGATCCCCTTGGCTTAAGCCTCATTATATAATCAAGACAAGCCTAAAATTTTTGTATTTTTTTCATGTGGGATAAAACCAAGGCCAAGGCCACGGGCCAAGGGCAAGGGCCACGGCCAAGGGCCAAGGCCAAGCATGATTTCCCACATTGAAGAAAAAAGAATGCAAAATGGCCTTGGTATATAATAAGCCAATATATACGAAGGCAACCCATTTTCTTTTGATTATTTTTCCATGTGGGATAATTGATAAAGGCCAAGGGCCAAGGCCAAGGCCAAGGCCAAGGCTGGCCGAGCCAAGGCCAAGGGCCACGACCAAGGTCTTTTTTTTTTTCGATTAAATTAGTAAAGGATAATTAACGAATTTATATTTAAAAAGGAGAATTTTTTCCTTTGTTGAAATCATCGGGGCTACGGGCCAATACAAAGTCCAAAGGAAAAGCAAGGGCCAAGATCGGCCCACGGCCAAGGCCAAGACGGCCATGGCTGGCCAAGGCCGCCAAGGGCTAAGGCCGCCAGGCCACTACTAATGAGAGGAAACAATGGCTTTGAGTCAATATATACCCAATCTTGATATTATATATAGATAGATTCCAACTCATCATCCTATACCCCATCACTTTTATTTTATTTTGTATTCTTTCTTATTTCATTTGTGCAAATAAAAAAATTCATCTTTTTTAAATATAAATTTGTTAATTATCCTTTACTAATTTTTCAATTTCTTTTTAGTGAAAATTATTTATTATTTGAATTTAATTATTATATGAAATTATTTGAAATTATTTATTATATGAAAAATATTCCTAAGTCAAGGCCTAAGCCATGGCCATCCAATGTCCAAGCCAGCCAATATCAATAACTAATCCCCTTGGCTTAAGCCTCATTATATAACCAAGACAAGCCTAAAACTTTTGTATTTTTTCCATGTGGGATAAAACTAAGGCCAAGGCCAAGGCCAAGCATGATTTCCCACATTGAAAAAAAAAGAATGCAAAATGACCTTAGTATATAATGAACCATTATATACCTGGGCAACCCATTTTCTTTTGATTATTTTTCGATGTGGGATAACTCCCAAGGCCACATGGCCAAGGCCATGCCCGGCCAAGGGCGAGCCAAAGCAAGGCCACGGCCATCCAAGGCAAGGCCACGGCCGAGCCAAGGCCCAAGTCCAAGTCAAATTTCAAATTTTTTTTTTCAAATAAATAATATCTTAATATTTATATTTTTTATTCTGTATAAAAAATACTCCATCCGTCCCACCTCACTTGACACCCAATAGGTGGGCACAATAACTAAGAAAAAAGAATAAAATAAAAAAAATATGTGATAGAAAATGAAGAGAGAGAATGAGGGGGGTAAATAGTAGTGTTGGTTGAATAAATTGAGTGGTGAAAAATGAAGAGAGTAAACTTTATTTTATTTTATTTTAATTAAATGAGGGGGGTGCAAAAGATTTTTATCCCTTTTTCGAAATCAAATGAAAGAAGTCTCAATTTAAAGAGAAAATATGTAACAAATTTCGATTTATCCGGTAAAAACAGTTAAATAAAGCAATTTTTTTTCCTTCTCTAATTAGTCCTTTTAAAGGAATTTTTAACAATTTCTTTCAACTATTTTTAGAAAAAATTCTTAGTCAAAGCCAAGGCAAATGCCAAGGCCACGGCAATGACCGCCATGCCAAATGTCAAAGCCAGGTATGGTATAAGTTGCTCATCATCATCCCCTTATATAGCAATAGCCTTTGATTTTTTTGATTTTCTTTCAATGTGGGATAACATCCCAAGGGAGGTGGCAAGGCCACACGGCCAAGGACATGGTCGACCAAGGCCGAGCCAAAGCAAGGCCGAGCCAAAGCAAGGCCAAGGGCGAGCCACAAGCCTTTGATTACTTTCCCTTCATTTCGATGTAGGATAACTCCCAATGCCACATGGTGAAGGCCATGGCCGGCCAATGCCGAGCCAAAGAAAGGCCACGGCCATCCAAAGGCAAGGCCACGGCCGAGCCAAGGCCCAAGTTCAAGTTCAATTTCTATTTTTTTTTTGAAATAAATGATATCATAATATTTATATTTTTTATTTGTATAAAAAATAATTTATTTTTTTAAAAAATAATAAAAGTAAGTGAGAATATTTTTTGGATATATATATAAATTAATGAAATATTTTGACACATTTGAATTTTTTATTTTGAAATATCTGAATCTGACCCGAATATTTAAGGGCAATATCCGAATCCGATCCAAAATTACTTGATCCGAGGCCCGATCCGAGGCCAAGGGCGAGGGCATAGGCCAAGGCCACGGGCAAGGGCCAAGGCCTTGGGCAAGGGCCACGGCCGGCCGAAATTACTAAGCCTTGGCCAACTTGAGCATTATATAGGGAAGGGATAAAATTTTAGCTTGATTTTTATTCAATGTGGGATAAACTCCTCAAGGCCACGACAAAGGCTAAGGCCGGCCAAGGCGGAGCCACAGCCAAGGCCAAGGCCGAGGCAAGGCCGAGCCACGGCCGGCCAAGGGCCACGGCCTAATGAGAGGCAAGGTCCAAGGCGGTCCATGTGCAAGAAGGGCCAAGGGCCAAGGCGGCCAAAGGGCCAAGGCCGGCCAAGGGCCAAGGCCTAATGAGAGGAAAGAGGGGCTTTGAGTCAATATATACACAACAAAGGCCATTTTCTTTTTTTTTGTAATCAATGTGGGATAAATGCAAGGCCAAGGCCACGGCCGGCCAAGGCAGGCCAAGGCAGGCCAAGGCCTTTTGGCCTTTTTAATTGCAAAGTTGCCATATTGTGAAAAGACGGAAATGCCCCTCATTCCCCCTTAAATTATCAAAACCTTGTTATTATTTATTTATAGATTATTTATTATATGAAAAATAATTCTAAGTCAAGGCCTAAGCCATGGCCGGCCAATGGCCAAGCCAGTAATATCAATGTCTAATCCCCTTGGCTTAAGCCTCATTATATAACCAAGACAAGCCTAAAACTGTTGTATTTTGTCCATGTGGGATGAAACCAAGGCCAAGGCCAAGGGACACAGCAAAGGGCCAAGGCCAAGACCAAGCATGATTTCCCACATTGGAAAAAAAAGGAATGGAAAATGGTCTTGGTATATAATGAGCCATTATATACCAAGGCAACCCATTTTCTTTTGATTATTTTTCCATGTGGGATAATTGATAAAGGCCAAGGGCCACGGCCAAGGCTGGCCGAGCCATGGCCAAGGGCCACGACCAAGGCCTTTATTTTTATTTTTCGATTAAATTAGTAAAGGATAATTAACGAATTTATATTAAAAAAAAAAGAATTTTTTCCTTTGTCCAAACCATCGGGGCTACGCGCCAATATAAAGTCCAAAGGCAAAGCAAGGGCCAAGGCGGTCCATGGCCAAGGGCCAAGGCGGCCAAAGGGGGAAGGCCGGCCAAGGCTGGGCATGAGAAGCGGCCAAGGGCTGTGCCACCACTACGCCTAATGAGAGGAAACAATGGCTTTGAGTCAATATATACCCAATCTTGTTATTATATATAGATAGATTCCAACTCATCATCCTATACCCCATCACTTTTATTTTATTTTGTATTCTTTTTCATTTCATTTGTACAAATAAATAAATTCATCATTTATAAATATAAATTTGTTAATTATCTTTTACTAATTTTTCAATTTCTTTTTAGTGAAAAATATTTGAAATTATTAATTATTTGAAATTATATATTAAATGAAATTATTTATTAAATGAAATTATTTGAAATTATTTATTATATGAAAAATAATCCTAAGTCAAGGCCTAAGCCATGGCCGGCCAATGGCCAAGCCAGCCAACATCAATGCGTGATCCCCTTGGCTTAAGCCTCATTATATAACCAAGACAAGCCTAAAACTTTTGTATATTTTCCATGTGGGATAAAACCAAGGCCAAGGCCAAGGCCAAGGGCCACAGCCAAGGCCAAGGTCCAAGGCCAAGGGCCAAGCATAATTTCTAACATTGAAAAAAAAAAAGAATGCAAAATGGCCTTGGTATATAATGAGCCATTATATACCAAGGCAACCCATTTTCTTTTGATTATTTTTCCATGTGGGATAATTGATAAAGGCCAAGGGCCAAGGCCAAGGCTGGCCGAGCCAAGGCCAAGGCCAAGGCCAAGGGCGACGACCAAGGGCTTTTTTTTTTTTCGATTAAATTAGTAAAGTATAATTAACGAATTTATATTTATAAAAGATAATTTGTTCCTTTGTCTAAATCATTGGGACTACGGGTCAATACAAAGTCCAAAGGAAAAGCAAGGGCCAAGACGGTGCATGGCCAAGGGCCAAGGCGGCCAAAGGGCGAAGGCCGGCCAAGGGCCAAGGCCGGCGAAGGGCCAAGGCCAGGCCACGGCCTAATGAGAGGAAACAATGGCTTTGAGTCAATATATACCCAATCTTGTTATTATATATAGATAGATTCCAACTCATCATCCTATACCCCATCACTTTTATTTTATTTTGTATTCTTTCTCATTTCATTTGTACAAATAAAAAAATTCATCTTTACTATTTCTTCAATTTCGTTTAAGTGAATTATTTGAAATTATTTATTATTTGAAATTATTTATTGTATGAAATTATTTGAAATTATTTATTATATGAAAAATAATCCTAGGTCAAGGCCTAAGCCATGGCCGGCCAATGGCCAAGCCAGCCAATATCAATGCCTAATCCCTTTGGCTTAAGCCTCGTTATATAACCAAGACAAGCCTAAAACTTTTGTATTTTTTCCATGTGGGATAAAACCAAGGCGAAGGCCAAGGCCAAGGGCAAGGGCCACGGCCAAGGCCAAACATTATTTCCCACATTGAAAAAAAAAGAATGCAAAATGGCCTTGGTATATAACGAGTCATTATATACCTAGGCAACCCATTTTCTTTTGATTATTTTTCGATGTGGGATAACTCCCAAGGCCACATGACCAAGGCCATGCCCGGCCAAGGCCGAGCCAAAGCAAGGCCACGGCCATCCAAGGCAAAGCCACTGCCTAGCCACGGCCGAGCCAAGGCCAAGGCCAAGGCCCAAGTCCAAGTCCAATTTCAAAATTTTTTTTATCAAATAAATAATATCTTAATATTGATATTATTAATTCTGTATAAAAAATATATTTTTTTTGACACAATAAAAATAAGTGGCAATATTTTTTGGATATATATATAAATGTATGAAATATTTTTACAAATTTAAATTTATTATTTTGAAATATTTATTTTAACAAATAAATAGCATCTTGATATATCCTCCTATCCGAAATAAATAATTTGTTATCAATTTAAAATGATTATACTCTCCTTTCCAAAATAAATATTAAGATAATTTTGTTTATACATATTCAAAACCATTTAAACTCATCATCCTATACCCCATCACTTTTATTTTATATTATATTCATTTTTTTAGTATATAATTATTATTATTATTAATATCATTTATAATTAAAATATTTACTTCACACTTAGTAATTTTAAATGAAAAGAAATTAAAAAAATAGGAAAGGATAATTAACAAATTTATATTTAAAATAGGGGATTATTTTTCTTTGTACAAATCAAATGAAAGAAGTATCTATTTAAAGAGAAAAAAATTATGAATTTAGGTGAAAAAATGAAATAAAAAAATAATAAATTAAAAAAATAGAATTTTTTTTATTATGATTTATAATAAAAAAATAATAATTCAGAATTCATGACTTTAAAAAAAAATTGCAAAATTAGTAAAGAATAATTAATAAATTAATATTTATACAAAAGATATTTTTTTTTCAAATCTAATAAAATAAGTCTCCACTTAAAGAGAAAATAATTAACAAATTTTGGTTTATCCGGATAAAGATTTAACTAAAGGCCTTTTTTTTTTTCAAATTAGTCCTTTTAACGAAAATTTTAACAATTGCTTTATCCGAATCCGACCCGAATACTTAAGGGCCAAACCCGAATCCGACCCAACATTACCCGATCCGAGCCCCGATCCAATTCAAGGCCAAGGGAGAGGGCATGGGCCAAGGCCATGTGCAAGGGCCACGGCCGGCCAAATTGACATTGCCATGGCCAGCTTCATGTATATATAGGGCAGGAGGAATTTTTTTTTTGTTTCAAACCAATGTGGGATAAACTCCCCTACAGGCAACGCCCAAGGCCAAGGCCGGCCAAGGCCGAGCCACGGCCAACGCCAAGGCAGGCCAAGGCCGGCCAAGGCCAAGGCCTTTTGCCCTTTTTAATTGCAATTTTGCCATTTCGTGAAAAGACTAAAATGCCCCTCAAAGCCCCTTTAATTACCAAAATCTTGTTTTTATATATTGATAGATCATACGCATGCTGCGGTTTGGAACGGTTTCTGGAGTCCATGATTTTTGGACCATGGGTCATTTTATACTTATAATTTATTATTCATCTATCTCAAATTAAATTTGTTTTTTATAGCGTATATTAAGCATAGGGGTGTAAATGGTTAGGTTTAGGCCAATTTACGGACCGAACTACTAGTTATCGGTTTGAAAAAAATCTCAAATCGAATCATGAAAAAATTCAAACTGAACCGAATCAAACCGCCATAATTTGGTTCGAACCGCAGTTTGATTTTATGGTTTGAACCGCGTGTTTAAACCACCATTCAAAGCAAGGTTTAAACCAAGAAATAGAACATTACTTAAATCATTAACTAGAGTATGGTTTCAGACTACATAATTCATTGTTATGTTTGTTTTTATTTTTCAGACATAACATAGATAAAAGATTCAGTATTTAAACACAACTTGAAATTGTGATTCAATGTTTATGATAAAAACATGTCACTTGAGTACTTGTAATGGTATATGCTAAATAGTGAATTAACATTATTACAAGAAGATTAAACAAAAGAAAAATGGGTTATGACTAAAACTCATGAATAAAATTAGGGATTTGCGATTGGATTTTGGAATTGACCTCTCCCAAAGATCTCATGTGGCTTCCCAATGAAGGAAATGCCACCATCCTTATCTTCGGTTTTCTTGTCAATGGCTTTAGTGAAGGCCTTGAATTCAGATTTGAGGATTTGGAAATGGGTTTGTTCGTCTAGCTCTAGAATTTGGGAAGGTGTGAGGGGTTGGTGCAATTGGGATTTACGATTGGATTTTTGGAGTTGTTTCTTGCGGAGGGTGTGGATGATTTTGGGGGTTGGGGTTACGCCTTCGTTGAGGAGGTTTCGCTTGATTATTTATGGGTTTGGAGAAGGGAGGCGAGGAAGAGGAGGGCCTTTTGGGCGGATTCGAAGTTCGATGGTGGGTTGAGGAATCAGTGGTGTTGGTTTTGGTGCAGAGGTGAGATTGGTGGCTGTCATTATCTTCATAGATTTGAGGATCTAAAAAAGTTGAGTTGGAGATGATGATAGTGAGAATTTGGAGGTTGTGTTGTTGGAGAGGAAGAAGATGGAGAGTGAGATGAGCTAGAGGTAGTGGTAGAGGAGAGAGATGGAGAGGAAGAAAAGTAACTAATGGAATTGTCGAGGAAGTTGGAGTTGGTCGAAAAAAATGGAGGTGGGTGGCCAGAAGTTATGCGGGGATGGGATTAAAGAGTTGATTGATTGTTTGTTGATTTTTTTTTGTATGAATATTGGGTTCGTAATGTTATTTTTTTAACAATTATTATTTTATTTAGCAAGTTGGTTAATTTCGTTAATAAAAATTAACGTCATTCAACTATGTTACCTTATTTGTAAAGAGACTTAAAAGTACATTACATTATATTGTTAATTTTAATATGTTCCATTAATTGTAATTGAGGGTGTAATACATTTCGTGTTTTTTTAATTATTCCCTTTAAAAATAGGTGAATTAGACAAAAAAAAAAAAAAAAAAAAATCTCACGTGTACTTATATTTAGTAGGTTGTTGAGTGTGAGATCTCCATTGCCATTGGGTAGGCTCCAAATGCATGATACAACAACACTGTGACATAATCCTTCACCTGTTGCATGATCGTGACAAACACGTAATAAAATAGATTTGTTTTCTTTTAATTTTGAACGTTTATTATTTTGGGACAAAGGAAGATCTTTTTTAAAAGGCAGACACAATAGTCATTCTCTCTTTGTTTTGTCTGTCCATGTCCAGGTAATATCTAATAAATACAAAAAGCAGAAGATAGAACTGGTAGAATACTTGATGAATGAGAAAGTTGATCCCGATAATCTTCCCCTTCTCACCCAGGTAAACTTAATTTCTCCGTCTCCGTCTCCTCTACTATACTCTTTTGGCCCTGCATTTTTTTTATTTAATGTTTCACATTTATTATAAGGCAAAAGGAGCATATACAAACTCGATCAAAGAACATTTTTTTTCTCTTTCTTTCTCTGATTTAATTTGATTGTTATTTGGCGCAAGGAAACACTACTTATATGGGGTGAAAAGGACATTGCATTTCCCCTATCTATGGGAGAACAGTTGCAAAGGTAACTTCTTCTGATGGTTATTTTATTTTATTTTTTTCTTATGTTTTACGTACATACATTTTATTTTTATTTTAGTAAGTACTTCTTCCTCTGTCCAATTTTTTTTTCTTTCATTTTGCTATTAATCAAAAATAAACTTATTTTGAGACGATAGTAATAACACATAATAATGGTTGTGGGTGCAGGCACTTGGGTTCAAAAGCCAAGTTAGAAATACTAAAGGACACAGGGCATGCCACAAATGTGGAAGCTCCTTATATACTTAATCAGCTCATTGTTTCTTTTGTATTAGGTACTTATGGCTAGCTCAAACTATTTACTGAAAATATATTAAATAATTCTATCGTACTGTACTATGGAGTGGCTTGCCACATTAGTAGGGCTGGGCGGACATGTAATAATAATCATTTAACGTTGTTGTATGTATCCGAGGCAATTGAGCGAAAAGTTTATAAACAATACTCCGATCCCTCCATCCTACTTCAAGATCAAAGTGTCCATGATATAATTTCACGGTTCTTAAGGAAGATGTCTATATGAAGCTCCCTCAAGAATTTGCAAACGATGGTGATACACGAGTTTGCAAGTTACAGAAGTCACTTTATGATCTTCGTCAAGCATCTCATAATTGGTATCACAAATTCACTCGGGCTCTCCTTGATATTGGTTTTCGCCGGTCGAAGGCGGATCATTCTCTCTTCATCTTCAAACATGGTACTACATATGTGGCAGCTCTCATTTACGTCGACAATGTCATATTGGTTGGGAACGATATTCACAAAATAACTTATGTGAAGTCATACCTGAAATTTAGCATCAAGGACCTTGGTCCTCCTAAGTATTTATTGGGAATAGAAGTTGTAAGATCCTCCGAAGGAATTGTTCTTAGTCAATGAAAATATACCGTTGATATCTTGGAAGAATGTGGTCTACAGGGAGGGCGGCCGAGTGCCTTTCCTATGGATCAAAATTTACGCCTTCTTGCCAAAGATGAGACTCCACTCGTTCATGCTTTGCAATATCGAAGACTAGTGGGACGTTTACTCTACTTGACTGTCACTAGACCGGATATTCAATTTGCAGTTAACATGTTGAGCCAATTTGTTTCTGCACCTCGCCGAAGTCACATGGATGCAGCCATGCGAATCTTACGGTTTCTAAAGGGCACAACAGGACAAAGTATTTTTCTTCCGTCTTGAGGAAACTTGACACATGAGGCTTATTGTGATGCCGATTGGGGTGGGGGTCAACTGACACGGCGTTCATGTACGAGCTACATCATGTCATTAGGTGGTGCCCCTATATCTTGGCGCACAAAGAAGCAATCTGTTGTTTCCCGTTCTTCGGCTGAGGCAGAATATAGAGCTATGGCGGCCACCGTAAGTGAGCTTTTGTGGCTCCGTTGACTTCTCGTTGATTTAGAAGCACCACAGTCCCACGCCACTGCTCTTTATTGTGATAACCAAGTTGCCAGACATATTGCCAACAATCCCGTGTTCCATGAACGTACTAAACATGTGGAAATGGATTGTTATTTTGTTCGCGAGCGACACTACAAGAAAAAGAGGAATATGCGATGGCCTATTGCGATGGCAGAAAATGCCGTCACAGTAGACATGTTTAGGCGATGGCTAATGTGAGCACCCCAACCCGGGACCTATCACGTGTCCCGAGCTAAGGGAGCTCAAACTAAGAAAATCCATCTAAATTTTTAAACATTTATTTGCCTTTAAAAGAAAACCACTTTTCAAACTTCCAAATAAAAATCAATTGATAATATCCCTGCTTAAAGGAAATCCAACTACAACTTTAATAAACCGAAATCTAACCAATTACATTGGAAACCTTAATTAACCTTGTTTAACAAAAGAGTTTTCCATACAAATTACAAAAGAAGAATACTTAATAAATACTCCTAACAACCGACTCCTATACTCAACTTGTCAAGCCCCAAAAGCAAAAGTCCAAAATGAAATCCCCGGCCTCACGGGTTCGGGTCACCTGTCTCGGAATCTAAAACAGTAAAGGGAGAGGGGTGAGAATAAATCTCAATGAGCTATTATGATATGCAGCAAGATGCCAAACAAAGTGCAACACATAGCATGGTAGCACATAACACATTATGAAAGCGGTAAACACCTTTCGTTACCTCATTTTACCTTTCCCGTCTGAACAATAAGTCGTACAACGTGGGAGTAAAACTCCACTCTTTGGTGAATTGCCTCCAGCACATTCACCTCTTATAGGACTCATACCCCGTAGATCCATATAAGAAAGGATACCTATATTAGAGTATCCAACAATAATATCGTCCTCCTTACAACGATCGCAACAGTCCGTAAAGCCTTTTGGGTCACATCTGATCGTTAGCCGCGGCCCCCACTCCGTGGCCACAGAGTGGGGAAGGGTCACCGGTATGACGAACCTTCAATCACTTATTGAACAAATCAATAATTGATTGAAAACCATCATACCCACCCGAACATAAACACTCTCAAGCACATAATAGATACTTGAGATAATCCACAAAACGGGATAACAATATAACAACATGGTAATGTATACTCATGCTAAACAGAACCATAGTACAACAATTCATGTAATACACAATGCATAACCCATCAATGCATATGAACTCAATTTAAGGTAACAATATAACCACATAATCCACATCGGAATACAATAAAATCACGAGCCAGATAGTCCTCAACCGGGATACAATACTAGCAACAAACCAGATAATCCACAACGGGAAAACGACACAACCATATACCAAATAATCCACAATTGGGATAATCATGCTACAGTGATACATATACATTAACACAATAGTGTGGCCTATGGTTTTAAACATGATTCAAGCTAACTACCCAGAGTATGGGCAAGTAAGGTCACCGAGTATCATAAACCAATCCTACGAAGTCATTACTCAACCTTGAATAAATCTTATTAAAAGTGCAAGACCTACTTCCCAAGTTTGGACCACTTTCCGAACAATATTTGACTACTCCTACAATTCCATTTTGACCAATTAAAAAGTCATGGTCAAGCCAAAGTATCCTACTCTAACTCAGGTTAAAGAGGATCAATTCGTATCCGGGTTGATTAGGTTCTACTAATTTATATTGGGTGGGAGTCACCATTTCTAAGAGGTCAAACAACTTGCTAAACAATTCTTATTTAAATTGAAAAAGGTTGGTTCAGGGGCTTGGGCGACCGCCCTAACCACTTGGGCGACCGCCCAAGTGGACTTCCTAGGAATTTGAGGTTTCTGCCATCTTGGGCGACCGCCCTAACCTACTTGGGCGACCGCCCAAGTGTCGGCTCGACCCAATGCAGATTTTTACCCCCTTTAAGCCTAGGTTTCAAATCCTTCTAACTAAGCTTAGTTCAAGAACACCAAATGATACTTCAATCTTATCAAGTCCCAACAAACATGTAAACTCCAAAACCAATTAACCCTAGATTATTTACCACTACCATTTCTACCCATTTCACCATTTCAAATGAATTCTAACTTTCCAAATCAAATTCCACCCATTCCTTTAAATCTAAATCAACTCCCATAAACCATAACATCTTTAATTTTAAGTCATTAACCCATTTCCCAACTCCAAGAAGACTTCCAAAACATATAACAACAACAACAACAACAACATAGTTCATGAACATTAAAGAAGGGAAAGTCATAATAACTCACTTTAGGGTTTTGCAAAGGGAAGGTTGATCTTTCTAGCTTGATGAATTCTCCTAGGTGATTCCACTTCAAAAATGCCCTTAGATTTGAATTTGGAGGAGAAATGTCTTGAGTTCAAAGCTTGGAGGAAGGGGCTTCCATGGAGTTTCTCTAGATTTTTCTCTAAGAAGGAAGTGGTGAATGAATGAAGGAGGAGGAAGGGAGTAAGAGGAGGATGATGGAGAGGGGGGGCCGGATATGGAGGGAGAATGGGGGAGGCACATGGCAAGCCTAGGAGGGAGTAAGACTTTGGCCCCCCATGGGAAAATTATCTAAGGCTTCCACTTTAAATTTAACTAACCTTTACTCAAATAATTCATCCTACTCAATTAACCTCCTTGCACTATTTATCATATTTCCATTTTTATTATTTCTTCAAGGTTCTTATTTAATGTCTAATAAATTCATAAAAGATTCTAAATTTACTTCCCACCCAAATTATCTTAAATTACGAATTTTAAAGACATAATTGAACACATAAAGATAACATGAATATTAAAAGCATATAATATACTATTTAAAATTAGTGCCTAGGGTTGGGGTCGTTACAGCTAAGGCAATCGCAAATAAAATGGTCGCATTTTAGAGTGGCAGTCCAAAAAACCTTGAAAATTTTCGCGGCCCAATTTGACGGGAGAGACATTTCAATATGCGACTGCATTAATAAATATGTGATGGCCTTAGTCGTCTCCTAACCTATTCAGTAATAAATCAATTTTCAAAATAAATAAATAAATAAAATTTAATAATAAAAATAAAAAAGCCATCGCATAACGTAGGTTAAAAAAAAATTTGTATTCTCTCTCCTCTCATTCTCTTTTGCAACGCCACCAACTCACTTCTCTCTAAAAAATCCACGCCGCTTCATCTCTCGGTCGGTTAGGGCTCCGGATCCTTCGGCTTCCTCCGGCAGCAACAGGTGATCTCTCTCTCTCTACCTTTCTCAAGCTTTCATGGTTGTAAATTACAATGCAAAGAATCGTCCTAGTCAATTACCTTTTCTACCTTCGATTACTTCTTGCTAACATTGCCCAAATTGCTCTCTTCTCGGGTACCTTTAAACGTGCACATCAACTGTTCGAGGTACTTACTCACTGATTTCGTTTTGTTTCCTGTGGGTTTTTTCGATTTATCTGTGATTTTTATTTGGTTTTACCTTTTCTGATTTGCGGCTTTGTTATATGAATTCTACCCCCGCATAAATGGCAGCAATTTATAGCCTTTACATTTTCAACAAATCAGGCGGTCCAATTTCTACAAGGTAATCAAACCCTGATCTTGAATCAATTTCCCCTTTGTGATATGTTTTACGATTTCAAGGATTTTATTGAAATTGAATTAGGATTATGGCTCGGCTGGACGAATGGATACAAATGATAGCTTGAGATTGGCCAGTTTGTGGCACTCGATGCACGCGATTTCTCAGCAGCTATCTCCTGTATCTGGGTGTTCAGGGATCGAGCTGCTCGAAGTTGACACCTTCGATCTACATTGCTTTCAGTCTCTTACTGGTATGCATTTTGTATTTTACATTCAGATTATGTCAATCAGTTCATTTTATGCTCAGTTAATTGAATTCATGATAACGAAATCTGTGCATTTAGAGACAAAATCTAACATGGCCTGAAGTAGTTAACACAGATATAATTGAATCTGACACATAGATAGTAATCTGAAATTATTCTTTAAACATACTTCCGTTGTTTGTTAGGCATCTTAGTAACGTTTGTACATAATTACCCTTAGTTTTTTCCTTATTTCAACAGGTTCATTCTAACATAGAGTTGATAAAGGAGAATATAGTAACTTAAGTAGAAAATAGAAACTCATTTTGGGACACAAATTTTCAAAAATGGACATTACCACTCTTGATTATCAAGCTGGTAGTTGGGATCAATTTCTGAATATTCAAAAAATAAAGTGGATCATTCAAAGTGGATTGGGGGACTATTAGAATTTTTGCATTAATAAATGTAACTTGATATTCCTTTTTAATGATCTCTATGAAGGCATAAGGATGGCCAAAGAGACTGATCTCAGTGCAATAAGGGAACTTATATAACCCTTGGAAGAATCTGGCACTTTGGTCAGGAGGACTGACGAGCAGGTTTGCACTTGTGCCCCTCTTACTAAATTTACATATTGCCGTAAGATCATTCTTATCAGTCACCAATTATTATGTTTCTTCCTTAACGAAACAATTGGATTGCTTCATTGTTGTGGAGAGAGAGGGACAAATTTTTGCTTGTGCTGCTCTGGTTCCTTTCTTTGAAGACAAGTGTGGAGAGGTTGCTGGTCTGGCTGTTTCTCCTGATTGTCGTGGACAAGGACAGGGAGACAAATTGCTTGGTATTATGCTTGAACTATTGTTTCTGAATGATGCTACTTGTGTGGCTATGCTTTTGGATTATTGGAAATGTTGTGGTCTTTTGTTCAACTGAAAGGAAGTTTTGTATGTCTGGTACTAAAAGGGAGGGAGGTGTTAAAAGCAAAACTACAAGAGAGCATGCACTGGGATGATTTGTAGAGATGTGGAGACCAGATTGAACTTTGTCAATGAAGCTCAGCTTTTACTGATATCTGAGGAAAGCTTATCTGAGCTCAACACTAGATTAAGCTCTAGTATGTTCTAATGCTTCAACTTCATTTGCAGTTACATATACATGTATCTGCGTAAGATTTGTAGTTGTGCAACCTATATAATCCTTTCTGTTGGTTGTAGTAGGTTTGAGGAAAAACTCTCATGCATCTCCAATCCAAGTCGGTCCAATGAGATTCCGCCCAAACCTTGTCATATGTGGGGGTCAGCCTTATGCAGAAGATGGGTGGAGAAATCTTAAAATAGGGAGCAAATATTTCACTGTAAGTAGAAGTTACTTTGGCTTTAAGAGAAAGCGTAATGCTTGAGGCACAAAATATTCATCAAGTTCTGGCCAGAAAATTACAACGGGCAATTCTTGATTCGTTAAATAATTTATTGATTCGGCCAGTAAAACAACCAACCAACTACTTCCAACAGTTATTTGTGGCAAAAATTTTCGTTATTTTTGTTCCTCTAGCATTACTCTTTAAGAGATACTTTTGTCTTCTTTTGAGGGTGTCTTTGTTTGCACATGCCAGTTCATTTACACATGTTTTTTTAATACAGTCACTCGGCGGTTGCAACCATTGTCAGATGATTAATTTGAATATTGAAGAGGGTGAGGTGCAGGTTTCGAAGTGGACAGTTGGCCGCTAAGCAATACTGGTAACTAGTACTAATATGCATATGTTACATGTTTATGACTTGGAAAACATTGTCAAAATTACTCAACTTCTTGACTCCTTATTACATGGTTTTTTTTTTGTTTTTTTTTTTTTTTTTTTTTGTTTTTTTTGAAATACCTGTTGAAAAAGCTTGGTCCTCTGTTTTCTGATAGTGAAGATAAACTTAACTCACAAGATATTATGTACATGTCTAAAAGGATGAGCAATGTTGTTCTGTAAATTTGTAATCATATACGATAGCTGAGTACTTCGACCAAATTGAGCTGTCAGTCGCTTTATTCTATCTCTATCAGAAATCCTGATTTCTTCTCTCTCTACTTTTTTTCGGTATCAGGATTGCTATATGATCGGGAGTGGGTCCTGAAAAGCGCAAGTGGTGATATTCTTACCCAGAAGAAGGTTGGCTATTTGTCTGAGTTTAGTGCTATGTTCATTTTCTTGACATTAATGCTTGATGTGTGAATATATTCTCTTATCTTTGTGGTGTTCATTTATCATGTGAGTTGTACTTTTAGAATACCAAATGCATCAGGACTCACAGTTCTAAAGACATTAATTAGCCGCTCTTACTAGTCTAGTTGGGTATACTTCTAAGCTTCTCTCAAGCTATTACATGTAACATCATGCTTTAACTCATCTTCTCTTGGTTTTGTAGGTTCCGGAAATGTGCTACATTAGTACCTCGATTGACCTGAATTTGGGGACACCTATTTGGTAGCTTCACCCCGTTGCAAAGACAAACTGCATATCAGACTTGCTTCAGATTCTTCATTTGCTGGGAGAGAAGAAATAGATGTACATACCCAGAGGTTTGATATTAAATTTTTGTCTTGTTTATGATCAATTATATACGAGGTACATACCCAGAGGTTTGATATTAAATTTTTGTCTTGTTTATGATCAATTATATACGAGGCTATAATAAGACACTCCGGCTGTCCCAAACTGACTATCTGAGTTTCTATTTTCAAGAGAAAATGATGTTCAAAGTAAGTCTGCACTTTCTACTAAAATTCACCTTTGTCAACTATCATGTCAAACGCTAACATGCAATGCTATAATGAGGAGTGTATTTATGCATATGCCCTTACAAATGGCTCAATAGATCAACGTTTTCCCTTTTTTCCCAAAAAATGAAAATTACCTGTATTGGAATGGATGGATGTTGTTGTCAGAAAAGAAATTATGATCTATGCCAAGGGTATTGCAGTTTTGAAGTTAGATTTTTTTTTCTTTGATAATACAAGTAATACTCACTTGAGGCACTTTCTTGCCTTTCTGAGGTTGGAAGATATTGCTTATTGTATGCATTTTCTGTGAAATGCTGATGATGAATAATCTGTTTCATCTTCCATCGATATGAAGTCCAGGCCTATGGTAATGAGATCAACACTTGGTTCAGCAATGCGGTGGGTCGATGTTGTTCCCTATTAAGAAGGTCTAGTTCGGAATACTTTTTCATTTCTAGCAAGAGAGCATGCACTGGGATGATTTGTAGAGATGTGGAGACCAGATTGAACTTTGTCAATGAAGCTCAGCTTTTACTGATATCTGAGGAAAGCTTAGCTGAGCTCAACACTAGATTAAGCTCTAGTATGTTCTAATGCTTCAACTTCATTTGCAGTTACATATACATGTATCTACGTAAGATTTGTAGTTGTGCAACCTATCTAGTTGATATGTTTTTAGAGAATATTTTGCTTTAGAGTGCCATGTGACTACTAGCCTATTATTATTTAGGACAAAGTATGTTAATTTTTTATTTTTTGAAACCTGGACAAAGAATGGTAGTTGGTTAGCAAGTTTAAGTACTTGGTATATCTTTTGGACAATGACAACTTTAGGTACTTCTTGGTGTATATTTTGGACAAAGAATGGCTGTTGGTTACAAGTTTATATAAAACTTGTGTTTATGCATATGAGTATTTTATTTAATTTTAGTTTTTATGAAAAAAAAAGTAGCAATTGCGAAAATAAAATTTATATAAATTTTGGGAATTCTATAAATTTCGAGAAATGTTTATGTGATGGCTAGTGCCATCTCTAAAGAACATCTCAAAGATTTTTGGCAAAATATGTGATGGCGGTTGCCATCGTATAGAATGTAAAATATACGATTGCAATTGCAGTCACATAATCAGTTTTTATGCGATGGCGAAGTCCATCTAATTTGATGACTATATGTGATGGTTAAAACCATCTTTGTTGACGACTATATGCGATGGCATTTTATTTCAAAAATAATATCTTTATTGAAAATAATATTTATATTATAAGATTAGATTAGCCATCGCATAAGGTGTTACGCATTACGCGATGGTCGCGGCTGTCGCATATACCTTTAGCGACAGGCCTAAGGCGACGGCCATTTTGATGAATTTTGCAATCGCATAAAGAATATGCGACGGTTTATAGACATTATGCGATGACTGAAAGCCATCGCAAAAAGTAAGTTTTCTTGTAGTGCGAGTCGAGTCCAAAGATGTTTCTCCGTGTAAGATCTCGTCTGAACTACAAGTTGCCGACATCTTCACTAAGGCGTTAGGGACTGCTCGCTTTCAATTTCTAGTTGGCAAGTTGGGCATTCGTGATCTTCATGCGCCAACTTGAGGGGGATTGATGGAATTGATAAATATTTGATTGGTATTTGATTGATATTTGTTACCTGTTTTATAGCATTGTAATTATCTATTTCCTTTCTTATATGGTCTTGGAGATTGTTTAGGAAGATACACAGAAAATTCGTATGATGCTGGTTGTGTATATATAGGACATATCATGTACCATTATCAGTAGTATGAAAAAAATATGAAAATCATTTTCCATATTGCCTTGAAATCTATCACCCTCGTAACTAACGAGACTGATGGCCATGGATGAATATTTTAACGGAGTAACCAACCATTGCAATTCAACAATGCAAATGGAGATTTTCATTTTTCACGCCAGTGCTCTTGTTTTCGTTGTCACAGAATATAGCGTCAAAAGCCTTGGGTATTTTTTCCTCGTATTTCAAAAAAGAAAGTTAAGTGGGGTATTAAGTTTCATTGGTGGAGAAGTAATATGTGTTGGAAAAATTGTGTATTAATGTGAATAAGAAATTGATTTTCTCTAGTTAAAGTGGAATTTAAGGTGCGATCTTTGGGTTTGTGGATAATTAACCAAAAATTGAATTCCTTTTAAAAGAATTATGAGATTTTTATGTTTGAGTTGTTACAAGAACAAATATGAGTTATTTCTCATAATTGCTCTATTATTTAGGGATTGATTTCTCTAATTAAGTTAGAGAATATGTAACAACACAAATCATAATGTTGAGGTTAATTATACATGATTAATGTCAATTAATTCTAAGTTTCCTACATGTTTTTCATATATTTGTTGTTGTCTTTTTTTTTTTTGCTAGGAAAAAGAAGATAGATGATAGAGAAGATTGAAAGATAATATGAGAGTCTCATGTTGTAACTCTAGAGCCTAGGATTCTATTGTCTAAAATTTTCTTTTGGTCTTTTTCTTTGAATTTCTAGTTGGTGATTTAATTCAAGCATGCGTTCAATTCGCCGGGAGGCTCAAGTGCGGAGTTGCACCCGGTTCGTCCATTCTATTATCTTGTCTAACGCCCGTGGAAGCCTCGAGCACTCTTAGAGAGGGGGACAAATTAGTATTTAGGAAAGTGTATAAGATCAATCCAGTAAAGAAAACCCAGTTCAAGAAACGAGCAAAAATGATGTGAAAATCGCGGTTTCTATGAACACAAGAACCATAGTTGAGACGGAATCTGTACACAGGGCAATGGGTTTCTATGAGCACAGGAGGGAGCCCGCCAATTTTTTCTGAGAGGATAAGAGTTTGGTTGTTGGGTTTTTTGCAAGGGAGATGATATATCAATTTTTGTTTGAGAATTGTTATTTGCCCCATAACATTACTCAATACCCCCTTGATAATAATTGTTACAAAAAGCCATTCATTGAAAAGACCAATGTACCCTTGTCTTCAACCTCCAAATTAAAAATTCATTTCATATCTAATTTTAAACTTATTCTCAGATGGGTGTTGGGTGTGTTGATTTTGTAGCTAGGTCTTGATATTTGGCGAGGAAGTCATCTCCCAAAAGTCAGGCCACCTCAATTGACCCAATTATCTGTTATGAATTGAAGTTCTTGAAGCTCTGCTGTTCATTGATTAGGGTTTCTGTTTAGGAAATATGATTCCCTACCGATAAGATGAAATTGGCGGGGAAGAAACTATCTTTGTTATTTTTCTCTGTACGAGATTGAATCGGCCACGCAAAACTTTGATGAGGAATTGGTCATTGGTCGGGGTGGATTTGGGAAGGTTTATAGAGGTACCTTTGATGATGGTTCAACTGCGATTAAGCGCTTGGACTCCGGATCTAAGCAAGGTGCCTCTGAGTTTCAGGCTGAAATCGAGACGCTTTCTAGGTTAAGACATTGTCACCTAGTGTCCCTGACTTATCAAGACCTAGCTACAAAATCAACACACCCAACACTCATCTGAGAATAAGTTTAAAATTAGATATGAAATGGGTTTTTAATCTGGAGGTTGAATATAAGGGTACATTGATCTTTTCGATGGATGGCTTTTTGTAACAATTATTACTGCAGGGGTATTGAGTAATGTTGCGGGGGCGAATAACAATTCTCTTTTTGTTTCTACATTTCTTTTCATTTATTCAATTGATGTTGATTAATGTCCATATAAAGCTTTCGTTGGAGCTATTTTGTTAAAGTTTTGGCAATAGTTTTTGTTGTTAGGTTTGCAATTATTTTGATGGGTTTAATACTGAATTGTTTAATGGCAGACGGTGATGATGGTTGGGATGGCGTTGAAGGAGGTAAATGGATTGAGAAAGAAGATGATGATGAGGAAATTGAATTGCCCCCAGAAGAATGTAATCTGTACACAGGGCAATGGGTTTCTATGAGCACAAGAATTTAATTTTGACATTTTTTATTTTTTTTATTTATTGAATTATTAGGGACGAAATATTTCGCTGGTGAAATAAAAATTTAATTAAAATAAATTACATCAGTGACGGAATATTCCGCTGGTGGAATAAAAATTTAATTAAAATAAATTAAATCAGCGACGAAATATTCCGCCGGTGGAATAAAAATTTAATTAAAATAAATTAAATTAGCGACGGAATATTCCGTCGCTGAAATAAAAATTAAATTAAAATAAATTACATCAGTGACGGAATATTTCGCCGCTGAAATAAAAATTAAATTAAAATAAATTACATCAACGACGGAAATTTTCGTCGCTGACCACCGGCGGAATACGATTTTCGTCGATGTTCACCGGCGGAAATTGGTCTGCCGGTCCACTGCGGCGGGTTGCCAGTGACGGACCATCGACGGAATAATTCCGTCGGTGGATTAGCTTTAGCGACGGAATTACCACTTTAGCTGCGGAAATTTCCGTCGCTAAAACATGTTTTTCTGGTAGTGTGGAACCTAGAAGAAGGTGTGCTAGTTTGTAGAGTTATTGTGTGACTTGAGACAAGTACAAATATAAGGACATCAAAAGTTTGGTTGTGTGGATTTAAACTAGAGTGACTACGTTACTTTGTTAATTTAATCCAAAAACGATATGTTATGCTAAGAAAAATTCTTGTAAATTTGATTCGTTTATTCAATTTCAAGGAAAACTAATAAACTCGTTGTTAAACAAGTCATTAGGAGGATATTCTTGATAAATTTTGAAAGGATCAATATGGAATAACTAGAATTAAAATGAATTTGAGTTAACGCTTATCAAATGGATAAAGCTTATGTTAACAAGATGGTATGTTGCTAAAGTTAATTTATGATTAAAAAGACATATAGCAATGTGTGTAATGGTAGTCTAGACATGTATGTCTAAGACATAATACCATTAAACAACTACTCTCAACTGAATTGACTATGTGAAGTCAAATAATAAACGACTCCGTTAGCCAAATGGTTAAACTGAGAGTTAGTTGTAAATTTTGAAAGGAATGTGACATTAGCCTCTTAGAAGTTAAACACAGCGGAAAATCAAACCTAATTGACTGGAGATCCCAAGATCTAGGTTTTCAAAGGGGCAACCTACCTGTTAAAAGGCTTGTAGTGTCACTGTGGGCCATTCCTAAAGTGACATCCCGAAAAGAAAGGTTAAGCTTATAGCTTTTATTGATTCTTGCACTTCAAAATTGTCAAGCGGGGTAATACGGGTTACTTTTAAGAATAACTTATGTGAGAGAGAAGTAGGGGTCGCTTCGAGGAGAATTGTGTGAGGCTCAATTCTCAGACCCTCTCAAAGAACCAGGCATTATGTTCATGGCCACGAATGAGCATAGCTATGAAAATTGAACTATGTTAGGACAATACTTGTGTCAAGTATATGATCGGCTACACAAAAAGCATACCGGTTCAAGGACATCGCGTCTACCGACTAGCGAGTAGAGTAAATATGATTGTACGAGTGAAGGTTCAAAGGGCAAACCCCTACCTGTCATATGCAAGTTTTCATCTGGCGGACTTTATCATCAACTTTTCTCGAATCAATTTCTATTCATGTGGGGGATTGTTGGAAAAATTGTGTATTAATGTGAATGAGAAATTGATTTTCTCTAGTTAAAGTGGAATCCAAGGTGTAACCTTTGGATTTGTGGATAATTAACCAAAAATTGAATTCATTTTTAAAGGAATTATGAAGCTTTTATGTTTGGGTTGTTACAAGAACAAATATGGGTTATTTCTCATAATTGCTCTATTATTCATGGATTGATTTCTCTAATTAAGTTAGAGAATATATAACAACACAAATCATAATGTTGAGATTAATTATACATGGTTAATGCCAATTAATCCTAAGTTTTCTACATGTTTTTCATGTATTTGTTGTTGTCTCTTTTTCTTGGCTAGAAAGAAGAAGAAAGATGATAGAAAAGATAGAAAGATAATATGAGAGTCTCATGTTGTAACTTTAGACCCTAGGATTCTCTTGTCTAAAATTTTCTTTTGGTCTCTTTCTTTGAATTTCTAGTTGGCGATTTAGTTCAAGCATACGTTCAATTCGCCGGGAGGCTCAAGTGCGGAGTTGCACTCGGTTCGTCCGTTCTATCCTGGGAGACTAACGCCCGTGAAAGCCTTGAGCACTCTTAGAGAGGGGGACAAATTAGTCTTAATAAAAGTGTATAACACGGCTCAGACACAAGTGAATCAAGATGACTTCCATACGATTTTCTCTTTTCATTTTCTATTCTGTATTGTAAATTGTATTCCAATATTATTGTAATCCTTCATATTGTGCTCATTATTTAAGATTTTGTCCAACAATATGTTGCTAAATGAAGACTGAGATTTTGGATGAAATAATTTACCACAAATTCTTTTAATTTTATAAATATAAGTATTCACATGATGTTAAATGATTGTTTATTATTATTTTCTTAAATAAATAAAATAGTTACCATTAGATTAATTAGATTAGATGGAGTTTCTAAAGTGGATGTACAAATGACATACTCCCTCCGTCCCAATAAAAGCTTCACCAATTACTCAAAAGGGCGTCCCGTTAGAAGCTTCACCTTTTCTTTTTTGGACATAAAATATTATTATTTCCTCCACTCATTCTCTCTCCTACATTATTTTAATACTCACAACACCATTATAATTTATTATTCCCTCCACTAATTCTCTCTCCTATTTTCAAATTACACTCACAACATTTTTTTTCCCTCCCATTACCATAATTCCCGTGCCCAAGGAAAATGGTGAAGCAATTGGTGGGACGGAGGGAGTATTTAAATTAAATGGACGTTCCTGCAATCCTTCCCTTTTTTTCAGCTTAATAATATTTCCTTTCCCATCTGTCTTGTTGTTTGGCTATTATTTTAATAATTTCAAGGCTCACCATAAAATAATTATGTCCACCACGTTTTTTTATATGACTAGTTTAGATTTTCATGAAGAGACGTATATAAATTATGAAGGTTAATTTACAATGATATTTGTAAAAACTAATAATAACCATTTTCATCATTTTATATATAGAAAAAGGAGCAATAAAATAAGAACCAATGGCAGATCTACCTGCCCATTTTTTTTAAGGAAGAATTTTACTTTTTTTTTTTTTGAAGCATATAAAAAATAGATAGCTATATATTCCCTCCGTCCCGCTAACAAACTGTACACTTTTTTTATTGGGCGTCCCATTACAAATTTTCTCATTGGGCGTCCCATTACAAACTGCACACTTTCTAAAATGAAAAAGAATCTTTACTATTCTCTCCACTCATTCTCTCTCCTACATTATTTTAATACTCACAACACCATTATAATTTACTATTCTCTCCACTCATTATCTCTCCTATTTTACTTTTACACTCACAACATTTATATCATTATTTTTTTTCTTAATTCCCGCGCAAACATTAACCGTGCGATTTCTACCGGGCCGGAGAGAGTATATAGTTCAAAGTAACAAATATATATACATAAATGCATGTCACTGCTATTAAACTTATAATATAAAACTATTTTTTTTGAAGCATATAAAAAAAATATATAGCTATTCTTTTGGGACAGTGAGAGTATTTTTTTTCTCCAGAACTACTAGAAACAATATTATTTAAAAAAAAGAAAAAAGAAATATAGAATAAATTTTTCCTTTGTAAGAAATCTGTCTCATTTAACAATGTTTTTTTTTTTCATAAAAAAAGAGTGATTTTTAAGCATTTTTGCTTCCTTGAATTACTTAATTATATTATTTTTAAGAATTGAATAATTTTTAGGCAAAAACATTAAAATATGTCTTCTTTTTTTCTTTTTTTTAGATGAAGGGAATATAAAGAATTAACCAAGCTGGTCGGCTTACTTGCGGTGCTGTTTTTTTTATTTTTATTTTGTTGGTTTGCATTTAATGTAGTGTGATTTAATGAGTTACTGATCTGAGAAGATGACAAGTTATGTGCGCTTATATGCATGCATGTGTTCACTCTGTTGAGCCAGAGAAAGGGAAAGAAAGGAGAGAAAATTTATAAAAAAAATTCTTTTTTAGCTTGCTTTCGAGATTTTTTAGGGAGAAAGTGGAAATAAAGGGAAGAAAAATTTTTAGGATTTTCCTACCAAAATTTTCCTCCAAAAATTGAGAGGAATTGGAAGGAAAGAAATTGAAAGCTTAACAATTTTTATTATTATCTCACTTTTACACTCACATATTTTTTGTAATCTCATCATTATCCTCATCAATCAAGATTCATACACCATATCCCTTTCTCTTTGCCTCAATTCCTTAACTGCAAATTCACAAATCCATTTGAAAATTCCCATTTTCTAACCAAATCACAGCACCTCGATCAGAAATCATAAAAGGAGCATGTCCATATACTATGGTTGAATTCACGCACGCAACTGCACACCAAGCTGTTCTATTAAACAACCCAATCAACCAATTACTAACTTCTGCACTCCACTTCAGTTGACACTCAAAACATGGTCAAACAGTTAAAACTCCCACTCCACTTCACCTCATTACAAAGCTAAAACCTAGTTAATGGCTTTCAACATGAATGTTATGAATGTTATGGGTTCGATCCCTCCCAGAAGTTAGTGGAAAGGCTTTCTCTCCCTAGAATTTTCTAGACGCTTCTGTATGTGTGTGTGTGTGAGTAGAAAAAAAAAAGAAGCTAAAACCTAGTTTATAAATCCAACAAAAGACTTTTTCACAACCCACAACAAAAATTAGGCAGCACAAATTAATGAAAAAAAGGAGGGTACAATGCTCTTCAACTAGTTTTTTTTTATAAATAAGAGTATAGGAGTCATTTTCTTTTTATTTCATTTCAAAACTCGAAAGCATGAGGAGAGAAAATTTTGTTGTTCCTTTTATTTCTTTCCTAACTCGAAAGCACATCGGAATGAATTTAAATTCACTCCCTCCCTTTCTTTTCTCTCCTTTTCCCTTCCCTCACTTTCTTTTCTCTTCATTAAAAACTCGAAAGCGGGCCCTAAAGGCATAATGCATGCAGCCCAATTAATGAACGGAGTAAAAATTACTTATATACTCCCTCCTTCCCATATAAACCTTCACCATTTTGAAGATGACACAAGAATTAAGAAAAAAAGTTAGTGGAATAAGTGTTGTGAGTATGAAAAGTGAGGTTGGAGAGAGAAAGTGGGGTAGGAAATAGTGAGTTGATTGGTGTTGTGAGTATAAAAGTAAAGTAGGAGAGATAATTAGTGGGTGCAATAATAATATAAAATGTCCATTTTAGGAAAGGTGAAGCTTCAAATGGGACGAAGGGAGTATATATGTATATATATATATATATATATATATATATATATATATATTATTATTATTATTATTATTATTATTATTATTATTATTATTATTATTTATTATTTTTATTATTATTATTATTATTTTTTTTGCAAAGTTAACTCTCAACGACAATATTAATTATGAAACATAAGTAGTATTTCCTCTTCCTAATCTATGTTTGCAAAAATTAAACATGCTTAATAAATTAAGTACACAATTTTTTAACGATTTCAGTATATTGCATGATCTTGTTATACGATTAAAGAGAATGTAGTAACTTTTTAAAAAATTGAATGTTTATTTTGAACCTTTTTTTTTTTATTTTTTTAATTTGAATACTTATTTATGGACTAATGGAGTTTGCCGAAAGGAAATGAAACCATGGACAAATGTTAATTTCGCAATTCTCTAATTTCTCTAAGATCTACTTAAAGGAAGGTGTCAATTGAAACTATCCGTAAACTTAGTAAAAGTTTTAATTATTAGTTGAAAAAAGAGACACAATTTTATTTTATTTTTGAATATTTGAAATTAATATGATTTTTTATAAAATTATATCTGCATTTTACAATGATACTCCATACATTCCATTAAGATATTTTCATTTTCATTTTCATTTGTTACCCCTAAAAAATCTCATTTTGAAATATAAGTGATTAAAATGAGTAAACTTATTCTTTCAAAAAAAATAAAAAAAATAATTCGTTTATATCACTAAATTATTTTAATAGTCAATTACTACATTCATAAGTCTAATTTTCATCAGGTACATACTTTTTATTTTTATTCATAATGATGAAAATATAACCCCGGAAATAATACTTCATTTGTCTTGTTTTTTTTTTTTTTTGTCAAGTTTGACTTTTAATGGTTAACACAAGTAAACTTAATTAGACCAAATATTAATGTAAATTTAATCATCTTAGAGTAAAATACTAAAATTCTAAAATTATTATTGATAAATTACTAAGTAATTTATTATAACAATTTTAAAATGTTATTAGTATAATTAAATTAATGATAATATTTAACAAAGTTCATTTTAAATAAAATAAAATAAAAGAGAGGGGGTATTTTATTTCTCATTTCACTAGTTAAGGTTTGATTTGTTTTAGGGTTGATTTTTTTTATTTCGGAAACATAGGACTTATGAAAGGAAAACATAAAGTGTTGTTTTACAACCACAACTTGGTAAGCACAAGTAGACAACATGCTCGGATCTCAGTTTCCTGCAACCTTCAAGACAATAATGGATTGGGTTCGGTGTCACTGTAGTTAAATTGCGTAGCAATTTGATGGCCCATGTTTTCGGCCAATCATTATCATTTCGATGACTCTTATTTTTTCTCTTTATTAATAATATTTTGGTCATTTTTCTCAACTCATCATTTCTTTCCCGTCGAATCAGCTTTTGAGGTGTAGGTGTATTCTATCCTCACCCTACACCTCAAAACTAGAATTGTTGTGCGATTCAAAGGAAAAACATCAAATCCGACAATCTCCAATGATTTTTCAGTTGGTAGTGGAATGCTTTTTTTACTTTTATAAAGAATCACATAGAACTATTGGTTTTAATTTTAATCTAGAGTGTAGTTCATCTCTAAAAAAGATATCCTAATACTAATAATAAAGTATGTAATTTTGATGTACTTCATCAAGTGAATTTCGATCTTATTAAAATTGATGACATTTTTTAAACAAACAAAAAGTATGCACTTTACAAGATGTAATAAAGTATTATAGTACAAAATAATTATTGTTATTATACCCTTTACCTCGAAATAAATGCCTAAATTTTATACTCGTATATGAAATATTCTGAAGTTTTTTTTTTATTTTTATATACAATTTAATGAGAATGGTGCATAAATATTTTTGTTGTTCACATTCTAAATATTTTATTCTGTAATTATAAAATAATAGTAATTCTTTTTTTACTTTTTAATATATATATATATATATATTATATATATATATATATATATATATATATATATATATATAAGGATGAACGGTATAAACGAGATACGAACGTGTATCTTAGCAAATTCCAATGTATTGGGTTCAAAATATAATTCATATAAGTCTCAATTACGACAAATAGAGTGGGCTTTCCATACCTTTGCTTGTCGTGAATACTCGTCATTTCTCACTATTTCGACCTAAACATAATAAAGCGAATAAATACCAATTAAGGCCCAACAAAACTGCATTCCGAAAAGGTATAATCATATAGGTCGAGCAAAGCCTCATTTGAATACGAGTAGCACTTCCTCGGTTGTCAACAAAATAAGAAAACGTATTTTCCCATCCTTCACAAATCTCTTCCTTGGCTCATGTCAGGCCGACCAGGCCATATATGACGAGGAACTCTCCTCCAAGTTGCACTTTCAGAATACATCATCTAATCCTACTCAAATAAAGACTGTTAACATTTATAATCTCACTAGTATTATAACCACCTCTCACACGAGTTACTATTCAACATATATTCTACAATACTATGCCTATATATACAAGCCATAATTCACATTATTTTGGTAACGCATCTTTTGACTCTAAACTCTTGTCAATTGATTTCTCTTTATAAACACAAATACTTACTCTCACGCTGGAGGGCCTTCGTCGGTGAAGCCCTGGCTTATTTTACGTGTTTGTTCTTTTTTTTCAGGCTATTCAATTATCTAGGATACAACCTGCCGCTGGATTTGGGCTTATCCGAACGTTTTTGGCATCATCAGTTTGGTTTCATTGCCGGGAAACGATTCGAAACACCCATTGAATAGCTTGAAAAATTATCGTTCGACTCTTCTAATCCTAATGGAAGACGGACATACTGCTAGTGTTACTCCTGAACATGATAATGTTCTTGTGAAAGAGATTCATGGCAACACAAGGACTACTTTTCCTCTTGTCAATGGGGAACTGCCTCCTCCACCACCGCTGATTGATGGACTGAACATTCTCTTGCTGAATTCATGAGGCATATGAGGATTGGAAATTCCCTTGTAGGGCAGAGTCAGGTTAATAGGCGTGGTAGTCAGGCGAATAGAGAAAATCTTCCTCGTGGCCAACATCCCCCTCTGATGTCGTACATGTTGGGACGATTCAGGCCAATGAGGGATGAGATATGGGATCTGGACAGGTGGGCGACCGCCCACGGGCTATGGGCGACCGCCCAAGTCAATTGTCAATCGGCAATATAGTTTCTGGACTGGAGGGCGGCCGCGCACGTTGATGAGGGAGACCGCGCAGATCACATTGGACGCAAAGGAGAAGGCGCGCTGGCTGATGGGCGACCGCCTGCATTGTTATGGGCGACCGCCCATGTGACGGGATTTTGGAAACAGTTTTAAAATCGTTGCTGTTTTGGAAACTAAGTAGGGGTATTTTTGGATTGTTTTTAATTCCGTTTTTAATTAGGTTTACAGCTGGTGTGTTAGTATAAATACTATTAGGGTTTATTTTGTTGGGTTAGACTTTTATCAATTAAATTCATATTTGCATCTTGCAAATCCTTGGTCAATTTATTGGCTTGCAGAAGGATTTCTTCGGAAGTTCTTGTTATCTTGGGAATTGTTATTCCTTGCAGAAGGTTTTGATTTCGATCAAGCCTTATTGTTACTATTCCGCTGCGTTACTTTACATCAGTTGGTATCAGAAATCGGACGATCCTAGGGTTCTCCGACGAGGTGATGGCAAACGATGGAAGGACCGACATCACTGCAATCCTCGAATGTATGGATCGCCAACATGCAGAATTATTGGCGGCTTTGGTGCAGTTACGGGTAGGTGGTGGCGGTGATGCCAATCCACAACATCGGGCAGGTCCTCGCGGGGAAAATCTCCACCGTGATGAGCCGATGGGCGGGGAGGTTTCTGATAATGATGAAGGTGAGGCCAGGGCAGTGCCTCCACGTGACCAACGTCCTAAGCTTAGGGCGGATATTCCGGCTTTTAATGGTGAGTTATCTATGGAAGATTTCTTAGATTGGCTTCCGAAAGTTGAAAAATTCTTTCGTTTGATGCGTATTGAAGAGGATAGTAAAGTCCCATATGTTGCTTACAAATTGCGTGGTGGTACATCTGCATGGTGGGATCAATTGACTAGGCAGAGGTTGCGTGAAGGGTAACCCGAAATTCGTTATTAGAACGATATGAAGAGGGAGTTAAGGGATCGTTTTCTTCCACGAAATCATGATCAGGATCTCTATATGAAGTTCTTATCTTGTAAGCAAGGTAGTCGTACTGTTGATGAATATGTTCATGATTTCCATGCGTAGTCGGCACGCACTGATTTATATGAGACAGAGTCGCAGATGATTGCTAGATTTATGTCGGGTCTACGGGTTAATATCAAACATCATATAGAGTTGTTTACTTCCTACTCTTTGAATGAAACAATCTCTAGGGCGAGGAAGGCGGAAAGACAGTTGGCAACTCCGTTTCGTGCTCCGACTACATTTAGGCGATTTGGTGATGCTTCTTCTTCGAGTGGCAAAGGACAGTCGTCGGGTGTTAATGTTGATGGTGGCAAGGAGATTTCCCAAGTTACGGGTCCGAAAGTTGATGATGGCAAGAAGACTGCACCTCCGGCGCCCACACAAAACCCACCGGCTCGTCGAAACACCAACGCACAAGGTAATAACCCTTATGCAAAACATTATGGAGATAAATGTTTTAGGTGTAACCAACCCGGGCATATTTCCAATAATTGTCCACAACAACGGAGGGGAGTTAATATGGTGGAGCGCGATGAGTATGATGACGGGGTGAATGAAGAGGATGGTGACGTGGTACATGTAGATCCCAATGGAGATGATGACGAGGAGGAAGAGCACGAGTCTTATGTGATCCGAAAGCTTATGTTGACTACTCCTGCGGAGGAGGCCAATCCGGAGCGACACAACATTTTTCGCACCAAGGGGAAGGTTATTGATGCTGCAGTTATGATCATTGTTGATAGTGGGAGCAGTGAAAACCTAGTGTCTCGTGGTTTGGTGGAGAAATTGAAGCTCGAGGTACGCAAGCATCCTACTCCTTATTCTGTGGGGTGGATTAACAACGTAGGCACTATTAAGGTACATGAGCAATGCCTTATTACTCTTTCTATTGGTAGCTATAAGGATGATGTGTTATGTGATATAGTAGATATGTCTGCATGCCATGTATTGTTGGGTAGGCCTTGGCAATATGATCTTGGTGTTGTGTATAATGGTCGGGAGAATTTTATTCGTTTTACGAAAGATGGGGTGCGTTTTCATTTGCATGCTTTGAAAATTGGTTCTAGTAGTAAACCAAAAGGGAAGCCTATTATTTCTTTGTGTACTGCCCATGAGTTTGTGGAGGATATTGTGGATGCTCCTTTTGTGTTTGCGGTGGTGCAAAAGGGAGTTTTGGGACAGGTTAGTTTGGTTCCTACATCCTTGCAGTCTTTATTGGATGAGTATAGTGATGTTATGCCTGACGAGCTTCCTGCAGGGTTACCTCCCTTGCGTAATATTCAGCATAATATTGATTTGGTGCCAGGTGCTTCTTTGCCTAACCTCCCACACTACAGGATGAGTCCCGCAGAACATGAGATTTTACGTGAACAGGTGGAAGATTTATTGAAGAAGGGTTATATACAGGAGAGTATGAGTCCATGTGCAGTCCCGGCCCTACTGGTTCCTAAGAAGGATGGTACTTGGCGGATGTGCGTGGATAGTAGAGCAATCAACAAGATCACTGTTAAATACAGATTTCCGATTCCTCGTTTGGATGATATGTTGGACATGCTTAGGAGTTCCAAGGTGTTCTCCAAAATTGATTTGAAGAGTGGCTATCATCAAGTTCGTGTTCGACCGGGGAATGAGTGGAAGACCGCCTTCAAGACCAAGGAAGGCTTGTATGAGTGGTTGGTGATGCCATTCGGGTTGTCAAATGCTCCTAGTACTTTTATGAGATTGATGCATCAAGTGCTGAAACCTTACAATGGTAAATTTTTGGTGGTTTATTTTGATGATATTTTGATCTATAGCAGGTCGGAGGAGGAGCATATGGAGCATCTTCGGGCAGTTCTGCAAACTTTGAGGGACAATGAGTTGTATGTGAACCTCAAAAAGTGCAGTTTTATGATGGATCATTTGTTGTTCTTGGGCTATATTGTTTCTGCAGATGGTATTCGGGTGGACGAGGACAAGGTTCGTGCTATTCATGATTGGCCTACACCTACGACAGTCAGTGAGGTTCGTAGTTTTCATATCGACAATATAGTTTCTGGACTGGAGGGCGGCCGCACACGTTGATGAGGGCGACCGCGCAGATCACATTGGATGCAAAGGAGAAGGCGCTGTTGGGATGGGCGACCGCCCAGATTGTTATGGGCGACCGCCCATGTGACGGGATTTTGGAAACAGTTTTAAAATCGTTGCTGTTTTGGAAACTAAGTAGGGGTATTTTTGGATTGTTTTTAATTCCGTTTTTAATTAGGTTTACAGCTGGTGTGTTAGTATAAATACTATTAGGGTTTATTTTGTTGGGTTATACTTTTATCAATTAAATTCATATTTGCATCTTGCAAACCCTTGGTCAATTTATTGGCTTGCAGAAGGATTTCTTCGGAAGTTCTTGTTATCTTGGGAATTGTTATTCCTTGCAGAAGGTTTTGGTTTCGATCAAGCCTTATTGTTACTATTCCGCTGCATTACTTTACATCACCCTCACCTTGGAATCTCTGGTAGATACATGCCAAATCCCCAAGATTTCCCTCTTCGTCATAACATAAGGCACATGTGAATGGCAACATAAGAAACAAGGTAGGTTTGAGAAGTCACTTAAACCAACAAAGAGAGCAGGAGGTTAATTCTGTTGACTTAAGAGCAAGGCTCAGTCATGCGAGGCATAAAACCCCTACTCGTCGTAACACCCCTCCTCGGCCAAGGAGCCCTCCTCGTCACATATCACCTCCTCATCCTGAATTGACACCTAGAAGGAACAGAACACCGTCTGTACATGGGGACAATCACCAGGAGCGTGAGGAAAATAGTAGAGTGAACGGACAGAGAAAGAAATAAAGGATCCACCATAGCTTTCATTACAGCTCGGGGGTCTATGCCAGAGAATTATTACTCTTGAAAAAGAGATTAGATGAGATGGAAATGGGGAAAAAGGAAGTGGACAAAAATGATACCAGTGCTACCCGTCCTTTCTCCCAGCGTATTAATGATCTACCTCCCAATCCTGCTATTAAAATCCCAAGTTTTGATAAGTATGCCGGAACCACCGATACACGGGATCATGTGCAAACTTTTGAATCCACTATTGCCCTCCTCACCAAAGAAGATGACATTCTCTTCAAGGCATTTGCGAGTACATTATGCGGAACAGCTTTGGCCTGGTTTCGTGAGCAGAAGAAGGGAGGTATCGACAGCTGGAAAATTATGAGTAGGAGGTTCCTGGACCACTTTGCCACAGCAGGGAAGAGAAAGAAAAGGTTGACAGATCTTGCTAACATTGAGCAAGGGAAGAATGAAACCACTTTTAGTTATTACAATCGATTAAGAGCCATGGCAGACAAAGTAGGAGAAAGCTTGACAGACAGGGAGGTGATTGCTTGCTTTAATTCCGGACTGAGATCCGGACAATTGATCTATGAACTTTATGTCAGATAGCCTAAAGTCAAAATCTGATCTATACAATGTGGCTTACGCCATATCGATGGCAGAAGAGAAAAGTAAAAAGAGGTATAAGAAACCGGAAGTAGAAGCAGTTGGCACCAACCAGACCTCAAATGGAAGTAGCTATAAGGGTAAGAATAGAACTCGCGCTACTGAAAAAGCCGAGGTTTTTACCCCCTCACAAAACCAATCACATAAATCATGCAATTGATGAATCTACCAAATCCCTGAGCGCTCGATGAAATAACAGAGTACACCCATGACAGCTTCAAGTACTGTACCTTTCACAAGGAACACGAATACGACACGGAAAATTGCATCTCCCTCAATAGAATGATCCAAAGATGGGTAGACGAGGGAAAGCTTGACCGCTTCGTTATGAGAAAGGATAACAAGCGAATAAGAAAGGATGACGATGATGAGGATAAGGAAGATGAAAGGGAAGACAGACCTCTTAGGGTCAAACTCCATGTCACAAGGGAGGAAACGGTCTTCAACAAAAAATTAAAATATCAGATACACAAGCTAAATAAAGTCTATCACATCCTCGCCTGGATTTATAAGTAAGAGTAGGTCATCAATTTCTCCCCTAATGAACTAGACGACAGTCTGGGAAAGGAAAAAAATTGTCTTGTGATTTTTTGGAGTAGTGTGGGAGTTAAAACACGGTTGGAAGGAAAGAATTCTGACTATCGAATCAATTTTTTTAGAGTCAATCCTGGCGTCTCTTTATCTCATCGGTTACCTCCATTGCCTATTGTAATATAGACTAGTACTATGAGCCCGTGCCAAAGGCACGGTGTGTAACGACCCTAACCCTAGGCACCAATTTTAGTATTATATTATATACTTTTAAAATTAATGTTAACTTTAGGTGTTCATTTATGTCTTTAATTTCTTATATTAAGATAAGATGGTTGGGAAATAATTTTAGAACCTTAGGATTTCTAGAAAAATTAAATAAAGCATCTTGGGGGAAAATAAAAATAAAAAATAAATAAATAAAGTGTAAGATGAATTTAAAATGTGGGGAATAAAGAAATGGGAAATGAAGTTTAATTTAAATGTGGGTAGGCTTTAGTTATTTAGTGAAGGGGGGCCAATTTCCCCCTTCCTCCTAAAACCCTCCATGTGTCCCTCTCCCATACTCCCTCATTAACCTCACCTCCTCCTTCCTTCTTCTTCATTTTCTTCTTCCTCTTTCCCGAAAATCCATGGAAGCCTTCTCCAAGATACCTCTTCTTCCAAGTCCTTAGAGAGTTGAATCATCATCCATTTTCAAATCCAAGAGTACTTTTGTAATCGGGGCATCTAGGGGAGTTCTTCAAGCTAAAGAAATCCATAATCCATCTCCTCTTCTAAGGTGAGTTATTATGACTTTCCTTTCTCTAAATGTTCATGAGATATTTATTGTTGTTATTGTTGTTATAATGCTTATTGGATGCTTTGGAAACTTTCTTGAAATGGAGGAATTGGTTAAGGTCATAGGAAAATGTTGTTGTTCTTGGAAGTGTTAAAGAATGGAAGAAATGGGTGGAGTTAGATTTAGAGAATGAAAACTTGAAATGGGTTAGTTAAATGGGTGAAGTTAGTTTTAAAGGAATTAACTTGAAATGTGGTAGTGAATTGGGTGGAAAAGTTAATGGTAAATAATTTAGGTTTAGGTTAATTTGGGTGTAAATAATCTAGAATGAGGTAGTAGAATATTTGGGATTTTCTTCATGAGCACCTAAAATGGGAGAGATTGATTAAGGAGAAGAACATAGGAAAAATAAGAAATTGAATTATGGGATGGGTGGAATCCCTCATGGGCGGTCGCCCATGGGGCCTTGAGCGGTCGCCCATGAGGGCAGAACCATGGCTCCCTTTTGAACACTTCTTGGGCGGTCGCCCAAGTGGCTATGGGCGGTCGCCCGCCACTTAACCTCCCCAGTCTTCTTTCTTGCTGATTTTTACTAGTAATCACTTGGATTGATCCCTAACCATGATAAGGTAGTAGAAGCTAATTCCAACCGGATATGAATTAGTCCTTTTAACTTAAGTTATAATTAGAACACTTAATGACACCTTAATTGGGTTAAATGGAAATACGGAAGCACTCTATCTTCGACTTAGAAATCATTTGGCAGTTTCTTAAATGTGACTCTAACTTGGTAGAGTTAACTTGGATCCTTATAGAGATCATATATTGTTGTATAATGACTAAGTAAGATGGGCTGATGATATCTCATTATCTTACTTGAGTACATATTCACGGATTGTATTATGCTTAGTGTAGTACATAAATGTTGCACTATGATTATTGGTTGAACATGAGTATATTTTACCATGTGGCTATATTGCTTATTTATGCATAGTGTGTTGAATAAATGTTGCACTATGAGATTTGTTGAACATGAGTATATTTTACCATGTGGCTACATTGTTTATCCCTTTGTGTGGATTATGTTTCAAGTAACTATTATGTACTTGATAATGTGTTGATCAGCTGATATTGGGGGTATAACATAATACGATCAATTATGGAAGTGTGACCTAATGTGATCGGATTATGTTATATACGTGACAGTCCCCTTCTGTGGCCACAGGTTGGGGTATAGCATCTGTATTGAGCCAAAAGTCTTACAGAGTTGCTACTATCTTATATGGTTCCCTGAAAAATGGGTCTTATAAGATGTGAGTATTGCTTAAGCAGCTCACCTAAGATTGGAGTATTATTATACCCAATGTTGTACGACTATTGTTCAGACGGAAAAAGGTAAACCAAGGTAATGGAAGGTGTTTATAGCTTTTCCAATGTGTTATATGCAACTTGTTATGTGTTGCATTTTATATGGCATATTGCTGCATTCATAATAGCTTGCTGAGATTTATTCTCACCCCTCTCCCTTTAATGTTTTTAGATTCCGAGACAGGCGGACCGGCCAAGTAAGGGCGGTGAGGAGTTTGGAAGTAATATTTTGGGAATTGTCGGGGTATGATTAGGTTGGCGTAGAAAGGGTATTTTGGTATAATTCATTTAATGAGTTGTATTTATAAACCTTAATTTTATGTTATAACCGATGTCTTTTTGTAACTAAAACAGTTTATTACTTTCAAAGTTGGTCAATTCTTTCTCCATCGTAGAAAAGTGTAGAGTTATTTTGAAATGGTTATGACAATTGTGTTTATATTGAAAGTTAAATCAAAGTTTTAAAAGTTAAGGAAATTTGGGTTAGTTTGAGGACGCTCCAGCTCGGGACACGTGTAGATTTCGGGTCGGGGTCCTCACAGTTGATATCAGAGCTCGGTTAGAGTTCTCGGGTAGAGTCTAGCTGAGTGAGAGTGTGTGATAACTGACGTCGAGGGTTTAATGCAGGAATTTATTCAATGACAGAAAATGATAATGACCAACCAAGGAATCAAGGAAATGTGAGCAATATGGAGAGATAGATTCCTCCACAATCATTTGAGATATATTACCTGTCTCCGGAGTTAGGGGTCATACTTTTCTAAATTCCCGTTCATTTCGTTCTCATGTGGCATTACATTTCACTTTTATTTGCATAAATGGCTTAAGAGTTGCCTTATGTGCTGGAGGTTCTACTCTTATGGGAGAGTACCTCGAATCATTCTTGATTTTCATGGTAATTGTGATTAAGTGGGCATGGATTGCCGATGGATGTGGTAGAGATACCAATCCGTGAATTATTGTATATTGACCTGAATTAGTTGAGTAGTTGTTTTGTTTTGGGAGGACTGTCGCAAGAAGCGAGTCTCCTTATCTATGTTTGATTTGCCTCCGTGTGTAGTTGAGGCGGATAAGTCATTAATTGATATTATGTCATATATGCGTAAATGTCGAAAGTATGGCCTAAGGAATGTGAAGGTCATTTGGGTTATGTGTTATATTTGAGTAAAAGACACTTGAATTATCTCATGTACCGGTGATAAATAAATTGGTGAACTCTTAGTTGAGGTTAGGTATATGGCCTAATTAAGAGTGGTTTATGGTTGTATAACTTGCGTGAGTAATTATACATTGGTGTCTCGTGGTGGAGAGTAGATATATGAGGCTTTGAGTGGATATAAGGTACTATTTTGGTATTCGGATCCCTAGATAGAGGACACTAATTGGGATGATGGAATTGATGATTCAACTTGGGAAATTATTTGATAAAGAAGATAATTAGCTTAGCGAATCTCCGTAAGGATAAATTAGTACGATATTTAGAAAAGATGATACTTGGTGGTTATTTATAGATTATAGAGATCTTAAATAGGCAACTGTGAAGAATAAGTATTCGTTAGCACTTGTTGACGATTTGTATGACTGATTTTAGGAACTAGTGGAATACTCAATGGTTATTAGTTGAATTTTCGGGGTGTTACAATTATAGTGAATACTTGTTTTAAAGATATACTTAAGACAACATTTGTATCTAGTATGACCGTTTTGATTTGTGGTTGTGTATTGGTTATGGAGAAGTAAATAAGGTAAATGAGAAGAGGCATAATAGATATAGTTAATTGTGACTTATATGATCAACTTCAGGAATTGGTGATGTATGTATATGGTTTACCTTGGGAAATGGTTATCATTAGTTGAGAATATAATATGAGGATAAATTTTATTGGAAGGCAGGATACTTTAGGATGATTACACCCTATATGTTTACTTAGTTGCGCGACTCATATGAGAGATTGGTGTGATGCTTGGGAAAGTATTGACGTTATACGGATTTTGAGTTTGTTGATGGTTATCGAGAGGTAAGTTAGTTTACACTGTTAAGGTTTAATTGCAATTCGGGGATGATTGATCTATGTGAGTTTCAACTTTATTTTCTTACTAGGAAATCATGGTATTTGATCAGAAACTTGATGTATGCACTATATTGTTACTAAGTACAATACCAATATCAAAAGTAGTGAATGGATGGCCCAAATTAAGTAAAAGTGTTGAATATTCAACTTGAGGAATTATTGAATTGAGGGTGATTTACCAAGTTTATTATCTTAATGAATGTTTTAGTGATTTATAGAAGATAGTAATAGTATTACGAGATTGTGTTTTCTTATAGGGAATTTAACTAAGTATAAATAGTATGAGTGGTGGCCACACTATAAATAGAGGTCAAACAAGAATATTATGTTAAAATTGTTTTAAAGGTGTTCTAGAACTTTGGATTGTATATTGGACCTCTGTATGAGCATTTGTGCCCTTCGGGGATAGTTGATTTAATAAGATCAGTGAACCGTTTTTGTGCACATTAATATCTGTGAGTAATTTGATTATCTACCGCTGGTATGGGACGGTTGTAGATAATTAGATCACCCGAGTTAGTTTTGTTTAGCTTATCAATCTTTTGAAATTTCTTAAAATTGTGAGTGGTTTAGTTAATTAAAACTGGTATGGGCCGGTTTTAAATAAATAAACCATTCGAGTCTCATTGGATCTCTTTTTATTTATCCTTTGGAAGTCTGAAAGATGTTGTAAATTTTAGAAAGACATGTTATTTTAAAGATATAGTTCGTTCAGAAGCAAGTAAAAAGGCAACCTAATTCTCCTATAGTGATTAATTATATTAAAGTTTTGATCTGAGAAATGATTTGAGATATTGTGATGTTATTAATGTGATGGTCGCAGTAGACTCGGTTTTTGTATTGGAGTTGGATCGGCTTCGTTGTGGGCGGCCAACCATTTGATTCGGATATTGATCTGTCTCTGGACCTGAACATAAGTGGAACATTGAATCGTGATATATAGTCGACCAGTATTCCGTTTATGGAATCAGGGTCTTATTAGCATGTCCATATTTATTATTCCATGGGCCGTTGTTTAATGTTTATATTATGAGAATTGCGGACGGGATAATTGAAATAACTCGTTTCAAGTGAGTCAAGACATAAGGTGGTTTGATCACAAATATGAAAATAGAATTTTGACGTTAGAAAATTTACTAAATATTTAGAGTTCTAGATTGAACTTGAGAGTATTATCAAGATGGATTTTGTGATTGGGTTACCTTGGAAGTAAAAAGGAGTATGTTGTTTTGTTCTAGAAAGTTGATTGTATTTTCTACTCATTGTATATGTATATAGTGATGAGATTCGTTGATTAAGTCCTCTTATATGTTAGGGGATAGTTTGACTGTATAAATCCCATAGTATTAAATGGGTTGGATAGACATCAATTGGGGAAGGTCCTTTTGAAATGTATGAATGCTAGTAAGTTTAACCTTGTGAAAATTTGAGGAACCATTACTTATTGTTGAGGGTATGCTACGGGCATGTACAACGGATGTTAGTAGTCGATAGGGCGTACGGTTACCAGTGGTTGGGGGCGTATAATAGTAGTTATCATTCTAGCATTGAGATAAAACCGTATGAGGTGTGGTTCGAAAAGAAAATATCGATCTCCAATTTGTTGGGGTGAGGTTGGTGAAGCAAGGCCTAAGGTAAATTGGCGCCAAAGTTTGTTAATCCATTTGAAGTTTTAGGAAAGGTTAGTGATTTGACTCATAGACTGGCTTGGAGCAGCTTATAGAATATTTAAGGTTTTAAATGCAATATTGTAATGTATTTGGTGACATAAGTTGTAACACTTTTAATTATTTATATCTTTATTGAGGTCGTGAAAATTCGTGTTAGTGATATTTGTATGGTATTCTTGGAACATTAAGTTGTAATATCGTGTTATTAATGGAATTAGGAATCTCGGAAAAGAATCATAACATTGAAGAGACTAATTGGGAATTGGAGTCTGAGGTATACATAAGTAACCGAGGCGGGTTGGACATTTAGGTAAGTCTTTTTAAAATTCGGGATGAATTTTCTTTAAGGGAGAGTGAGTGTAACGACCCTAACCCTAGGCACCAATTTTAGTATTATATTATATACTTTTAAAATTAATGTTAACTTTAGGTGTTCATTTATGTCTTTAATTTCTTATATTAAGATAAGATGGTTGGGAAATAATTTTAGAACCTTAGGATTTCTAGAAAAATTAAATAAAGCATCTTGGGGGAAAATAAAAATAAAAAATAAATAAATAAAGTGTAAGATGAATTTAAAATGTGGAAAATAAAGAAATGGGAAATGAAGTTTAATTTAAAGGTGGGTAGGCTTTAGTTATTTAGTGAAGGGGGGCCAATTTCCCCCTTCCTCCTAAAACCCTCCATGTGTCCCTCTCCCATACTCCCTCATTAACCTCACCTCCTCCTTCCTTCTTCTTCATTTTCTTCTTCCTCTTTCCCCAAAATCCATGGAAACCTTCTCCAAGATACCTCTTCTTCCAAGTCCTTAGAGAGTTGAATCATCATCCATTTTCAAATTCAAGAGTACTTTTGTAATCGGGGCATCTAGGGGAGTTCTTCAAGCTAAAGAAATCCATAATCCATCTCCTCTTCTAAGGTGAGTTATTATGACTTTCCTTCCTCTAAATATTCATGAGATATTTATTGTTGTTATTGTTGTTATAATGCTTATTGGATGCTTTGGAAACTTTCTTGAAATGGAGGAATTGGTTAAGGTCATAGAAAAATGTTGTTGTTCTTGGAAGTGTTAAAGAATGGAAGAAATGGGTGGAGTTAGATTTAGAGAATGAAAACTTGAAATGGGTTAGTTAAATGGGTGAAGTTAGTTTTAAAGGAATTAACTTGAAATGTGGTAGTGAATTGGGTGGAAAAGTTAATGGTAAATAATTTAGGTTTAGGTTAATTTGGGTGTAAATAATCTAGAATGAGGTAGTAGAATATTTGGGATTTTCTTCATGAGCACCTAAAATGGGAGAGATTGATTAAGGAGAAGAACATAGGAAAAATAAGAAATTGAATTATGGACTGGGTGGAATCCCTCATGGGCGGTCGCCCATGGGGACTTGAGCGGTCGCCCGAGAGGCGTAACCATGGCTCCCTTTTGAACACTTCTTGGGCGGTCGCCCAAGTGGCTATGGGCGGTCGCCCATAGCACCAGAACCTCCCCAGTCTTCTTTCTTGCTGATTTTTACTAGTAATCACTTGGATTGATCCCTAACCATGATAAGGTAGTAGAAGCTAATCCCAACCGGATATGAATTAGTCCTTTTAACTTAAGTTATAATTAGAACACTTAATGACACCTTAATTGGGTTAAATGGAAATACGGAAGCACTCTATCTCCGACTTAGAAATCATTTGGCAGTTTCTTAAATGTGACTCTAACTTGGTAGAGTTAACTTGGATCCTTATAGAGATCATATATTGTTGTATAATGACTAAGTAAGATGGGCTGATGATATCTCATTATCTTACTTGAGTACATATTCACGGATTGTATTATGCTTAGTGTAGTACATAAATGTTGCACTATGATTATTGGTTGAACATGAGTATATTTTACCATGTGGCTATATTGCTTATTTATGCATAGTGTGTTGAATAAATGTTGCACTATGAGATTTGTTGAACATGAGTATATTTTACCATGTGGCTACATTGTTTATCCCTTTGTGTGGATTATGTTTCAAGTAACTATTATGTACTTGATAATGTGTTGATCAGCTGATATTGGGGGTATAACATAATACGATCAATTATGGAAGTGTGACCTAATGTGATCGGATTATGTTATATACGTGGCCGTCCCCTTACGTGGCCACAGGTTGGGGTATAGCATCTGTATTGAGCCAAAAGTCTTACAGAGTTGCTACTATCTTATATGGTTCCCTGAAAAACGGGTCTTATAAGATGTGAGTATTGCTTAAGCAGCTCACCTAAGATTGGAGTATTATTATACCCAATGTTGTACGACTATTGTTCAGACGGGAAAAGGTAAACCAAGGTAATGGAAGGTGTTTATAGCTTTTCCAATGTGTTATATGCAACTTGTTATGTGTTGCATTTTATATGGCATATTGCTGCATTCATAATAGCTTGCTGAGATTTATTCTCACCCCTCTCCCTTTAATGTTTTTAGATTTCGACACAGGCGGACCGGCCAAGTAAGGGCGGTGAGGAGTTTGGAAGTAATATTTTGGGAATTGTCGGGGTATGATTAGGTTGGCGTAGAAAGGGTATTTTGGTATAATTCATTTAATGAGTTGTATTTATAAACCTTAATTTTATGTTATAACCGATGTCTTTTTGTAACTAAAACAGTTTATTACTTTCAAAGTTGGTCAATTCTTTCTCCATCGTAGAAAAGTGTAGAGTTATTTTGAAATGGTTATGACAATTGTGTTTATATTGAAAGTTAAATCAAAGTTTTAAAAGTTAAGGAAATTTGGGTTAGTTTGAGGACGCTCCAGCTCGGGACACGTGTAGGTTCCGGGTCGGGGTCCTCACACGGTGACAATATGAAAATGATAAGTGAGAAAAATGGAAACGCATGTTAACTGTCAACCTAAACCTTGAAACCTCAAATTTCTGTACACGGATGAAATCAATGAAAAAATAAAAGTTGATTATGCAAAGAGAGAAGAACATACATGATGATTAAGATGGGAAGAAAAAGACACTGTCATGGAAGATAGAGTAGCAGCCAGATAAGAGAGTCTGGTGCAAATAATGAGAAATTGAAGTTACTTTTACATTTTAAATAAAAGGGTGTGGGGGAAGTTAAAAGAAAGGTTTGGGAGAAGAAGGCGGAAAGTTATAAAAATGAGAGTGAGAAATTAAAATGTTTGGGTTAATACGGGCCATCAGATCAATTTTCGATAATCGATCTCAGCTTCTTTTTATCCTGACGGTTACGAACGGTTTTTCTCAATGTGTATTATATTATAAATTAGCAATAATCTGTATCTATATATATATAAAGGTTGAAGTGGATAGACCACTTCAACAAGCTCATTTTCCCTCCAAAATATGGATGGTTCTAGAATAGTTTTTTGCTTTAAATCAACTAATCAAGTAAACAATTAATTGTCTTTAAATTAACCTATTATCCTATTCTCTCCTCTATTAATTAAATGCAAATGAAACATTACTTTCCTTCTCTTACTTTTATCTACTATACCTAAACTCCTTTATTCACAAATTTATAAATATCATTATTTTGCAAACTCTTAATTTTGCAAGTAAAAAATGAAATATGAAAAAACAATAGTAAAAATACATTTAAAAACACATGGAAATTATCATTTAATGAATTGATATTTTTGAAATCTATACCTTTAGTATATGAAAGTTGGCGAAATAGCACTAGGGCATGACACGTCAGCAAAATTTGGCCAATTCTTATCTCCTAATCACTCACGTCATTAATAGGTAAAATATGGACTGGCTTTTGGAATCCAAGTACCATATAGACATTACATTATAATCACTCAAGGTATGTGAATGGATAACCTTAGTAATTGAACATTAACTGGTGTTTATATATTGTATCTATTATGTATATGATAAGGCACAACTTAATACACTTTATCTACTCGGTATCACTTTAATCATGCACATAACTGGTACTTATGTAATGTAACTGTTAGGTACCTGAGGAGACTCAACTTATTTCCTTTCATTTACTTAGTATCAATTTAAGAATGTATACAATACTTACATGCATCTATATAATATGATATTGACAAAGAATGTACACTTAATAATGCACTTTAATACACTGAGCTATTAAAATACGAGGTTACTTCTTAAATTCTTCTTTGTTTTTATTAAAATATTTTCCCTTTTTCTTCATTAATTTATTCGAACGAAGTGATTTTTTAGCTAATAGTAAAAAATAGGCTTGAAATCTTATTTAGCCACTTTTTTTATACAACTTTTGAGTTTATTGTTGATATTTTTTTTGTTCATTAAAATTCCAAAATATAATAAAATAAAAAATTGAGATTTTAGTGTTTTATTGAACCATCTTTTTAAAGAGTGATATATAATTAACTTTCAATGAGTGTTATTTAGATGAACTTTCATAAATTAAAAAAAAAAATGGTAAATACAAAGTATAAGAAAGGATTTTCAAATTTTGGGATAATTAATTTGCATTGAAATTTTAAATTCATTCTTTTTTTGGGTTATAAATTTTATATTTATTGCTAAAACAATAAATATAGTGCCATAACTATTTCAAAATAGTTTTCTAAAAAAATCTATTTTATATGGGTTTTTCTAAATAAAAACTATAAGATAATTTTAAAAAAGAAAACTATTATATAATATTGAGTATGACTTTATAAGATTACTAGTAAAAACCCGTGTTCGAGGACACGCGGTATTTTTTTCAATTAAAAGTGAGAGCAAAATGGGAAAGAGACAACTTAGTGAGGGTAAAATGGGAAAAAAAACTTTTGGCACTATTCATACAACTATTCATGTGGATCTCTTTTTACAAAAATTCAAATTTTAGGAGGGAAAAGTTATTTTGAAAATTAAGGGTAAAACTGAAAATAAAGAATCTTGGCAGAATTTGAGGGGCAAAATGGGAAAAATTAAATTGGAACTGTTCATAGAACTGTTCACCACTGTTGCCATTTATACTATAGATATCCAAAAAAATTATTTTTTAGAAGACGCAAATTAATGAAAAAATAGAGTTGCTGATAATATTAATTAATTAGAAACGAGATAATTATTTTTATTAAATGACGTTATGCAAATCAAATGAGATAGTTATATTAACTATATGATTTAGTTCACGTTATTTATCAAAAAAAAATTTGATGGTGCATTTAACGCACGTTTGTTACACTAGTTTGTTTATTAATTTCTCTTAACAAAATAAGATGTTGGGACAATTGCTTAAAACAGAGTATAAATAATAGCATCCCGTTTCTGATATCTTAACTCCATTTTCGTTTGGGTGTGTTTTACTCCAATGAAAATGAAGGCTCTACAGCTTCGCCATCTCCTCTACATCGTATTAGCCATGCCTCGCTACATTCTCTCTCTGTTATATAGCGTCAAAAGCCTCCCAATCTACTTGGCCGAGGCGATGCTCTCCAAATACTTCCGCTATTGCAATCTCTCTCCGGTAACCGTCGAACTGGACGACGGCCAAACAACAATGCTATTCTGGATCACTAATCACCGGCAGTTCAATAAGACCAATTTGGCCGTAATCCATGGCTACGGTGGCAATTCGCGGTGGCAGTTCTTCATGCAGGTGCGCGAACTCTCCCAAACCTTCAATTTGTACATACCGGATCTGCTTTTCTTCGGAGATTCATTCACGACGCGGAGAGAGCGGTCGGACGCATTTCAGGCGGAGTGCGTCTGCGAGGGTTTGAAAAAATTGGGTGTGGAGAAGTTCTCATTGTTCTCTATCAGCTACGGAGGGTTCGTAGGGTATCGTATGGCTGAGAAGTACGGGGGGATGGTGGAGAAGGTTGTGATTGCGAGTACGGGAATCGGATGTACGGCGGAGCAGAAAGCGGCACAGCTTAAGGAGATAGGGACGAACCTATGGGATTTGTTGGTACCGAATGAACCAGAAGATTACCGGAAGTTGGTGAGATTGAGCTTTTACAAGTATGATCTTGGAAAGTGGATGCCTGATTTCTTCCTCAATGAATACATACAAGTCAGTGTTCCTTTCTCTAAATAACTTCAATAAATTGCATGTGAATGTTGTGATACGCATACTTCATTATTAAACAAAATCATACGCATGCTACTGGTGTTTGGAACGGTTTTTGGAGTTCATGATTTTTGGATCCTTCATTTTATACTTATAATTTATTATTCATCTATCTCAAATAAAATTTGTTTTTTTATAGCATATATTAAGCAGTTGCCAAATAAAAAGTACGTTTTCATTGAGGAATCAGTGGTGTTGGGTTTGGTGGAGAGGCGAGATTGGTAGTTGCCATTATCTTCATAGATTTGGGGATCTAAAAAAGTTGAGATGGAGATGATGATAGTGAGAATTTGGGGGTTTGAATCTTGGGTTCGTAATGTTATTTTTTTAATAATTGTTATTTTATTTAACAAATTGGTTCATTTCGTTAATAAAAATTAACGTCATCCGACTATGTTACCTTATTTGTAACGAGACTTCAAAGTACGTTACATTATATTGTCAATTTTTAGTATATTCCATTAATTGTAATTGAGGGTATAGTATATTTCATGTTTTTTTAATTATTCTCTTTAAAAATAGGTGAATTAGACAAAAAAAAATCTCACATGTACTTATATTTGAGATCTCCATTGCCATTGGGTAGGCTCCAAATGCATGACAACAACACTGTGACATAATCCTTCCCCTGTTGCATAATCGTGACAAACACGAAATAAAATAGATTTGTTTTCTTTTAATTTTGAACGCATATTATTTTGAAATAAAGGAAGATCTTTTTTAAAAGAATTTTTTCTCAAATAATACATTTTTAAAATTTTATTTACCAAAATGACTTACTGTTCAAACTTTTTCCCAAAATGTCCTATTTTTTGAAAACTCGCTACACCGTGTAACGAGTTTATAATTTTTCAATTAAAATCGCTACACGGTATAGCGATTTTAAATTTATTAAATTTTATTTAATATTTATGCTTTAAAAAAAAAAAAACACACCAAATTTGAAATCGCTACAGGGCACACACTAATAATAATACTAATAATAATAAGTATTTCCTCCGACTCTAAATTACAAAATAATAATATAAAAATTATATATTAATAATAATGAAAATTAAATAGAAATATTATTTTTTCCATCTCAAATAAATATTTTAAAAAATGTACTTCTATAAAAAAAATATTTTTCATTTCAAAAATAAATATTTCTTTCGTCTCAAAATGAATAACCAAAAAATAATACTACATTTTTTGTCCAAATAAATGAGCATTACTTCCTTCGTCTCAATGAATATTTTATAAAATAGTACTCTCATTTGCCTCAAAACTTAATATCATATTTTGAGACGAAGCACTAACATTACAAATATTAATTTTAGAGGCGAATGAAGTAGTATTAATTTTTAAAATATTAATTGAGATGAAGGAAGTAATGCTCATTTTTTAAGATAAAAAATGTAGTATTATTTTTTAGTTATTCATTTTGAGTCGAAAGAAATATTTATTTTTGAAATGAAAAATATTTTTTTATAGAAGTACATTTTTTAAAATATTTATTTGAGATGGAAAAAATAATATTTCTATTTAGTTTTATTATTAGCATAGAGTGTGCTTGGTGGATTTTGTTTTTTGTTTGGTTTAGTCATGTGCCAATTTGAAATCGCTACACCCCTGTAGCGATTTCAAATTTGGAATTTTTTTTTAAAGCATAAATATTAAATAAAATTTAGTAAATTTAAAATCGCTACACCGTGTAGCGATTTTAATGAAAAATTATAAACTCGCTACACGTGTAGCGAGTTTTTAAAAAATGGGACATTTTGGGAAAAAGTTTGAACAGTAAGTCATTTTAGTAAATAAAATTTTAAAAAAGTATTATTTGAGAAAAAATTCTTTTTAAAAGGTATACACAATATTGTCATTTTCTCTCTTTGTTTGTCTGTCCATGTCCAGGTAATATCTAATAAATACAAAAAGCAGAAGATAGAACTGGTAGAATACTTGGTGAATGAGAAAGTTGATTTCGATAATCTTCCCCTTCTCACCCAGGTAAACTTAATTTCTCCATCTCCGTCTCCGTCTCCGTCTCCTCTACTATACTCTTTTGGCCCTGCAATTTTTTTATTTATTGTTTCGAATTTATTATAAGACAAAAGGAGCATATACGAACTCGATCAAAAATTATTTTTTTTCTCTTTCTTTCTCTGTTTTAATTTGATTGTTATTTGGTGAAAGGAAACACTACTTATATGGGGTGAAAAGGACATTGCGTTTCCCCTATCTATGGGAGAACAGTTGCAAAGGTAACTTCTTCTGATGGTTATTTTATTTTATTTTTTTCTTATGTTTTAACGTACATACATTTTATTTTTATTTTAGTAAGTACTTCTTCCTCGGTCCAATTTTTTTTTTTCTTTCATTTTGCTATTAATCAATAGTAAATTTATTTTTTTTTTAACAATATTTTGAGACGATAGTAGTAACACATAATAATGGTTGTGGGTGCAGGCACTTGGGTTCAAAAGCCAAGTTAGAAATACTAAAGGACACAGGGCATGCCACAAATATGGAAGCTCCTTATATACTTAATCAGCTCATTATTTCTTTTGTACTAGGTTCTTATGGCTAGCTCAAACTATTTACTAAAAATATACTATATTAAATAATTCTATCGTACTATGTATGGAGTGGCTTGCCACATTAGTAGGGCTGGGCGGACATGTAATAATAATCATTTAACGTTGTTGTATGTAATAATAATCATTTAACGTTGTTGAGTGAAAAGTTTATAAATAATAATAAAGTAAGATTTAATTATAATTCTATAGGTACTATGGACCTCACAATTTATAGGGGAACTAGTAAAAGTTCGTGTGTCCGAGGACACGTGTTTTTTTTATTTATTTTTTAGTTTAAAAAATAAAATTAAAGGGCAAAATGGGAAAGGGACAACTTAGTGAGGACAAAATGGAAAATTTGACATTTGATACTGTTTATAGTACTCTTCACCCATGGTGTGATATATACTATAGATAGTATATTCGGTACATATTTTAAAATATTACCCCCCCCCCTTCTCTCAAATTTAATATTTAAATTTGCTATTAATTAATAAAAAAGCAATTTTTTTTTTTTTGGAATGGAGAGAATATATTGTATGATTCCATATGAATTGATTTAATTTTATTGTACATTTCAATTTTTTCTTTATATATTGCATCACTTGACGAATTAGTGAATTGTGTTAACTGGTTATTTTCTCCTTTGCTTCTTATGAGCTGCAAATACATAATTTTAAATTGGCCTGCCAACTATTGTGACATTTAACAAATCAAAAATCTATGTAGTTGACGTTTTGCTTAATTTTACATTTTAAAAATCTATGAGATGGAAAATTTGTCAATTTTTTTCGCTGGTTAAAATTATTTGTTAAATTACTGAGTCTGCTGTCTTATTATTTTATTATTCTTGGCTTAGAAGTCATATTATTGGTTAATACTTACTTCATTCTGAAAGGGATAATCCTACTTTTTTTTTTAAAATTAATATATTTTGAGCAATAATTTTATTTTAATTATTCTAAAAATATTTATAAATTATATTTATAATGATATACTGTGATAATTATTAATCAAAAATTTCAAATTTTTATTAAATAATTAAAGTAATCTAATTTTAATGCTCAAAATATTTTTGTATACAAAGAGTAGGAATATACTGTCGGGAAAAAATTAGAGTCGTCAAGTTGGGACGGTCCCGTCGGGACGTCCCGTCCTGCCATACAAATGGGACGGGATGGGGCGGAATATTTTCATCCCGTCCCGTCTCGTCCCGTTCCCGTCGCGGGACAACATAGTGCGGTTCCGCCCATCCCGTCCCGTCCCGCGACGTTCAAGTTGAAAGGCTATAACATTATGATCATCTGGAACCTTATGAACGAGCTCTGTTACTTCTTCTGAATTCAAAGTTGGCCCGCCGAAGATGTATTACGATATTTAAACATTCAGCGTTTTCTGAAAGTAGATCGTTTCTGTAGCTCCACCAGTTGCTCGAGAGATACCAGGGTCCACCTATCCTCAACTTGAGCATAAACCTTTTGATTGAGAGAGTCTACCATTATGCTAATGTTACCAAACGAATATATCTGATGACCATCTTGCATTCTTCCCGATTTGGGCTTAAATAACAAACCTTCTTGCTGTGCATGAACTTCAATAACTTCTTTCAAGCTCAGTTCTCGTGCATTACTTGTGTTATCAGTCAGAGTAGCAGAGCCTTTCTATTAGGGCAGTTGCACTCTGAGCCTCAAATTGACTTCGTTCAAACATCCTTTGGTAGCTAATTTGCTCTCTCATGCCAGGTTTTACCACCTCCAAGCCTTCAGCAGCTTGGTTCATCATGTCCAGGCCCAAATTAAGCCGATATTGAACGTGTTCATTTCAAAGAAGTTCATGCGGAATGAGATCCTTCCAACCCAAATACCAACCGGACACTTCTTCAAATTTTGGTTTTGAGCATAACCAATGATATAATACATATTCCCAATTGTCGAAGAAAACATCCATTACATGAAGCATGTGATGAATGGGAATACCAGAAGCTCATGTCCGCACCTAATGAAACTGATCAAGCTTTTGATCTGCCGGATTTACTTGGAAACTCTTGATGACTTCAAGCAATTTCGGGACAATATATCGAACCATTATTTGTTCCCAGCTGTTGGGATAGCAAGCGTTAATCGGTCGTGGCCTTGGCTTTGGCCGGCCTTGGCCCATCCCGCCTAGTCAACGCCTAATCTTGCCTAGTCTACGGGTCCCGCATTGTCTCGCGTCCCGCAGTAGATTTGGGACGGGATGAAATATTTTAGTCTCATCTCGTTTCGTCCCGTTTTCGTCGCGGGACAACTTAGTTTCGTCCCGTCCCGTTATCCCGTATTGACGGCTCTAGAAAAAATTAAGGCCTCATATGTATACTGGATTTGGTCCAAACCGAAAGTCAGCCCGTTCTCACTTAAAGCTAGGATGGGATGTGATGACAATTTAACTGAACCCGATTCGTACCGAAGGTGATTCGATCCTATTTTTTCGGATATGGTTTCATTTTTTAATGACCCGATCGGATTCGGCATCAATGTTGTCCCGACCCGGGTCTCGGCCCGACCCGAACACATGTAAGTAAGTTGGAGTTTATGTTTTAGCCCTTATACTTTAAGAAAATACAAATAAGTCTATACTGCTGTATGCATACTATAACTAAAAGTTTAGGGTTTTTGGAGAAATTGAAAGAAATTAGCCAATTAGGGCTCTGCTCTCTCTCCTCCTCCGGCGTCGACTGGCGCTCCTCTCTCTCTCTCTCTCTCCTCCGGCGTTGTCTTTCTCTGCGGCGCTCCTTTCTCTACCTTCCGCTCGTCTCTCGCTGCTGCGGCGGCGCCATTACAGTTGTTCCACCTCCTCGGTTCCTCCGGTTCTCCTTTCTCTCTCCTGCGCCGTCGAAGATTTGAAGGTGCCATCTCAATTTATTTATTTTACTGTTTAGTAGGTAACGAATTAGGCGACGTCGAAGATTTGAAGATACAATAAATTAAATTAACAAACATAGGAGGAACCTTCCGTTGTAAGACAATTTCAACCCTTTAAAACTTATATAAAACAAATTCAGATTTTTGGTTAACTTAAATTGTTGATTAAGCTTTCTCGTTATGCTGATAATTATTTTATTTATTTGGTCTTGTAAGTTCTGTTTCTCTTAATGTTTTCTTTTTTTAAATTATTGTAATGATTTAGGGTTCGAATTGATTTGGGGGTGACCATTATGTTTGGACTGAGATGGATACGGCATCGTTTAGGAGTTTACGTATCAATAAGTTTGGCAATCTCTCTTCTCCCTCCTTGGTACTACCCTAAACTTGAGCACAGCCTATCACCCTCAAACAGATGGCCGAACTGAGAGATTGAACAGATGTATGGAACAATTTTTGAGGGTTACCACTAGCACCAAACCTAAACTGTGGTCACTGGTTCACATTGGCAGAATGGTGGTATAATTCGAATTTTCACACGGCACTCAAAATGACTCCTTTCGAAGCTTTATATGGATGCCCACCCCCACAAGCCATATTCAGTCATGAACAATATTACAAACTTGATGCAGTCACTGAATTTATGAAAGAAAGGGACATGCAGATCAAAATCACGAGGGAAGTTTTGCTGGAAGCTCAAAATAAGATGAAGCAGTATGCAGACAAGGGCAGAAAGGAAAGAAATTTTCAAGAGGGGGATTGGGTTTACCCGAAGTTGCAACCTTATCGTCAGACTTCACTGGCATTACGGAAGAACTTCAAGCTGTCACCAAAATACTTTGGTCCATTCCAGGTCGAAGCAAGAGTGGGAGTTGTCGCTTACAAACTCAAGTTACCACCTACATCTAAGATACACCCTGTTTTTCATGTCTCATTACTTGAAGCAAGAATTGGGGATGCTATAGTTCCAAATCCTTCTTTACCATACGTTGGGGAGGATGGTCAATTTCTGGTGGAACCCATTGCAGTTTTGGATAGACGCTTGGTTAAGAAAGGAAATAGCCCAGCAGCTCAAGTTTTGATTCAATGGTCGAATGCTTTTCCAGAAGATGCAACGTGGGAGGATTGGACAACCATCGCAGCTAATTTCCCTAATTTTAATCATTGAGACAAGGATTTTTCGAAGGGGAAGGGAATGTAATGATTTAGGGTTCGAATTGATTTGGGGGTGACCGTTATGTTTGGACTGAGATGGATACGTCATCGTTTAGGAGTTTACGTATCAATAAGTTCCTTAGCGGACATGGTCATATGCGTTTCTTCTTAAATGGAACGCTGCCCTTTTTTAGCTATCTAGAATTTTAATTCTGCTACTTAAAGCGCTGTCGTATTGCAGAGAGAGAAAGGGGCCGTTGATACCCACGTGTTTTCTCTCTCCTTATGTAGCTGGAAATCGCCATTTTCATGGCATGATGAATATACCGAATTCCTAATCCTCTCTCTCTCTAAATTCTAACTTCTATCTCACCTCATATTCTAAATCTCTATCTAAATTCTCTCCTCACCCCGTTTAAATATAATTCCTTGATTCTTTGGGAGTAAAATCCCAATTTGTTGTTCATCAGCTGCAATTTCTGGAATCTGGACATAACAATTATTTACTAGTGTTCCAATATGTAGCATGCCTTCTGTTGTTGTGATAGATACTTGCAACTTTATCATGAATACAATAGTTTCTTAATCTTGTACCAAAAAAAAAGTTTCTTAATTGCCACAGCAATTGTTTAATGCCCTTTTCATGTTATATGTTGGTTGATTCTTATCATATCATGAATAGTTTCGGATCGGACACATTCGAATCGGGTTCGGTAAATGTTTTGTAGTGTTCGGATCTGGTCGGATCCGATCCGAACCCGACCCGTTTTCATCCATACTTAAAGCCCATTGAACGGAAAATCTCTGAATTACTCGTGCTTCACCAGGTGCAAAGAACACCCATTGCTTTCCGACCTAGAACCGTTGGCGGCCATTACCATCTCCTCCTCTGTCGTGATCCCGTTTCCATCTCCATGAGAGCTTAATTTTCCATACTGATATCGATTTCAAAACCTATCGATTTGGTTTCTCCCGTCACTCACTGTTTCACTCTTTTTCTCCCGAAATTTCATCAGCGGTTAAGGTTCGTACTTTCATTTTTTCATCCTTCTTTTCAGATTTCGAATGCAGAGGAAGTCATTGGTCTTCAGTGTTTAATCATTTGTGTTAGTGCTATCTATATATTTGTGGTTCACATTCTAGTTATATTGGTTATAAATCTTTGGATTTTTGTATGATATGTGTAAATTTGTTTGATTTTGATTAAGGGACATTCTTTGATTTTGGGAAATCATAAAAAGGGTTGTTTGATTGTTTAGTTTCGCTTTGATTTTTAAAATGTTGCTTTGATTGTTTAGTTTCTGTTTGTCTATGAAAAGTCAATTTGTAACGCCCCGAGCCCGAAGACTGGGTCGGAACGCTATCAGATTTGACGGACTAGCCCCACAAACCACCACAAGTCTTTCCAGCACGTGTTGTCCTCACTTACGTGCTCACTGAGAAACTTCCCAGTGGGTCACCCATCCTAGAATTTCCCCAGGTCAAGCACGCTTAACCTTGGAGTTCTTATAGGATGAGCTTCCGAAAAGAAGATGCATCTTGGTGATATGAGTAGTACTAATCAAATCATATCAAACATATCGAACACGCACATTTTTGGGGATGCCACAATCTCCCCACTTAGGATCCTTGCGTCCAGGCCTGCCTGGAAACCGGGCGGTGTGGATCGAGGGGCTCATACGGATCGAAGGTGACTCCCACCGACTCCGCGGTGTGCACTTTGTTCCGCACGGCACTTTGCTCCACACGTCCCGGCCGGGTCCCGCTCGATACCATTTGTAACGCCCAGAGCCCAGAAGGACGGGTCGGAACGCTATCGGTTTGACGGACTATCCCCTGAGCCACCACACAAGTCTTTCCAGCACGTGTTGTCCTCACTTACGTGCTCACTGAGAAACTTCCCAGTGGGTCACCCATCCTAGAATTTCCCCAGGTCAAGCACGCTTAACCTTGGAGTCCTTATAAGATGCATCTTCTTTTCGGAAGCTCATCCTATAAGGACTCCAAGGTTAAGCGTGCTTGACCTGGGGAAATTCTAGGATGGGTGACCCACTGGGAAGTTTCTCAGTGAGCACGTAAGTGAGGACAACACGTGCTGGAAAGACTTGTGGTGGTTTGTGGGGATAGTCCGTCAAATCTGATAGCGTTCCGACCCGGTCTTCGGGCTCGGGGCGTTACACAATTACTTCAGAATGGGTACCGCTCGTCAAAAATGCTTAAGTTCACACAATTAATTCATTACGGCTTCATTTGGTTCCACCTTATATGGATTGCAGATTTCTCCTTGCTTCATACAGTAAATAACTTCCTTATGTCGGATTAAGCTGTTTTATGAATTAGTATCTTGTGTAAATTTGTTTGATTTTGATTAAGGGACATTCTTTGATTTTGGGAAAACATAAAAAGGGCTGTTTGATTGTTTAGTTTCGCTTTGATTTTTAAAATGTTGTTTTGATTGTTTAGTTTCTGTTTGTCTATGAAAAGTCAATTACTTCAGAATGGGTACTGGTCGTCAAAAATGCTTAAGTTCACACAATTCATTCATTACGGCTTCATTTGTTTCCACCTTATATGGATTGCAGATTTCTCCTTGCTTCATACAGTAAATAACTTCCTTATGTTGGATTAAGCTGTTTTATGAATTAGTATCTCGTATAAATTTGTTTGATTTTGATTTAGGGACATTCTTTGATTTTGGGAAATCATAAAAAGGGCTGTTTGATTGTTTAGTTTCGCTTTGATTTTTAAAATGTTGCTTTGATTGTTTAGTTTCTGTTTGTCTATGAGAAGTCAATTACTTCAGAATGGGTACCGCTCGTCAAAAATGCTTAAGTTCACACAATTCATTCATTACGGCTTCATTTGGTTCCACCTTATATGGATTGCAGATTTCTCCTTGCTTCATACAGTAAATAACTTCCTTATGTTGGATTAAGCTGTTTTATGAATTAGTATCTCAAGATTCAAACATGCTGTGATTCATTTTCTGAAAATTGTCCTGCTTTTATGGAAATTTTGGATTGGCATATCTTAATCAATGCTAGAAATGAATTGTCATTAGTTTTCTTATTCATTCCATGTATGCAACCAAACATCCATCTTTAAGCCTATTCCATACTAGCATACCAAACACATCCTGTGTTTCTTGCAACCTGTCCATGGGTGGGTATTGGGTAACATGTGAATCTGTTAGTCTTTTCACCAAATATATGTCAACACTGCTGCTGCCACCCTCCTCATTCCTTGGAACTTGCTCAATTGCCTTTTTTGAACTTCAAAAACCACTTTTTGATTCCCATGTACTGAACTTTGAAGAGGGCTCTCTAATTATCCCAAGAAGAGGTAGAATCTCCTCGTTTATGGCTCCAGCATCAGCCATGTTTCATTCTTCTAGTCTTCTCTTCCAGAGGTTCCGCGAGGCCAATAGTTTGAAATCGAGATCATTACCTCTTTGAAATTTAACAGATTGGCAGTTGTTTTGCATTTTGGTTCTTAGTGGGTTTCTTGATTGATGGATGCTTCGTGTTACTAACTTAAATGGAAAATTATATTCATGTCTTAAAATATTGCTTAGTTGTTTTTTTTTGTAGTTTCCAGTTGTTACGTGTTTATTTGTTTTCATCGCAGTCCAGTACAAATCCTTATGTTCATGTAAATCATCTTTTGTTCATTTGGAGTTACGACTTACGAAGAGTTGGGTCTCACTATTGTTTTGGATTGAATTGAATCGTGGCTTTTTTGGGTTCATTCTCTACTCTCTTGGATTGAATCGAACCGTGGCTTTTTTGGGTTCATTATCTACTGTCTTGGATTGAATCGTAAATTTTCTGGTTTTCTTACCTTTCTTTTTGGGTTTATCTTGTAATAAAGCAGCTTTTAGTTAGATCATAGCATGTTTATGTTGTCAAATTGTTAAGTCCTTCCTTCGAAGCTTCATTTGTATGTCAGTGAATTGCATAAAGGGCGTTATGGCTTTATTAGTCTCTCATTCTTTTCAACTATTGTTGATCAATTTTCATGTGATTATAGTACCAAGTTCACTTCATAAAAGTTCAAATATAATGATGAAGTATCATAATTGTTCCATATCAAACTATCCCTTAGGTTTCATATTCTGTTGAGTAATGACCTTATTATATGGAAGTCTGTATTTTGACTTCAAATCTCTTGGGCTCTCTGTAGGGGAGAATATAATCTTTTGATATGCACTGCCATTTGTTTCAACTGATGAGAACCTTAGCTTCCATTTCACTTCAGCCCATTCGGATAACTCTGTATATTTGTTTTTTCCTAACCACATGATTGACGTGGATATTGGTTGGTTTTGCAGTGAGGGAAGAAAAGTAATCCACTTAAGAGAACAAACCTTTGCAATCATGTCTGACAGTATTTGAAAGCCATCTGATTAAGAAGCTTTCCATGTCTTTGTCCTCTTAGGATATACAGTAGTATAGATTAGGCATCTTTCCTTTAGTTAATAATATTAGATGATGATGCATCTAGGGATGGCAATCAGATCGGATCGGCTCGAATCAGCCATAATCCGTATCCGATCCGAATACTAAAGGGCCATATCCGCATCCGATCCGATCCGAAATTACTTGATCCGAGCCCCGATCCGAACCCCAATCCGATCCGAATCTGTATTTTTTTTTTTTTGCATATTAACTGTCAAAAAAAAAAAAAGGCAAACCAAAAAAACAGTAACTGTGAACAAAAAAAAAAAAAAAAACAACAAAAAACTAAGCCATAAACTACAATCCCATAAATATAATAAAACAGTAAGTACCTGTTAACATGACATTTTTACCATCCAAATATTACAAGTCTTTACTACAAGTCTACAATCCCATAACAAATTAACAATCCAAACAAAAACAAATAGACCAAACTACAATCCCATAATGAAACAAGGTGAGATATTAAATACTCCAGCTCCGGAAATGCCACAGCTCCGGAAATGCCACAGCAGGGAAGGAATCTGCCATCAGATGGTCCGTAGCCTACAAAGTTCATCAAACAAATGTTTTCAAATAACAACAACGACTAAAATTGCACATGCATTGTATAAAGAAATAATGTTAGAAAAAGAATCCACTTATATTTTGTCCAAACAAGCTAAAAGAATGTTCCTTTCTAAACTAAGATATTCATCCTAGAAGACGAGGTGCAAGGAAGGGCCTATCGATCCGAAGAGAGACCTACTTTGCTCTTGGTTGTAAATTTTAAAAATAGCCTTGGGAATTTTAAGCAGAGCGCTATGATTACACCATCTAAAATATTACTCTTTCAGCCTTTTGCTTTAAACATTAAAGTTACCTGAGTTGGTAAAGTTCCCAAGCTTACTTAATAGGCCATTATATTATGGTACTACTCCCTCCGACCTTAATTCATAGCACCTTGGGAACACAAACAGCAACAAAGTGAAAAAGAAATTGAAAATGCAGAGAACAACATAACAGATTTGACCACCATCAAAAAATCCAAAGCAGAGACCAGCTTAAATCTCTTTGACATCACCCCTAACACACCCTCACATCACAAACAGCTCAGTGAAATCCTCGGTATTACTGCATCTATCTCAAGCTGCCACTATTAAAGTGAAAGATGAACAGGGCAGAAGAATTCTAGCATAACAATAAGCACTAGAAAATTGAACCAGTAGTGTCCAAACAGAATATCAACAGGGGAAATCAGCCAAAATATATTAGAAAATAGAGCATCAACTGGGCACTCATTTATCAAATTCTACATTTCTCCAAGCCCTTAGGTTCATTGACAAAACAAGAAGAAAGGGTGAGATATACCTACTCAATCACTCTTCAACATCCTCAAGGCAAATTGTCATGTTTTGCTCCTCCTCAACGCTCAAAGAAAGACCTACATAGAATACATAGAAAAGGAGTTTATATTTGTAAATAAAATTAACAAGTTGCATAAAATGAAAAAGGTAGGAAATTCAAGTAGTTACCCTTATTTTCACACCGAAGCCAATTTTGAGTGCACATCAATGCTTCCAATGTATAAGGTGCCAATCTACTCCGATGGGGGCTAACCAATCTTCCACTTGTGCTAAAAACCACATTCCACATGTTTGAAGATTCAGATGAGTTTCTGGGTTTGGGATGGCGAGAACTGGTGCAAGGGGATGCTCTTCGATCTCACTCCCAAAATCAGAGAGATTTTCAATGGAGCCGTAGCAGCACCCCCTTGTTCATGTTCTGTACAATTCGGATGGCTGCACATACCCCATATCTATGATTGGTGCGATATTTGTTCCCAAGATGGTACACTAATTTTGACATACAAAGATGCTGTCAAAATGAAACCATATACAACCAAAATATGATTTCATTAAAGGAAAAGTCAGGCCCCAACTTTATGCCTCAGATACTGTATATTTTTAATTAAAATAAGAGTGTAAGACAATGCTAGCAAGGAGTTGCTTTCCAAATCCAAATCAATGAAGGTGTAAGACTGACCCAAAACCATCATCATCGGCCAATTATCTTACCAAATAACCTTTTTATACTCAATTTTAACACAAAAATACCTTAGATTTAGATTTTGGGGTTTAAATTTAAAGAAAAAATTGGGAAAATACCTTAGATTTAGATTTTGGTCGCCGGCAAGAGAGAGATTAAGGTCGCCGTCGCCGGCAAGAGAGCGTAGAGATAGAGAGATGGTCGCCGGCAAGAGAGAGACCGTCTGTAATTTACCAGAGAGAGAGAGGGCTTGCTGCCGTGCTGCGCAAAGAGAGAGAGAGAAAGGGTAAACGTAATTCGTAAAGGCGCAAAGAGAGCGTAGAGATAGAGAGATGGTCGCCGGCAAGAGAGAGACCGTCTGAATTTACCTGAGAGAGAGAGAGGGCTGCTGCTGCGTGCTGCGCAAAGAGAGAGAGAGAAAGGGTAAACGTAAAGGCGTAAACCCTAGAATTTTCTTTATATAATTAAGACACAAATGCAAATTTAAAAAACATGAGGGGTAAAAATGAAAAATAGTAAGGTTAATAAAAGCGGATCGGATCGGATATCGGATCAGATAATAAATTGAACGAAATCGGATCGGATCGGATATCGGATCGGATCGGATCATGCCTGGACCGAATCTGATCCGAAATCCGAACGGATCATGAAAAATCCTACCAAATCCGAAAATTTCGGATCGGATCACCCTTCGGAACGGATCGGATTCGGTTAAATTGCCATCCCTAGATGCATCCCTTTGCGGTAGTACTTGACCATTGCTTTACTGGCCTTAAAGGCCTTCCCCGTCACATTTATGTTCTTTTGATGTTCTCTCTCACGACTTCCTACTATTTGCATTCTGTTTTTTTTTTAAATGACGGTTAATTTGAGGAGTGGTTGGTAATTGTTGTTTTCAAATTTCAAGTAAGGATTATACACTAGCAGAGCGAGATGATGGCTTTGTCTTTTGACTGAGTATCTCATTTATAGTGTATGAAAACCAAACACCTTTTGTTTAGAGTGGCCTTACCTTTTTGTATCTTTGGTAAGATTCTCATTACCTGATCATTGGCTACATTAGCTTTCTTCCCTCCCCCAACTCTCTCTGGGTGATCTCCAATTTTACTCGTTACGCATCTAAATCATCATAATTGTCACAGTTGCTCATGGTTCAGCGAGTACTTGTTGTTTCTATCAATTCCAATACATAACTATTTACAAAGAGGCTAGAGTTCTGATATTGATGTTGTGTGTAATCTCTTTTACAGGCAAGCATCTGAATTTGCATCAGGAAGCTGAAAGGGAGTAGTCACTCCATCATTATTTCCACCAATCACAGAAGAACAATGAAGTCTTTTGCACTGTTTAGATCAGTTAATGTTCGTTCCACGTATCGCGAAGTAACAGGGCTATTTCAATCCCGTTCTTTCCAACCAGATTTTGTTCCCCCAGATCCTAAAACAAAACCCAAAAAATACAAATTACCCCCGTTCTATGACCCATATGGGCCCAGACCCCCACCTTCCGAAAAGGTCATTCAGCTAGCTGAACAAATTCTGGCTTTGCCTCCTGAAGAACGCCGACAAGTGGGCCCTACTCTTAGAGAGAGGCTCGGTCATCCCAAGATGCAGTCAGTCTCAGTGGAAGGCGTAGGCTTGGGTGCCCAAGGGGGTGCAGTAGCTGGAACAGCCAAAGTTGAGGAGAAAAAGGAGAAAACAGCGTTTGATGTAAAGTTAGAGAAATTTGACGCAGCTTCTAAGATTAAGGTGATAAAAGAGGTGCGTGCTTTTACTGGTCTTGGGTTGAAGGAAGCGAAAGATTTAGTCGAGAAGGTACCAACTGTACTTAAACAAGGAGTTACGAAGGAGGAAGCAAATGGGATAATAGAGAAGATAAAGGCTGTTGGAGGTGTTGCTGTCATGGAGTGATGCTTCTGTCCACTTTTTGTTGACATTATAAAGATTTGAGAAAATTCTTCTCTTGTTTCGAGGGAATATTTAGGTTAAATCTTGTTTGCATAATGTACCTTTCTGGTGAAGTTAACAGTGAGTAGGCCCTTAAAGTTAAGAGTGTTATATGACGTTTTGAAATAATCTTTCGATTTTTATTTTATTTTTTGGTATTTTAATTGTTCACTATTATAAGCAAGCATCTAAAAAGCGCTAGGCGGGGGAGTCCTAATTGCATGATGATATTGGTTTCACCACACGTTCTCTCTGGATCGGTAGCTTTAGGAAGTACTGTTTTTGCCTATTGATCTATTGTTGTATTTTTTTTCTCACCATGGCAACTTCTTACTCAATTTTTACTGTGATTATGATGACTTTTTATTTCACAGGTTCTGTTTATCCTTATCGAAGGTGGCAGGTGGCCTCAATCAGATTTTGTAACTGTGAATTTGGATGACTCAAAGCATTTGTTACCCCTTACAACTGTTTATCACAACTTGCAGCCTATCAGTCCTCCTTATACTTTCCTACAGGCTGTTTTTGGTCATGAATATCCTGTTAGTCCAGACATGTGAATTGATCCTGTAAAAATGTGGAGTATTTCTTTATCTTGCAGATGACATTTTTGTTTCATATATTTTAAATTTTCATGTGCTTAACTGGTCATACATGTTTGATGTTGTATTACTTGATTTTGTAGGTTGGATTCTTGGACGAAGAGCAAATTCTGCCGCTAGGAAAGGAAATCACTGCTGTTGGCAGCTGTAGTTTAAAATCTGGAACTCCTGAAATTAAGTCATGCAAAGATCTTCCTTTTTTCCTGTAAGCCATGTTATTACAAAAAGCATTTAACCTAACAAGGCTGCACACATTTTTGCTTTAGAAAACATGATTGTTTTATTCTCCTTACTGATATTTTATGCTAGTGATGTTCATCGTATGATGGAATCAGTCTCAAACGGTCAAGAGCATGCTTTATATTCTGTATAGGAGGTGGTTATAAAGGAGTGCCGTCTTCTTCCTAACTAGTTTTGATGTTGGTCTGCACCACCTTTACCTTTCAAAATATTTGTAGGTGCCAACAGATAAATTTTATGTGGGTAGTCTGTTGAAGTTATGCTCTTCTTTCTTCTAATGCTTTATCATACATCTTATGCATGATTATCTTTTCAATTCAAAGTCTCTTCACTCAAATATGTATGATAAGTTTACGTTACGAGTTGACAGTATTTGAAAATATAGTATTGTTTGTATCGGGTTATGTTTCATGAGTTGACAGTATTTGAAAATATAGTATTGTTTGTATCGGGTTATGTTTCATATATATACTCAAAGCTCTACTTATCTACTGAATTTTTGGCCTGGTAATTAATCTGTATTACTATAACTCATTGATGATATGGTGGTCTCACAGATCTGACATGTCCAAGGATCAGATGGTGCTGGAACTTGCTTTCAGATCAAAGGTTTTACTATGGAGTGGAGTTGTCCTTGGTTCATTGGCAATTAGTGTCCTCGGCTATGCTGTTGTAAGGTATTATAGCTCCGTGACACAAATTTCCAGTTGTAATTTGCATTGTACAAGAGTTGTTAACTAGGTTCTTTTTTTGTTGGGAATAAATTCTAACTTAAACTTGTCGTGAGAGGTTTACCAAAATTGTTGGTACATTTATAAAAAAAAAATTACTCCTTTCTTGTCAGAGAGTTCACTTTGCCTATATTGTTTTCTAGCCTTTCAACTTTCCTCTCCGCATATGATTTAAGTATCTTGAGTATGCTCAAGTCAAGCATTTTGTGCATTTGGACAAGTCCAGGAATACTATTATATGGTATCTAGACTTTCCAGACATGACTCTGAGCTGATTTGAGATGGTATGTAGTATTTGTCCATTCTACCTGCGTTTGAATGAGGAGAATTTATGAGTCCCAGAATGTGGCTGAGGAGGAGACATCGACGGCAAATCCAGCAGCAAGGTGCTGCTGGAAATGCTGAAGCTGAGTCACAGAATGTGGCAGAGGAGGAGACCGGGGATGTTCCTGATGGAGAGTTGTGCGTGATCTGCCTGACTAGGCGGCGACGTTCTGCATTCATTCCGTGTGGGCATCTTGTCTGTTGCCCCCACTGTGCTTTCTCCGTTAGCGTGAAGCAACTCCCAAATGCCCTGTGTGTAGGCAGCCTATACGTAATTCAGTGAGGATATATGATTCTTGAGTTATAGCTAATTTCCACCGATATACATACAAGGGGCAAGAGGTATGTTTGAATGTGTTAATAGCAGGATTTTTTATGTATGCTTATCATTTTTTTTATCAACTCTCTGGTTTATATGCATTTGGCAGGATTAAAACTAGTAGTAGAATCATATATGGTAGATGTAATATCTTTTTGCAACTTCGAACTTCATTCTAAGTTATAAAACTTTTTGGGTAATAGAACTATAGAAGTAAGGTTTTTATGGAAAGAGAACAATGCTTCCAAGTATGTTGACGCTTACGCTTTACAACCACTAGCTATATATGATTCTGAACTTATGTTGTAGAAAGCAATGTTCAGATTGATCCATATTTTTCCTTCTTCGTCAATTGGCTTCAGACAGTTGAATGCTGCAGAGTAGGAACTTTTGAAACCAAGGTATTACCTATATTTACATCTACACAAGACTCTTTTCTGAATGTATGTGATGTCTGAATTTTTCCAAACAGATACGCACAATAATTAGAGCATATAGTGGAGAACAGTTTCTTCAAATACTGTATTCTTTTTTACTTTGGTATACCAATTGAGGTTTGGAGATGTTTCGGGGAAAGGGGAGTAGATTGGTTAACAACGCTATTTAACAAGATATGGAGAGTTAACACAATGCCATTGGAGTGGCGGAAGAGTACTCTCATCCCTTTGTATAAGAATAAAGGTGATGTCCAAGATTGTGCCAACTATCGGGGGATCAAACTAATGAGCCATACTATGAAACTTTGGGAAAGAGTGATTGCACAAAGGCTGAGAAAAATTGTGGATATTTCGGATAACCAATTTGGGTTTATGCCAGGAAGATCGATTATGGAGGCAATATATCTTATGAGACAAACCATGGAGAAATATCGAGATCAAAAGAAAGATTTGCATATGGTTTTCATTGATTTGGAGAAGGCGTATGATAAAGTGCCAAGAGAGGTACTTTGGTGGGCATTAGCAAAGAAGGGTGTTTCAAAGAAATATATTGATATTATCAAGGACATGTATAATGGAGTTAGTACTTGTGTACGGACTAGTGTTGGAAAAGGCGAAGAGTTCCCTATAAAGATTGGAGTGCATCAAGGTTCCGCGCTTAGCCCCTTTCTTTTTGCTTTGATAATGGACGAATTGACGAGTCGGTCAAGATGATATACCAAAGTGTATCTTTGTTCGCGAGATGATATTGTCTTGATTGATGAGACAAGAGAGGGTGTTGAAAGTAAATTGGAGTTGTGGAGACACACTTTGGAATCTCGAGGTTTTCGATTAAGCGAAGCAAGGCGAATATTTGGAGTGTAAGTTTAGCGAGTTGGAAGTGGGGAGGCGGGGCGGTCACATTTGATGGCAATATTATCGAAGCTTACGAGTTTTTCGCTATCTTGGATCCATTATCCAAAAGGATGGAGAATTAGATGGAGATGTGGCTCGTAGGATTAAAGCGGGTTGGTTGAAGTGGAAGAGTGCTACGGGGTTTCTATGTGATCGCGGCATGCCCAAATAGATTAAAGGGAAAATTCTACCGCACGGCAATTAGGCGGCATTGCTTTACGGCACCGAATGTTGGGCCGTGAAACAGTGTCACGTGCATAAGATGAATATGGCGGAGATGCGTATGCTTCGATGGATGTGCGGTCATACAAGAAAGGATCGATTGGGGAATGAGGTGATCAGAGGTAAAAGTAGGAGTTGCGCCCATTGAGGATAAAATGAGGGAAAATCGTCTACGGTGGTTTGGACATGTGAGAAGGAGACCGAGTGATGCACCGGTTTAGACGTGTCCATTTTATAAACCGAACCGGCCAACCGGGAGGTTGAAAACCGGCCAAAACCGGTCAAAACCGGTCAACGGCGGTTAACCGGAGCCATTGCCGAAAGCCGGTAATTGGCCGGTTCGGTTAAGGTTTGAAATTTTGAAAAACCGACTGACAGGTTAACGCCGGTTTTGGCTTGCTCGGCCGAGTCATATGAGTTGCTCGGCGAGCATAACCTTCCGATAGTGTTAATTTCCAATAACGGTCATTCGGTAGGAGTCATATGAGTTGCTCGGCCGAGCGAACGCGCTGAACTCATTCAGCGGCTACTTTTTCAAACTAGCCGTTATGTTACTTCCACACGCCCACGCCCACCACTTACTACTACCGGTGCCGCACCGCCACCGCCACCACCACTACTTGCCACTACTACTAGTACTACCACTCTACTAGTCTGTCACCACCATCACCACCGCACTTGCCGCCGCCACTACTGCCGCCGCATTACTACCGCGCTTCTACTACTACCGCTGGGTCCATTCTTGCTACTCTTATCGCGCATTTACATTCTTATTACCGCTCCTGCAATACAGCTACTACCGATCTGCGCCACCGCATCGCTACTACTACCCATTCTTCTTGCCGCCACTCTTACTACCACTACTCTTCTTGCCACCGCGCATACTCATTACCATTACCAGCTACCGCCTCTGCCAGCTCACCCGATACCACTTCTGCTTAGTCTGCGCGCGTCGCCGCACTGCCGCTACCCTCTTGCCACCACCACTACTACTCTACCCACTTTCTCTACCAGCTCACTGCGATACAGCTACTACTAGTCTGCACCTTGTCGCGCAGCGCTTTACTACCACCCCACTCTTGCGCACTACTATCGCTACATTGCACTACTACTATTCATCGCCACCGTCGCATTCGCATCGCACCAGCACGCTACTTGCAGCTACTACTACCGCCGCTACTACCACTGCAACTCTGTCCAATACCATTAGGTCCACTACTACCCGACTACCGCACCTTTCCTACTGATACCCTCGTTGTAATTGTATTTTAATTAATAAAATTTAAGAATACCGTCGCTTTTCTTTTATATACTTTCGTTTCTTTTAAAAAAAAAGTTAAGTTTTATTTCTTTCAAAATTCATAACTTTTTTATAAACATTTTTTCAAAAAATGTATGTAGTAAACTTAAGTCTAAAATAGTCTTATTTATCCAAAAAAAAATTGAAAAAAATTAAAAGTTAACTTTTTTCAAAAAACCGTTAAATTTTATTTCTTTAAAAATTCATAACTTTTTTTATAAACCTTTTTGCAAAAAATGTATGTAGTAAACTTAAGTCTAAAATAGTCTTATTTATTCAAAAAAATTGAAAAAATTAAAAGTTAACTTTTTCAAAAAACCGTTAAAAAATTAAGCGAAAAATGATATGCTCGGCCGAGCAACACGAAGACTCGGCGAGCAACCCTCGGCCCCTAAACCACTAAAAGGGTTGCTCGGTCGGCGACACGAAGACTTCGGCGAAGCAACCCTCAGAAACCCTAAACCACTAAAAGGGTTGCTCGGTAAACAACACCAAGGACTCGGCCGAGCATATCCAAACCGTCAAACCGGAGGTTAACCGGATAACCGTTAAAACCGTGAACCGCCTAAACCGTAACCGGTCTAGCCGGTTAGGCGGTTCGGTTCCGGTTGGGGATTTTGGAGTTTTCAACCGCCGGTTTTCAACCGGCTAACCGGCGGTTTTTGGAACCGGCCACGTCTACACCGGTTAGGAGGCCGGAACAGTGGAGAAATGATAAAATGGCGAGGGGTAGGGGAAGACCCAAACAAACTTGGATTAGAGTAATTGAAAATGATATGAATTTACTTGGAGTGGATGAAAGTATGATGTTGAAGAGGCCGGAGTGGAGGGCAAAAATCCATGTGGGAGGTTGATTTTTTTTATTATTTTTTTATTATTATTATTATTATTTTTTCACGATGACATATGAGGATTCATGTTAGCCGACCCCAAATTATTTTGGGACTAAGGCTTTGTTGTTGTTGTTGTTGTTGTAGTTATTGAGATGCTATTCATTTAATCATGGCAGAGAACCAGGTATGCGCGATAACTATGCTGTAAAGAGGCGAATACTGGTTATCATTTGTTCGATTGGAAGTTGGATATGAAGCTCATAATCAAACAGGTATGTACCACATAAAATGAAAATTCCCTTCATTCTTTTAGCTTAATGACATTCATATCTACAACTGCATAGTAAGTAACTTAAAACAAGACAAATTTACTTTACGTCAAAAGTAATAGATTTTGCATCTATCTTCCACAGTGAACAAAACGAAAACGGGCTGCCCTTTCCACCAAAGACCTACACATCCATCTTTCTCCACTCTCATTTCCCAATTATTGTCATATTTCCTCAATAGGGCACGGGCACCATCACTGATATTGCAGTAGTTGGAACAGCCAAAGTTGAGGAGAAAAAGGAGAAAACAGCGTTTGATGTAAAGTTAGAGAAATTTGACGCAGCTTCTAAGATTAAGGTGATAAAAGAGGGAATATTTAGGTTAAATCTTGTTTGCATAATGTACCTTTCTGGTGAAGTTAACAGTGAGTAGGCCCTTAAAGCTAAGAGTGTTATATGACGTTTTGAAATAATCTTTCTATTTTTATTTTATTTTTTGGTATTTTAATTGTTCACTATTATAAGTAATGATAGATGATAATTTTTTTATTTTTTATTAGAAAAAATTATTTTGAGAATGGAAAATATAGCATCTATATTACAATATAAGTGACTTTTAACCGCCACACAAATAGTGACCGAGATTTAATTTCAGCCAAAGACAAATAGTGGTTGAGATCGATTATTAGAAAATAACTTCACGGCCAGTTATACACGCAAACCTCCTCTACCTAAACCTCCCCTCACTTTTCTATCTAACCCTATTCCCCCTCTTCCTTCAGCCCAATCTTACGATCGTTCAATTTGCGGTGGTTTTAGCAGTATTAGAGGTTGCAACAGTGGCAATTTCAAAGTTCTTCTCTCCCTCTCTTCATTCACTCATGGACACCACCGCCCCTCACTGTCGTAACCATCATTTTTGCCGGTAAAGACCTTTTTCTCCGGTCCTAGCTAGAGCTGTCAAACGGGCCGGGCCAGCCCGGCCTAAGCCCACCGGGCTTCACCTATTGATGGGTCGGGTCGGGCCAACCCGAAATATTAGGGGGCCTAGAAAAATTCAAGCCCGGCCCAAGTGTACTTCGGGCCTACGGGCCAAAATTAAAACATCATTCTAAACCAAAGCCAAAGGCTGACTAAGGCCGGCCAACGTTAAGGCCACGGCCGGACAACGCCTAGGCCACGGCCTGACAACGCCTAGGCCACGGCTTGAGAATGCCTAGGCCACGGCCGGACAGCGCTGGGCAGCGGGACTACGCGAGTCCACGGTAGAGATAAGGCAGATGCCAAGGCCACGGTCGAAATATGAGGGCAATCATGGTTTCAGCGGCCTCTATATATAACCAATAGCCACATTCTACTTTCTTTATATTTCAATGTGGGATAAAATCCTCCAAGGGCCAAGGCCGAGGGCGGCCAGGGCCAAGGCCAAGAACCAACAAGGCCATTTTCTTTCCCATTCTTTCGATGTGGGATATTTGAGGAGCAGAGCGAGAGGCGAGGCTAAGGGCGAGGGCGAGACCGCGGCTGCTACACTGCTTGCACACTGCTTGGTTGATGAATTTCACTCATTTCAGGCTTCACTCTTACAGTGTCTTTTTCTTTAGTTTTTTTTTTTTTTAGTGTGTTGACTTTGTCAAACTTTTCATCGGGCCGGGCCGGGCTTTTGCGGGCTTTTCAAGTTTGGGCCGCCTAAACCCACGGGCCTATTGGGCCGGGCCAAAGAGGCCCGATTTTTTTCGGGCCGCCTAATTTGAGGCCCAGGCCCTTAAAAACCCGGGCGGGCTGGACCGGGCCGGCGGGCTGGACCGGGCCGACGGGCAGGGCTCGATTTTGACGGCTCTAGTCCTAGCATCTCATCTTCATCTCCTATGAGTATTACAGCGAGAGAAAGAGGTTGATGAATGTATGTATCATCAACTCTTCTCTAATTTCACTGTTGGGATAATTTTTAACAACTGAATTTTCATGGAAACATCTTTCTTTTCGATGTTGATCTACAACATGTTGGTTTCTGATTCTAGGTTCGCTTCCAACATTCAGTTATGTTCTTTCTTTGTTTGTTTCTTTGATATATAGATAAATTTTTGATTTCTGGGTTTTGATGGATGGAGATGGTATTATGGAATTGATCTCGGTGGTGGGAATGGGGATAGTGGTGGCGTGGTTGATTTTAATTCCTTCTTTATTATTTCAAGAATATGATCAAAACTCTGTTTGATTATGTGATTTCAGATGGTTACTTTGGAAGATCTTGGTGACCGATGAAGTTTCTATTTTTGATGAATCTCTAGAGCAGTTTATATGAAAAATAGCATTATCGGTGATTCATCTGCCGTGAATCATGTCATCTTCTCAGATTCGCCTTAAGTTGTTTGACATTTCTCTGCTTCCATTTCTTTTTGCTTTTATGATTCCTGTATTTGTTTGTTTTTTGAGTTTTCTAATTGATGCTTGCATTCGGTTCGAAAATCCAGACCCCTCATCCCTTCTAGAGCCAGGTTAATCAATCACTCAATTTTCATTTCATTTTGTTCATGTTTTAATTTTCCTTATTTTATTTTTGAGGGCGTACATGGTTGTTGATGCATTATCTTCAAGCAAATGGTGAAGCATTCCGGGAAACACACTTGCCAGGAAATCTGGCGTATTATCATCCTAGGATTCGGCAATGGCACCGAGGGAAATGGTAATGAAGTAGGTTATTATCCTTTTGATTTTACTCTTATATTGCACAAAGGTATAGTTTTTCTTACTGAATCATTATTACCTTATTGATGATTATCTTTAATCAGCTTCTCCCTGCAAAGCTCGGGTATAAAAGTGACACATTTTTAATGGTCTCCCGTTCCCTTTATTCCCCTCCCAATACAGCGCCTCCCTTTTCTACCACGCTGCCGTTGTTTAACGAAGGAGTCTCACGAGGAACTTTTCAGCGCATGCAGTTCCTTCTCCGTTGCCACCATGTTCGTCACTTTTGATAAGATAATAAGGTTGGGTTCTAGGCTTTTTTGGGTGTTGGAATTGATTTTTGTGTTTGTTATTTGCTTCATGCTTGATCGATGAGAAAATTGGTGTTTTGAGTATTTGAAATTTTTTGTGTTTGCTGATTTATACACACCACTTAAGAAAAATTCATTTTGCTATGAATGTTCCCTTCAGATTCAAAAGAGCTACATAAAAAAGAGGGTTTGTAATTGAATTTAAGAAAAGATATCATACAAACTAAATTTAAACCCCAAATTAAACTTACTGCTAAGAAAAACTAAAAAAGAAAATGCTATGAAAACAGTCGCTCCCAATCACTCCCACTTCTCATGTTGAAGATCAGTTTGTTATCAGTTTGTTTGTAAAAAAAGATCGTTTAAAAAATCATATCTATTTGGCGCAGGAGAGAATATTCTCTTGTGGTTTTTTCAAATGGCGTCGAAATTCTTGAGAAATGCGTATATACGCGGCAGTGGCGATACCCAATACCCAAAAGAGGCGGTGTCATCAGACATAAGGATCAAAACTCAAATCTCTGTTCTAGGTATCCTACTTTCAATATACCATTAATCCTCCATTTTCTGTTTATCCGAAACACAATTATAGTAAAAAAATTATAAAAAAAATTGTGTTCCCGATAATATTTCAATTCAATTTGTATTTTTTTTTTGGTTTTTCAGGGGTTTGATCTTTAGAGATTCAAATCTCTTTCCAATCCAGGGTTTATTTCAAGAAGATCTCTACCTTTTTCTTGATTTGGGTTTTAATAGGGTTGAATTATCGAGGATTTGAGTATTTCAAAATTTTGGGATATGTTGTATGAGGCCCCAGTTTTTAAGTACAAAAAAACAAATAGAACCTCAGGTTTTATGGAGTTTTCTTAATTACTACCTTCATTCCCAAAATAAATTTATTTAATTTTCTCTAAAACAAGAGGAATTTTAAAAAAGAATTGGTCATTCATTTTGTTACGGAAGAAGTATCAAGTTAGTTTTTAGGGAATATTTATGTGATAATAGTCAATTTAATTTTGTAGAGGGTGTTGTTTTATCCTAATTACATTTCCATTATTAGGTGAGGTGCTTGCGGATGGGGTAAAATATTAGTTAATGTTTTTTCTTTTGTGGTGGAAAAATGGCACATATAAAGCCATGAGTTGAAATTTTCATGTGAGTTAATTTTTCCTTTTGTTTACCTTTTCTTTTAGAAGAATGATTCTGCATTTATTTTTCTGCTTGTTAAACACTAGTAAAAGTCCGTGTCCGAGGACACCTTTTTTTTTTTTTTTCTAAATTAAAAAAATAATAAAAATTTAAGGGCAAAATGGGAAAGGTACAACTTAGCGAGGGCAAAATGGGAAATTTGGCCAGTGAAACTGTTCATTCAACTGTAGCAACCCCGTTGTGTTTTATACTAGGGGTGGACATGGTTCGGTTCAAACCGCGGTTTGAGACCGAACCGAACCAAACCACGCAGTTTGGTTTGGTTTTTTTCAATAAATGGTTTAGCTTGGTTTGAAAATTTAATAAACCGTGTGGTTCGGTTCAGCTCGCGATGCGGAACCTCAAAGCCGAACCAAACCCGAACCAAACCGATTGGCGGAACCGCGGTTTAGACAATGTCTTGTAATTTGTTTTGAGATGGTTTCTTTTGTTGTACTTGTTAGAACAATGAACTTTCAGTTTACTAAAACTCATTCCTATTTGAATAGTAGTATTTGTGTTTTATGTTTAATATATATGATTGCTAGTTTGACAAAAAAAAATATGTAAAGAGCAACGCTTTTAGTTGGACAGGTTTGTAGTTCGGATAGCGGTCTAAACCGCAGTTCGGACCACGGTTTGAACCGTTTATGAAACCGTGGTTTGAGACCGAACCGAACCAAACCGAGGTGGTTTGGTTTGGTTTGAAATTTTCTATGGTTCGGTTTGGTTTGGGATTTTCCCAAACCGAGTACTAGCGGTTTGATCTTCAAATTCCTTCCAAACCGAACCAAACCGAACCATGTCCACCCCTATTTTATACTACTAGTACTCAAATACCCGTGCCATTGGCACATGTCAGTATCGAAAGGGAGACAGTATGGAAAGAGAATGATGTAGAAAAACTGAAATCGCATGCTAACTATATGACATTTTAAATATAATTTTAAAACGTTACAAATATATAAAGTGCAAAGATATTTACCTGGGAGTTGAAACTTCTTGAGAGAGGGTACCTGAGAAACCATCGGAATCCCATAATTAAAATAAAATCAGATATTCAGACGAAGGAAAATTAGAATGAAACAAAAAAGGTAATATGTGACTATGAAAATGCTTACTTCCTTCCCGAAGAATGTTTGCAGTTTGGCCTTATAAGCAAGCATGGATGCTTTGTCCGCCTGCTTTCTATAAATCAAAATAAAACAAACAATATAAAATTCTAAACTCAGTTAAAAATACACATAACTAAGAATTGGATAGTAAGTTAATCGAATAAGTTACATGTAATCTGAAACTAAGAATTGGTAGGATGTATACAATCAACAAAAATACCTGTCCAAAATGGAGGAACAATGTAGAACAAAATAACTATTACGCTCCATATATCATTTTCTGGTCCATAATTTCGCTATAAAACCTCAAACATGTCAAAGCAAATGCCCACAAAAAACTCACTAAATATGATGGCAAGGGGAGGAGAATCAGTTAATGAAATCATGAAACTAATGGGGAGGTGGACAATTATGGGAGGTTACGGACGATTGAAAGGGGAGGGAGGATTTAGGCCGTCGGATCAATTTTCTAACTTTAAATCTGACCCCGCTCGGACGCATTTAAGACTAAATTTTAACTTCGTTGGCGTGCATGTTGCTCAATCACCAAATAAACACGTGAATCATTTTTATAACTTAGGTGGTTTTTTTTATTTAAAGTGTTAAGTCCTGAAAACTGATTTCACATCTGAAATTGGTTGAATTGATAAGAGGAGGTGTCTGAAGGATTGATTTATGAATTGTTCAAGTTGTTTGTTTATTCATCTTAATTCATATTTTGAAATGTGTCTTTTTACCATTTTAACCTTCTAAAATATTATGTAGTGGATTGTTTTGTACTAATGACCCTTGAATGTCAATATAAATGTAATATTTCATATATTGAGATAATAACTATTTTTTTTTCAATTTTTTTTTACTAATAACCCTTGAATGTCAATATAACTGTAATATTTCATATTTTGAGATAATAACTATCTTATTTCAATATTTTATTTCTAAAATCACTAATTTAAATATTAAATATAAATTAATAAATAAATAAAATAAAAACAACTGTAATGTTTTAAATTGTATACCAATTTTAAGTATCGAATTTAATTGCTTCAAAAAAAGTATTGAATTTAATTGACAAAACTAAAAAAAACCACAAGAAATTAATAATTTCTCCTTCCCCTAGTAAACCCAAAATGACAGAATCAAACGGAAGAAGCCAATGAATTCCAAGCAAACTGTTAATTTTGAGGAAAACCCCTTCTTGTTAACCAAATAAGGAGAACTCACTTCAATTCTTTTATCAATAACCCAAATTTCCTAAGGAAATGAAAATGCCCATTTCCCGAAAACCAAAATGTAAATCCGATTTACATTTTGATAAGGTGACTAAAACATTGAATGATTTATTTGATCATTACAAAATGAAAGCGGAGAATGTGAACAGTAGTGGCAATAAAAAACCGTCTTCTTCTGCAAATTATGTTGGAAGCTCTACTTTAGTGGGTATTGGCGCTAAAGGTAATTTAGAGTCGAGCTTTTTAAAATACTTGGAAGAGCAAGGAGAGGTGACCGATAAGTCCGAAGTGGAAATTTATTTGTCCAATGGAATGGAAAGGAGAGATGAAAGATTTGATGTATTAAGTTGGTGGAAAATAAATTCTACGAAGTTTCCTATTATATCTCAAGTTGCGAAACATGTTCTAGGGATGCCAATCTCTACCGTTGCTTCAGAGTCCGCATTTAGCACCGGTGGTAGAGTGATTGATCCGTTTAGGAGCTCTCTTACTCCTATGACAACTGAAACTTTAATTTGTACCCAAGATTGGATACGCTCTACACCCATTGATCTTGAGCTTCCGGATGTGCATGCTAAAGCTATTGAGGAATTGCAAGAGAAGTTGGAGAAACTTGAAATTGGTATAATATTTTTCTTTTCATATTTCTTATTATTTTAAATGAGTCTGCATTGAAATTTACACTGCAACTTTTTGTTCTTTTAGATGCATTCGGAGGTGGACCAAAGTTTTTCGAACCGGGCATCGTTGATTAATTAACTCCACAAAGGTTTGTAAACACTTAAGAAATGCAAAAATTTCTGCAATCTATTGAGTGGTTGATTCAGTCATTTACATCTTTATGACCTATTACAGCTGTAACCAGGGATGCTAAATTGTATGATTACAGAGTGTTGGAACCTAGAAATCCAAAACAGTATCTCAGTTCTTGACATACCAAAAAAATAAAACAGAGTGTTGGAACCTAGAGATTACAGTGCTTGTATTACCTTTTCGGGTTAATCAACCAAGCAGAAATGGGGTTTGGTCCAACTTAGTTAATTTGTCTCTATATCTCTTCTATTATAAATGTGTTTTTATCTTGTTTCTGATTCGAGCTTGAATGTTCTGCAGTCCTAAGTTTTCACTTTTCAGCAACCTCTGTTTGCTTAATGGAACAATGTAGCTTGTAGCTTCTGTTTGCTTCGATTCCTTGTTGATTTCTGTTGGTTGTCAGTTATCAACATGTATTCATAGTCCAGTGGGTCTAAATCTATGTAATTGTGTTGCAGGGAACATGAATATGTTTGCTGGAGGAGGACTTGGAGCTGGTGGCTTGTAAAAAACAGAATGCAAATCCAACAACAGATCCTTCGATGAAAGATGAGGTGCATCTCATCCTATGACTTGCTTTAATCTCAGTCATCTTTCTTCTGTTCTGTTTATGTAACTTATACTTTTTCAGCCTTTTATTTGATCAAGTTTTTGTCAAAGCGGCTTTTGTGGGAAAGCTTATCATGTATCTGATTACATATTTAAATGGTCATTGCTACACTGCTGTTTTTCACTTTATTCTCCTTCTGAAACTTAAGTGTCACATCATTTGAAGCCAAAAAAAAAAAAAAGACTTATGGTGTGATTGCCAAAAATATATATTATTATTAACAACTTGAAACTGAAATTTGTAACTTAGTAGTTGATCACCTTAAATGCCATTTAAAACTATTGTCTAAAATAACATCGAAATTCTTTTATTGGTTGTTAGGAATGAAATTAGGAGTGAGTAAACAGAGGGGTTTTTCCAGTTGAATTGTTGACATGAACTTTCTGGGATTGTGTTCAACGCAGTGGCATGACATCAGGATAAAGTTGGGGTATATAATCTGAGAATTCTAGCCGCTCTTATTTCAAAATTGACAGTAGGAAATTTGTCTGAACTTGGCTGTAATTTTATTTTTGCTTAGCATTTTTTTAGTGGTTTTAGATTCACTTTTACTCTCTGCTTTTAAGATGTTAACGGAACTGAGAACATCTAATTTATTTTCCTGCATGCATGCTAAAAGAATTTGCTATATTGCAGGAAATGAAAATTACCCCAGTTCAATTGTCAGAGTTCCCATTTGTTACCTCACCCGGATTACATGATTGCTGGAGGAGGACTTGGAGCTGGTGGCTTGGCTCTTTGAACTAAAGCTGTGTTTTCATGTTTGTTTCACTGAAGCTTTGTCATCTTTTGGATTTTTGATGAATTTTTAATTTTACTTTTTGAAATCAGGATTGGATGAATTATTAGAATTGTTATTTTGACAATTATTAACATCTATTTAAATCGATGGGAGTGTGTTCAATCTCTATTTCTGTCAATACCCTTTGGGAATTTTTTTTTTGATACAAAGGTGAGAATTGCGTGTTGTTTTGGTGGATTGGTTTTAAGACCGAATATTACCGAACCGACACTTACCGAAGCCGAAAACCGACTATACCGAATCGATCTTAAACCGAGTGGTGGCGGTTTGTTAAAATTAGAAACCGAATACTTTTGGTTCGGTAACGGTTTTAGCCTAAAACCGAGCTATACCGTACCGGGCACACTCCTAGTAAATCACTAATACAGATGAAATGACATAATTAAGATAAGGGGATTCCAAAGAAGATGATCGGACTGCAAGAAGGAGGAGAGACTGATGGTGTATGATGATGACAACACCCTCGAGCTCTGAGTTGGAGGAATGGGGAGGAGGAGACGACGAACTCCCCCTCGACGCACCGGTGGCTCCATTTCATTCTATCAATGACGGTCCAGATCTGGGAGAGACAAAGATGGGAGACACAAACACACACACACACACCCAAATCTGCATTTCAACATCCATTTTTTCCAAAACCACCATGCTCTCCGTCACTGCCGTCGCTCCCCATATCCCCTTCCACTGCTTCGAAGGCGCACCACCACACTCCGCCTCATTCATCACTTCTCCGCCATGAAACTAATCCCCACAAATCAACCGAAATTCAACTCTCACATACCCACCTAGAAATCTAACCTCATACCCGGATGTTCTCAGATCTATTCCCACAACCGCCTTTAAACCCTCATTTTTGACGTATGAAGCTTTGAATTGTCATCGTTATTTCCGTCGACTCGCCGACGAATAGAGGAAGACAGATTAGAATTCGGATTCGAAGCTTCCTCTTTGAATTCCATTAACGACATTGGCGGTGACGGGTTTGCACCGATTGGAATTGAGAGAGAGAGAGAGAGAGAGCAAGAGAGAACCGGTTGGTTGTCTTTCTTCTGCGTTGAAAAAAAATGAGATATGTGCAGCTCTAGGGGAAGTTACGGTTTTAAGGAGGGAGGAAGGATTGAGCCGTCGGATTAGATTTTCAAGAATGAATCTCAGCTACCACTTATGGGGGGCTAAGAGGCAGTTAAACCTTCCCTCTATTGTATTATAGATAGATGTTGAACATACTTCATACTCATCATCATTGTGTACTTCCTCTCTCGACGACAAGTTAATCCATCTCTCTAATTATATGATAGGTTCTGCCATTGAACTTATTACATTCACTTCGTAGGTGTCAAACATTGAGTCGGAGATGAAGCACGAGGTTATGATTTGTGCAATTTGTTGGGATTTGACTGGGAGATGTTTTGAAGAGGCCTTATAATCCACTGAAGGAGAATGATCGAATGTTTTTTTTTTCAATTTCAATTGTAAGTGCATCTGAATTTTAATTTTTTTTGTGTGTAGTAAGTGTGTGAATATGAGTGTATGTTTTGGTTGTTATCAAATGGTGGGCACGATTCACTATATCCGCCAGTAAATATAAATGAAAATTATGTTTACGTATGTGTGTAAAACGGGATATGTTCTGCTGGTTGAAGTTATTACAATGATTGTTGTATGAATTAAGTTTTTATCTATAGATGTTTGTGCGTATAAATATATTGAATGTTGTTTTAGGGATAAGAACGGTAATTGTACAATTCTTCTTTTTGATTGTATTACAAAGTAAGGTATGATTCAAGTGAAGCCTACAGAATTAATTTTCAATTTCTATTTTGCTTAATTTTGAGATATTGAGGAGATTTTAGTGGTCTAAATCTTTATATTTTCTTTACTAAACTATCATGCATGCCGTAACTGTGGCATTGACCCGAGTAAACAGTACTAGTGTGATTGCATTACATATGCATATGCAGAATGCAATTCTCGAGCATTAATGATGCATTCAAAACATTGTAGTAGTAGTAGCAGAACAAATGAATGATATGTTTAACATCTGCAAATTTAAAAAAAATGCATATGAACACACATATTTTTTTTTCAGAAAAAAAAACTAAATTTAATTATTTTAATAATAAATTATAATAATTCTTAATGATTTCACCATATTTTGTATCATATATTTCGAAAGAAATTTGGAGGTAGAGGTTGTTAGTTATCAATAGAATTGACTTATAATAAACGTTGACTATTTGTAGTTTTAAAAGAGGTAGAATAATATACGGATGACCAAATCCAAATCCGGTCCGGTTCTGGTTCCGGGTCTTGAATCGCCGGTTTCGGTTCGGCCAAATGGTAACCCTTAACCAGCCCGCACTAACACCGGTTTCGGTCCGTCCGATTCCGATTTTCTCCCCGGTTCGCTCCGGTTCCGGGCTTTTCCGGTCCGATTCTTTGGAAAACATGGAAATTTCGTCCGGTTCACGGTTCCTGTTTCGGTCCGGTTTGGCATTTTTGTAACCCTTAACCGGCCCGCACTAACCCCGGTTCCGGTCCGTCCGGTTCCGGTTTTCTCCCCAGTTCGCTCCGATTCCGGGCTTTTCCGATCCGATTTCGATCCGGTTTTTCGGTTCCGGTCCGGTTCCGGTCATCCCTAGAATAATATCCTCATTTAAAAAATATATAATAATATCCTCCTATTTCATTGAATAAATTATCCTAAAAAATAAAAAAGTTTATTGAAATAAACGAACAACAGCAAAAAATAAAATAAAAAAAATCTGGGTGATTTTTCGGTCTTTACCTACTTGTTCCCCAAGTGTTTCCCGGCGTTCCGCTCACCTAGGCTACAACCGCCAGTTCACGCCTCCGTTAGTATTTTTTTTTCACCTTCTCCCTAAGACTGATTTTATGAACGATTACTTTTAAGGTTTTAATCCCGACGACGATGTCCGTTCACGACCAGGCCGCTGCCGCTGTCCTAGCTCAAGTTGCCCTAGCCGGTGACGGAGCCGTCCTCGGCATAGCCCTAGCTTACATATCCGTCCGCAGTCTATTGAAATTTTCCTCCAATTCCTCAGCTCTCAAGAAAGTTCAAAACGCCCCTTCCGTTACTGTCTCCGATCTTCGCTCCATACTCTCTCCATCCGATTCTGGCGATGGCCCCGCTGGTTCTGGCGATTCCGAAACTGAAAAGCTTGTGATTGTTCGTGGAGTGGTGGAAACAAAGTCGGCTGTCAATGGTAATTGGAAGAATATCATACCTAATGTGCTGATTTCTCATGAATCCGGCGATAAAGCTGTTGTTTTGCAGAGGACCCAAACGGTATAATGGATTACTCTTTCTCAATTGCATTTGTTTTTATATTTAATTTGTTTAATTATTGAACTTGGGTCAATCAGCTTGTTGACTTGTCTGTCATGCCAACATGTTTTGTCAAATTTGTGAGAGAAAAATAGCGACTTTGGAAGATGGGTTTTATTCGATGATAGCTTCTTTCTAAGTGCCCTTGTTAGGTGAAGAAGTGCTAATCTTAACTTGGTTTACTACGTATCGAACTATTTGAATATTTTTTTGTATCATTTGGTTGCAACTTGAATTAATAGTAGGACAAAGAACTTAATTATGTGCTTTGTTTACCAGCTTGTTAATGAGGGAAAGTTGATCATATTAGATAGAAGAAGTCACAGTTACTAGTGCAGTTAACAGGAAATGCTCCCCTCTCTCTCTCTTTTTTTTTCTTTTTTTGGGATTTTCCTTGCAAAATATATAGTGGCATGCTTGAGCACTCTCCTTGAGTGATCACTATTGGCTGATAGCCCAAGTTATATTATATTCTACAGATTCTGATGTTATGATTTTTCTGGATGAAGTTTTAATTCCTTTCGTCATAACATTGTGTATTTTTTTTAGTGGATATACAATGAATGGAGGGGACTCTTCAGATGGACTTCAGATATCCGCTCTCTGTTCTGGAGATCCTGGAAGGAACAAAATTCATCCTCACTAAGAACGGTACTATAAACTTTATTTCAGTTGTTAATGTTTTAGTTGGTAATACTACTTTTGGTGACCCCAAATCATTTTGAGCCTAAGACTTTTGTTTTTGTTGTTGTTGTTGTTGGTGGTGGTGGTAGTACTACTTCCATTTTTTCCTCCCATGAAAAAGTTGCGGAAGCAAAAAAGTCTTTCTTGTTTGGGTTGATGCGCACTTGTTCCATTTGCATTAAGTAGCTCGAATGATGGTTTCCTGTTGATTTTATTGAGATGTGATTTTTGTGAATAGACTCAGCCTTATTGACATAGATTAAGAATGCCTGTAAAAAAGTTTTTTGCTCGGAAGATGATCTAGCTTGTATCAGCTCTTCTTGTGAGTTGTTGCTCATGCCATTGGGCTTCTTATTGTTTCAAAATCAACTGGATCACTCATATTGTTGTTAAACTTTTATCTTCCCCATCTTCGTTTTTACGAGTCCATAAGTTTACTGGCAATATGGAATTCATCTTGAATAGTAAGTTGTACACTGTGTCATGCTGCCGATATCTAGTAGTGACATTAATATTCATATTTTATAACAACCCCAAACTTTTGAGAAGACATATTGCCAGTCCCGGGTCTATCTATCTATCTATCAATCATATTGGTCATCTCTTCACATTACCTGTAACATTTCTTGTCGTGGGAACTCATCTGTTCAATTAGATAAGCATACATATGTGGGTATGCTAATTATTAGATAAATGTTGTAAACATTTACTTACTCAACATGGGTGATTTGTTGTTAGTTGTGTTACATTCAAAGGCCTATGATTTTTTCCTCAAACCCTTGATCTTTTTGTCATATTGGGTTTGAGTCCTAATTGCATGATGATATTGGTTTCACCACATACGTTCTCTCTGGATCGGTAGCTTTAGGAAGTACTGTTTTTGCCAATTGATCTATTGTTGTATTTTTTTTATCTCACCATGGCAACTTCTTACTCAATTTTTACTGTGATTATGATGACTTTTTATTTCACAGGTTCCGTTTATCCTTATCGAAGGTGGCAGGTGGCCTCAATCAGATTTTGTAACTGTGAATTTGGATGACTCAAAGCATTTGTTACCCCTTACAACTGTTTATCACAACTTGCAGCCTGTCAGTCCTCCTTATACTTTTCTACAGGCTGTTTTTGGTCATGAATATCCTGTAAGTCCAGACATGTGAATTGGTCCTGTAAAAATGTGGAGTATTTCTTTATCTTGCAGATGACATTTTTGTTTCATATATTTTAAATTTTCATGTGCTTAACTGGGCATACATGTTTGATGTTGTATTACTTGATTTTGTAGGTTGGATTCTTGGACGAAGAGAAAATTCTTCCGGTAGGAATGGAAATCACTGCTGTTGGCAACTGTAGTTTAAAATCTGGAACTCCTGAAATTAAGTCATGCAAAGATCTTCCTTTTTTCCTGTAAGCCATGCTATTACAAAAAGCAATTAACCCAAGGCTGCACACATTTTTGCTTTAGAAAACATGATTGTTTTATTCTCCTTCTGATATTTTATGCTAGTGATGTTCATCGTATGATGGAATCTCTAAGTCTCAAACGGTCAAGAGCATGCTTTATATTCTGTATAGGAGGTGGTTATAAAGGAGTGCCATCTTCTTCCTAACTAGTTTTGATGTTGGTCTGCACCACCTTTAACTTTCAAAATATTTGTAGGTGCCGACAGATAAATTTTATGTGGGTAGTCTGTTGAAGTTATGCTCTTGTTTCTTCTAATGCTTTATCATACATCTTATGCATGATTATCTTTTCAACTCAAAGTCTCTTAACTCAAATATGTATGATAAGTTTACGTTACGAGTTGACAGTATTTGAAAATAAAGTATTGTTAGTATTGGGTTATGTTTCATATTCATATATACTCAAAGCTACTTATACTGAATTTTTGGCCTGATAATTAATCTGTATTACTCATTGATGTTATGGTGGTCTCACAGATCTGACATGTCCAAGGATCAGATGGTGCTGGAACTTGCTTTCAGGTCAAAGGTTTTACTATGGAGTGGAGTTGTCCTTGGTTCATTGGCAATTAGTGTCCTCGGCTATGCTGTTGTAAGGTATTATAGCTCCGTGACACAAATTTCCAGTTGTAATTTGCATTGTACAAGAGTTGTTAACTAGGTTCTTTTTTTGTTGGGAATAAATTCTAACTTAAACTTGTCATGAGAGGTTTACCGAAATTGTTGGTACATTTATAAAAAAAATTACTCCTTTTGGTCAGAGAGTTCACTTTGCCTATATTGTTTTCTAGCCTTTCAACTTTCCTCTCCGCATATGATTCAAGTATCTTGAGTATGCTCAAGTCAAGCATTTTGGTGCATTTGGACAAGTCCAGGAATACTATTATATGGTATTTAGACTTTCCAGACATGACTCTGAGCTGATTTGAGATGGTATGTAGTATTTGTCCATTCTACCTGCATCTGAATGAGGAGAATTTATGAACAAAAACCTAAAAATATGTAAATTGATTGGTGTGACATAAACGAGAGACATGTTCCTCCGCACCTTTATCTAATACTCTGTATAATTTCACATTGGCAGTTAGAAACTTGATGTACGTCATACTTTCAAAATACTGATTATCGAAATGTTACCAAGTTAACAAGTTTATTAGAGTAATGATAATGAGTATACGTATGCCACCGCTTGTGGTATGGTTGGTAATATTATTGATGTGGAATGCTCCATAAGAAGCAAGAAGAGATGCATATTGTTGCCACCATAAAGCACAAACATAATGATTTGGCAAAAGTTATTCCCTTGGCCATCAAAGGCATGTGATTGAGATGGAAGGCCTTGCAATAGCTCTTGCCTTGCAATAGCTCTTCACTTTGTGCTTTGCTTAAAAAAAATTGGTGCAACATATTCTCATCAGTTAAATTGCATTCCCCATAACCCACCTTATTTGATAAGCCTACTGGAAACCTTTTCTTTTCCAATGTCTCGTTGCCTTTATGACATCTAATCCATTCCTAAGTTTGATCTTCCATTTTTCGCATGAGGGGACATTTTAGACGTGTCAGGTTCCTCTATTGCACTTCTGTAAATGTCAGTCTGCTTCAATACATGCATATCCATGACCTTTGTGTGATTGAAACTACTCTTCTATTCTAGTTTTATGCATAATTTTTCTTGGAATGAAATTTACTAGATCAATGTTTTCCAATCCACAAAAGCCATTTATTGTTCAGTTTGTCCTGACATATATAAAAACTAAAAAATGAATAAAATTCATCAGTATGTATCTACTGTTTCAGGAACTGGAATAGATGGAAAGAGTGGAGACATCGACGGCAAATCCAGCAGCAAGTTGCTGCTGCAAATGTTGAAGCTGAGTCCCAGAATGTGGCAGAGGAGGAGACCGGGGATGTTCCTGATGGAGAGTTGTGTGTGATCTGCCTGACTAGGCGGCGACGTTCTGCATTCATTCCGTGTGGGCATCTTGTCTGTTGCCCCCGCTGTGCTTTCTCCGTTGAGCGTGAAGCATCTCCCAAATGCCCTGTGTGTAGGCAGCCTATACGTAATTCAGTGAGGATATATGATTCTTGAAAGGGGCAAGAAGTATGTTTGAATGTGTTAATAACAGGATTTTTTATGTATGCTTATCGGTTTTTTTTTTTTATCAACTCTCTGGTTGATATGCATTTGGCAGGATTAAAACTAGTAGTAGAATCATATATGGTAGATGTAATATCTTTTTGCAACTTCGAACTTCATTCTAAGTTATAAAACTTTTGGAGTAATAATAGAAGTAAGGTTTTTATGGAAAGAGAACAATGCTTCTAAGTATGTTGATGCTTACGCTTTACAACCACTAGCTATATATGATTATGAACTTATGTTGTAGAAAGCAATGTTCAGATTCATCCATATTTTTCCTTCTTCGTCAATTGGCTTCAGACAGTTGAATGCTGCAGAGTAGGAACTTTTGAAACCAAGGTATTACCTATGTTTACATCTACACAAGACTCTTTTCTGAATGTATGTGATGTCTGAATTTTTCCAAACAGATACGCACAATAATTAGAGCATATAGTGGAGAACAGTTTCTTCAAATACTGTATTCTTTTTTACTTTGTTTAGTTATTGAGATGCTATTCATTTAATCTGTTCCACTTGGTTGTAAATTATCGCTTATTGATGATACATTCTTTTTTCATGGCAGAGAACCAGGCATGCGCGATAACTATGTTGTAAAGAGGCGATTACTGGTTATCATTTGTTCGATTGCAAGTTGGATATGAAGCTCATAATCAAACAGGTATGTACACCACATAAAATGAAAATTCCCTTCATTCTTTTAGCTTAATGATGTTCAGATCTACAACTGCATAGTAACTTAAACAAGACAAATTTACTATACGTCAAAAGTATTAGATTTTGCATCTATCTTCCACAGTGAACAAAACGAAACGGGCTGCCCTTTCCACCAAAGACCTACACATCCATCTTTCTCCTCCACTCTTATTTCCCAATTATTGTCATATTTCCTCAATAGGGCACGGGCACCATCAATGACATCCTCTCCAAACACATCACCAGTAAACCCAACACCTTTCATTCTGTCTCCCCACTTTTCTTTCCTTTCGTTCATCTCCCCCACGTTGGTCAATGCCTTTGCAGCCTCCCCTTCCATCATTCTTCTTTCTTCGCTCTCCCGCCCTTTAAATGCTGCACTTGTCGAGTCCAAGAAGCTCCACAGGTACTCGAATTTCCTAGAAAACCCAGTGGCGAAATCACCGCAGTTGTTGCAGCTGCAGTCTATGTTGTTCTCACTAAGTATCACCCCTTTCGGCTCCAAACTTCTCATTAGTTTCAAGAACTCTGTTCTGTTGTCTGGATTGTTGTGGTTCAGATAGTGAAGTCTGAACTGTGCACATATGATTAAGGTTTCATCTGGGGATGAATTGATGGCTTGGGCAGTTAAATTTTGTAACGGGCAATTGTCGAGTCGATTGATTTGTAGGTTGATGTTGATATCTTTGGCGTAGCGGAGGAGTCTTAGGGAAAAATTGTAACCGGGAGGGCCAGTTGCAAATGGAGTAGTATCGGTGATTTGGTTGTTGTCAATGGTGGGGGGAACAACTGTGAGGCGGACCAATGGTGGTGGCCCACCTGAACGGCGACTCAAGGCTTCCAGTAGTATTGGCCACTGGACCCCATGAGAAACTCCAATGTCAACTATGTGTAGAGGGCGGGATCGATCCTGTTCTGCCAGAATTTGGAGTATGGAGGAGTTGGCTATGTTATTTGGGATGGTGAACCAGGGATTGATGTCATTAAAATTGATCAAAGACTGTTGAAAGAATTTCGGTTTTGCCGAAGGAAAATCGATGGCTCCATCTGGGTTATTGGGGGCGGCTGAGGTTGAGGAAAGGTGGTGAGTCAGTGCTCTGAGTCCATGAAAAGCAAGGCGGTAGTTTGCATCTCCGGTGGGTGAGGCAAGCTCGTGTAGCACAAAGAGGAGGTGTTGGACACGTGTCACATTCCCAGTGGTAATAGCAGCGGCACACGGATTAAGCAACTGTTCTGCCCACCTTCCTTCTTTGTTATTACCATTATTACAGTTATTTCCTGCTGTCTTGCCTCCCCCCTTTCTGTTTCCAGTTGCTTTCTTAACTGTACCCACTTGTTCCACTACTGCATCAGCATCTTCTGTCTTGTTGATTCGACGGTTCTGATTCTTACCAGTTGCCTTGGGATTTATATCTTCAGGTGCTTTCCGTTTCTTGGATAAATCAACCAACGGTGGATGATTTGAAACGATGAGATCAGTAGTAGGGGTTGTAGTAGCAGCAGTAATAGTACTCGTACTAGTGACAGTACTATTGCAGTTGCTGGCAGAGGCAGTAGGGGTAATAGTAGCAGGAAGATTATTATTTATCAGTTCTTGGTCAAGATCTTGATTAGCAGCCCACCAAGTTTCGTCGATGATATCGGTGGGGCCATATGGTTCATCCAAGAAGGATGGGAGATAGGATATAGAGCCTTCTAGCCAGTCTAAGATGTGGTCTGAAGCAAGGTTTGGCTCAGGCTCTTCTTCAAGGGTCATTGTTTCGAAAAGTGGGGTTGTGTTTGTGAATGGAGGAGGAGAAACCAAGGATTGGTGCTTGATCATTTGACTCACAAGGGGAGAAATAAAGCATAAAAGAAGGGAAAAGAGAGAGGGGATAACCTTGAGGTTTGGAAGGGTTAAAATAATGAAAGGGAGTATGGTATTACATGAGAAGGGACAATGAAGGGGATAATAAACATGGGGTGGTGGGAGTTAATTTATGCTGTTTTTTGGATGATATGTTGTTTTCTAAGTATTTTAAAACATGGCAGAGATAAAAGAATCTGGGGTCATACTAGGTGTCTGACAACCAATGTATAAGTAGGAGTTAATTAATTGATAATTATATTTCTGCTTCCGTCCCATAAGAAGTGTTGTCTCGTTGACTTGTCAAATTTGTAAAGAATAAGTTTCACTTGTTTGTATTTGTTTGTACCGTGATGAAATGACATTAAAATTAGTTTGAGAGAGATAAAAAAGGAGATCTAGAAACCAAGATTAGATGAAGATATTATTATAGAAGGAAAGTTTATGATGGTGGGTGATAAAACTGATAATGATAGGGTTGATTTTGAATTGGCAAGAGACGGCAATCTTGTTTTCTTGTGATTATAAAGTTTTTGAGTTGGTTGGGATTGCTTCCTCTAATCCCATTGGATGATTGGGTTTTTGGCCTGTCTGCATCCAAACTACTGACTTTTTTTTTTTTTTTTTTAAATTCCTCATTATTAGGAAAATCAGAATTGCGTTTAAGTCTCCAGTGAGCAGATTCAATGAATCAAATATGATTGATCATGTCATTGGTAGATAAGATATTAGCCCCAACTTAGGCTTACCACTTTTGGAGCCCTATTACTATTCCCTCCGTCCCAAGGTAATGTCTCTTTTTTTTTTTTATGGCTTGAAGAATTTGTTTCTGATTTTCCAACATTAAAATTGTTTTACTAGTATTTTTGGAAGTTTATATACTAATTTATATGCATTTCACATTTAATCACATATTTCACTTGCTTACTAATTATACACACTAAAATAAAATATTCATTACTTGATAAAGTGATTAATTAATAATTCATTAATTTGTTAACATGTTTTTACATGTCTTTATTTCTCAAGTCTTTATAAGTTCATGATTTTGCTTTTTTTTTTTTTTAAATAGGCAATGTTGGAAAAACATAAAAAAAGATGAAAAAGTATAACAATGGTAACGCCTTTAAAAATCTAAAAAAATCAAACCAAATAAAAACCAAACTCAAACGATTTTAATATTCAATAAATCGAAAATATTCGGTACGGTATCGGTTTTATCTCAAAATCGAACCGTACCGTACCGTGCACACCCCTAGCTAGTCCGCCCTGATTTCTTTATCGAACTGAGCAGGTAAGTTACAATATGTATATAGACTTGACTTTGCTGGGCTTTTATACATCTGCGCATCTGACATTTAGTTTCTCCCCCCAGCTATCGGTTAAGATTTCCAAACATGCCACTCCAGCCCGTAGCCTGCGGGTCTATGGGCTGGGTCAGGTGTAGATTTTTCATGATTGTCCTGCGGGCCAGCTCATGACCTGCTGAACCCGCCAAGCCCGACCTTTTATATTATTTAAGCTCACTCTCACAACAAAGCCCAATGCTCCATTGTTTTATTTCACAAAAAATAAAAAATAAAAATTGAAATATATTCCCTCCGTCACAGCCTAAAAGGCACAAAATGAAGAGGGCACGCAAAATAAGAAATGTGATGTAGGAAAGAGAAAAAGTTTAAATGTTGTGAGTATGAAAAATTAAATAGGAGAGAGAATGAGTGGGAGGTGATGTAAGAAAGAGAATGTTGTGAGTGTAAAAGTAAATTTGTGGCTTTTTAAATGGGACGACCAAAAAGGAAATTTGTGGCTTTTCTGCTAGGACGGAGGGAGTAATCCCTAAAAAAGTATGTTTTCTGGTACTATAATATACTCCATCCGTTCCATGTGAATGGACACCAACTTTTTGGGGGTGGGAATTAAGGAAAAGTAGGAGAGAGAAATAGGTGGAGGAGGTGTTTGTGAGTATGAAGAATTAAATAGGAGAGAGAATGAGTGGGAGGAATAGTTAAGAGAGAGAATGTTGTGAGTGTAAAAGTGAAGTAGGAGAGAGAATGAGTGGAGGAAATAGTGAATATTCTTTTCCATTTTGGACAGTGTCCATTCACGTGGGACGTCCCAAAAAGAAAATAAGTGTCCATTCACGTGGGACGGAGGGAGTATATCCCATTATTTTCTGGTAAAAGTATTGATTTATACTTGTATTTGTCAAGTTATATCCTAATTGAAAAAAAATAAAAATACAAAAATAATGCAATCTATTTTGATTTATCCAACTTAAAAAGGGGTCAAATGGTCAATGAAAAGCTGAGAATCCAGGGAAATTATGTTGTGAGTCCTAATTTACCATGGCATCTAAAGCTTTTAGGACGGCAAAGTCCCTACATCACTTTTGGCTCTTGCTTTTTGTATTTATGTCAACCTTACTCCATCCCTCCTAAAATAAATGTTAAAATTACCCTTTTTTGCGAGTCCTAATTAACCAGGAAATATAAACTTGATGGGTTTATTTGCGAGAAAAACATGAACTGAAATGGTACTAAAAAAAATGCATTAGACCAAAAATAAAACAAACAGACTTGCCATTATCATTAATTAGCTCAATGAAGTTGGTTGATTCACTAAGAAAACAAGACTTTGAGATTAACCAAGAAACTCTCTAACACAAATTGAATTGAATGGACACAAATGCATGGAAAACTAAATCAGGTTTTGAAGAGAAAAACAACACCACAAAATTATCCAGTTCCACCAAGAACAGACTTGAGGGCCTTGACAGTAGCTTCAGGAAGGAAAGTGGTCGCCTCCACCAACTCAGTAGGAAAATCATTAGCAAACAAAGCAAAATCCGTAATCTGCAGTCCAGGAAGCGCACTACTAAAGCTAACAAATGCCACAGCGTTTACGCCACCAGCATTGATCTGGAAATGCAACAAACCTTGTGGGAACACCATAACCTCACCCTTGTTCAATGTCTTTATGTAAACCTTGTTATCAAAGGATGAAATAAATCCAGCCTTAATAAAGCCTTGAGTCACTATTAGTACCTCGGAACCACCAGGGTGTGTGTGCAATGGGATGACACCTCCGGGAGCTAGGTCAAGTCGTGCAATGGAAATGCCTAGTCCGTTCACGGCCGGGAATTGGGGGGCGAATGCCGGCGTGACGGCGGCTTTGATTATGTTTGATAAGTTGCCGGAGTATTTTAGGCCGGAGAACACGAAGTCATCAACGGTGACTGAGGCCGCTGGCTTGCAAGAGTAGCCAGCAGGGCCTTCGGGGGCTTTTAAGTCCCCAACGCAGAAGTCCTGGACTGCTGCGTGACTTGAGATGATAAGGAAGGAAAAGAGGATTGACAAAATTTGAAGCATTTTTGCTGGTGACTAATGTGGCTAGAAAGAATATATCTTTAGGTTGGAAGGTTTGTGGGATTGTGAAGAAATGTTGGGTAGGTATTATATAGAATGAGGGACGAGGGTCTTGGTGCAAATTGAAGTGGAGTATGATAACATGGAATGAATGAGAGCCACAAGTTCAATACAATTAGTTTCGATACAATTAGTTTCGATCGCACAACTCAAATATAAAAGAAAGAAAGATATAACTACATCACAATCATTCACATTGCAACAACGAGCAATGAGATGACCTGATCAAGAACTCTGGCTCAAACGGCACTAATATTTTCTTTTTTCATATCCATATAAAAATTCATAAGTTCAAATCCCATCAAATACTTACCCATGTCATTCTTGTAACATATAAAGTCGTTTGTAATAATAAAAAATCAAATTATATTTAAAAAAAAAAACAATGAGGTGACCTGGCCATTTTAGAAGCATTGTAATGTAAGGATAAGACAAAGAAACAAAGAGCCCCTTTTGGGGGGAAATAATAAATGGAGCGAGTGGCAATAATTTGCGGAAGTTTCGCTATGATGCCATCTTGCAACAACAGTGACCTGCACCACCTCAACTTGTATAGTCCAATGCATAATTCAAATGACCAAAAAGTTGCACTAATTAATTAAGGTCCGTTTGTTTGTTTAGCGTAAAATATTTTTCGAAAAATGATTTTCTTCAAAATATTTTTTGAAAAATGAAATTATTTTTCGAAAAATATGATAAACATGTTTTTGACTGTTTGGTAAGAAAATTGTTTTCCGAAAAATATTCGATTGAGTTGACTACAAATTTATCCCCTACCCCCATCGAGTCAAAAAAAAATTAATCATTTTAAATTTATTTTTAACAACTCCTCCCCCAATCCACTCAACCCCCCCCTCGCGTCGAGTCAAATCATTTTAAATTTATTTTTAACAACTCATCCCCCAATCCACTCACACCCTCCCCCCCCCCCCCATCGGGTCAATTTTTTTTTTTTTTTTAATTTAACTGCAAACTCTTTTCTGAAAAATGATTAATTTTTTTTACCCAACCGGGGGGATGGGGGATAGGGCGGTGAGTGGATTGGGGGAGGAGTTGTTAAAAATGAATTTAAAATGATTAATTGTTTTTTTTTTTACTCGAGGGGGGTGGGGGTGGTGAGTGAATTGGGGGAGGAGTTGTTAAAAATATATTTAAAATGATTAATTTTAAATGATTAATTTTTTTTTTACTCGATGGGAAGGTGGGGTGGCAGGGGGTGGTGAGTGGATTTGGGGAGGAGTTGTTAAAAATAAATTTAAAATGATTAATTTTTTTACTCGACGGGAGTGGGGGGTGGGGTGGCAGGGGGTGGTGAGTGGATTGAGGGATGAGTTATTAAAAATAAATTTAAAATGATTTTTTTTTTACTCTATGGGGGGGGGTGGGGGTGGGGGCAGGGGGGGTGATGGGGATGGGGGTGGTTGATTGGGGTGGGTATCGTGGGGTGTGTGTGTGTATGTGTGGGTGTTACCATTTTTCAAAAAATGTTTACTTAGGAAAAATTCGTAAATCTATAGTATAAATGGAAGCGGTTTTGGCACTGTAGCATGGACAGTTTCAAGTGTCCATTTGACCATTTTGCCTCCACTTTTTTATCCCTTTTTCATTTTACCCTTAAAAAAAAATTAATTTAAAAAAAAATAAAAAAATAGTGATGCTCATACACAGATCTGTACAGGTCGTTGACAAGGGAGAAGAGAGAGTGGGGGCGTCGAAATCCTCAACATATGTTTCAGATTTAAGGAAGGAGATGAATTTCGAATTGAGAGTGGTGGGGCGGACTGGACAGAGGGGGCGACGAGGTTAGCAGAAGAGGGTTTAGGGTGAGGCGGTGAGATGAGATCTAGGTGGTCGCGATCTGGGCGTGGATGTGCGGCAAGGAGGAGGCACATAAGGGAAGCGAGAGGGGAAGGCGAATGACAAGGCGAGGAAAGCGTGGGACGAGGGGGAGGGGCACGAAGGTGGGCGGAGTTGAACCAATGCGGGGTTAGGGAAGAAAATGGTGAGCACGGTTGTCTTCTTCTCTTCTTTGCTGCAACTATAGACCAGGGAGATGATAAATGGGGATGGAATGGGGTGAGTGGTAGGTTAAGGTTAATAATTTTTTATTTTAAAATTTAGTCCTTTCGTGCAACAGAAAAATAATTTAGTGTAGAGAGTGGAATAAAAAAATAGTTTGGGTATCAAATCCACAATCTATAGTATAAATGGCAACATGCCACCTCATCTATATGAACAATACAATGAATAGTTTCAAATGAGTTTTTTCCCATTTTGCCCTCACTAAGTTGTCCCTTTCCAATATATTTAATAAAAATATATTGATTTCATTTTTTATTTATTTCAGGTGTTTTTACGTAAACGTACCTGGCCAATGTCTGTTTCGATTGAGACAACATCTTTACTTCAACTGGTTAAAAATTTATATGTTAATTAGATGTTAATTTATATCTTATCTTTTTGTAAACAAGGGCATAATGTTTATGTTCATACATCACTATAATTTGTAACTATAATGTTTATGTTAATTAAAAAAAAAGACCCGTGTCCTCGGACACGGGCATATGTACTAGTCATTTTAGATAGAAAAGTGGAAAAAATATTTTTCGAAAAATATTTTCTTCATTTTTCGGTGCTAAACAAACACCGAAAAATGAGAAAAATGTTTTCCGAAAAATATTTTCCTCCAAACAAACGGAGCCTAAGTAAGCATAATAATTGTCAGAGCTCAAGAACGAGCATGTCTGACGTTCTATAAACTGTGATCGGGGGTCAAGTCTTCAAAAGAAAAGAAAAATACACTCCCTCTCTCGCTAAATAAATGCCGAAAAAAGTTTTAAATTTGCTTTTGATCAATAGCAAATTTGAATCGATATTTGTTTAGGAGGGACAGAGGGAATAGTATAAACCCCAAAAATTAAAAAAAAAAAAAAAAAAAAAATCAATGAAAATGGAGTTTAATCAATTAAAATGTAACTCAAATTTAGCAAGATTAAGGAGATGATGAGAGAGGGGAAGGAAAGAGAGTGGTCCAAGAAGAAGCACATGGGAGTGAAGATATGTATACATAAGAAGACATTAGGACAGCTAGTGAAGAGAAGACCCCAATACCATAAAGACTTGCTTCTTCAAGTCCGTCCTCATGGGTTCATTTTGTGTGGCCTCAACCAATTGTCTTCAGCTAAGGTTTTATCTTTTTGGGGTCCATTTTATCAACTCTATATGTTCTCTTTCTTTTCTAAAGGACCTACAAAAAATATTAGGTCGACTTGAGAATCTCATTTCCTATAGACAAAATATTTATTACAATGGTAGTTATTGTGTGAAATTTTGAACCAATGCAGCAGTCATCTCATTGTTGCGAGTAGCAATGCAATCATATCTCTTTTTGACATTTTACCCGAGTTGTAGGGTTAAGATCAATCGGGTGTTCACGGAACTATACATCATATTCATCTTGTCAAAATATTATAAAAACGCGTTTTTTCTTAAAACTTAGAAAAAACGTGTTTTGATTCCCCCGCTAGTGTCAGTGTTAGAGTAACAAAGTGTCGGTGTAAAGAGTGTCAGTGCATATATTATTAAGTGCCAGTGTAAAAAAGTGTCAGTGTTAGTATAACAAAGTGCCAGTGTAACAAAATGTCAGTATAAAGAGTGTCAGTAAATGTATTATTAAGTGTCAGTGTTAGTGTAAAAAAGTGTCGGTGTTAGTGTAACAAACTGTCAGTATAAAAAGTGTTAGGTCAGTGCATGTATTATTAAGTGCCAGTGTAAAAAAGTGTCAGTATTGATATTAAAAAGTGTCATATTAGTGTAAACATATGTCATGTCAGTGTAAAGATTTTATAAAAGCAACTCATTAATATTAGTTGCATGGTTCAAAAAACGTTGCACTCTAAAAGCAAAGTAGCTAGCAAATTGGGTTTTGAATCTTCATAGCCTAAAAGTATGGGCCCTTGGTTGTAAAAATTAAGATGACTTGATAAATTGGGCCTAAAGGGACTCCGATAAATAATGTAATGGACCTTACAACACCGTCAGGTACATCCATTTGGGCCTTAATATTAAATTATTTTTAAGCCTTTTGACTCAAGAAGCTCTAAAGCCCATCACTTTCAATGCTCTTAAATTCTCCACAATTTTGTTGGTTCCTGAAACAGGGAGAACGCATCACAAACAATAACTCTCCCAACTGCATTCTTTGAAATATTTGGTTAACCTAGAACACATCCTTACCAGATCACATGAGAGTTTGTCAATACAAAAAACAGAAGCAAAGAAAAAAATATTCATCCCGTCACAAAATAAATATCGCAGTTGACTTGTCAAAGTTTTAAAAAAGGTATTTTAGTAATTTGTACATTACTTGTACAATTTAAAAATTGCACCGCATCACTTTTCTTATTTAGAAATATAATACTCCCTCCGTCCCGATAAATGCTTCATCATTTTGACCCGGCACCCAAAATTAAGGAAATTGGTAAGTGGAGAAAATGTTGTTAGTGTAATAGTAAAATAGGAGAGAGAATGAGTGGAATAAATAGTAAATTTGAAAAATGTTGTAAGTAATAGTAAAATAGGAGAGAGAATGAGTTGGTAGAATAGTAAAAAAAATTTGCCATTTTAGGAAAGGTGAAACTTCTAACGGGATGCCCTTTTAGAAAATCGGTGAAGCTTTTATTGAGACGAAGGGAGTATTTGTTTTGGAACAAATCAAAATTAAAAGTACTACATTTATTACGAAAACTGAGGGTAAAAGAGGAGTATGAAAATGGACGAAAGCATCTAAGTAAATGAATTGGGAGATAGCGAGACATCAAAATCAGTCATTCATGTTTATTGAACTCAATGGGTTTGACTGTGAAAATTGCAGGTGCAGGAGGTGAAGGTGTGACAGTCAAAAAACAGTGACACAAACTGCCAAAAGGATTCATAAAAGAAAAGAAAGCATCAAACTCTACCTACAAATGGGAAACTGTGTTTCTGTATTTGCATTACATCACTCTATTGTACATACACAGTAGCCAATATACAAACAAAATGCAATTAATTCAAGTGAACTTTGTACGAGTACCTGAGCCTGAGCCTGAGGGGGTGCATGTGTTATGTTGCAGATATAGGACAGACTAACAGTTCTTCACAAGCCCACTTTAAATTTTTTTACACCTGCCCTTCTTTTTTATTTTACAAAAATAAAAAAATTTACCAGCTCAGGTTAATAGCTATGCATTAATTACTACTACTAGTTAGATATGGAAGGAACTGCTCTACAGGTTAATAGCTATGCCATTTATTTTTTATTTTTTTTTAAATCTATCTTTTACTACGTTCAAAAGAAAGGAAAAGGAAATGATGTGGGGGTGGGGGTGGGGAATGGTTATGTACTGAAATGCATTTGTTTTTTAGTATGAATTTCAGTAAATTTGGCAGAAGAAAAGAGACAACAGTTGCAGCAGCAAACGACAGAGGTGGAGCTAGTGGGTGCAACCAGAAAGCAGAAAGGGGCACCTCAGTTAAGCCAGTTTATGACATTACAAAACAACACACACAAGACTCACTTTCAAAGGCAAAGCTTTTAATTTAATACCTACAAAACTGCACCCTATAATATAATTCATTCAACACACTATCAGATAAAAACCCTAGCGTCTACTGTGTGAAGAAAATGATGATCGGAGCTGCTTCTCGGAACAGGAATCCGTTCACTGCTGCCCAATGGGAAGAGTTTGAACAACAAGCATTGATATACAAATACATGTTGTCCGGAGTTCCTGTCCCGCCTCAGCTCCTCCGATCCCTCCAGTACTCCGCCTCAACTTTGCTTTTTCCTCCTCAACCCACCCGTAAGCATACCCTATCCTGCTTCTTCTAAATCACATTTCTTTAAAATATTTATATTTTATTTGTATATATTTTTGCAGTTGGCGGATGGGGCGAAAATGAGATAGTTTCGGCAACTAATGCGGGGGGAATGAGTTACGGGTGGGGTGGCCGGAGAATTGACCCGGAGCCGGGGAGGTGTAGAAGGACGGACGGGAAGAAATGGAGGTGCTCGAAAGAAGCCCACCCAGAATCAAGGTACTGTGAAAGACACATGCACCGTGGACGTAACAGAACTAATAATTCCTGTTCAAGAAAGCCTGTGGAATTCCAATTCTGTACAGCTCCTACCACGCCACCACTACCACCACCAGCCACCCCCACCACCACCTCCTCAATCATCCCGCCTTCTCTAACCCACGATTACCAAAATACCCTTCTTTATCCTTCCCTTCGCCACCCCCATTTCGCATCCTCTTCCTCCTCCAGACCTTCTCCCCCCACTCAACACCACTTTCTTGATCCCATAATGCCATTCTCTCAACAACACAAGGATCACAGGTAGGTTTTCTCTATTATTATTATCTAAATGACCTAAATGCGATATAATTCTCTGTATATCACGCTAGATATTATAGTAGTTTCAGAAGGATATCAAAATGCTAGGAAAAAAATGAAGGTTTGGTTTTGAAAAATGAAAGCAACTCCAATGCAACATGGTTTATTAAATTTACGTGAATAGGTACCTGCAAGGAGAGAGGGAGAGAGCATTTGCACGTGATCCTTATACGACACCCAGAATGAATCAGTCTCATCCGTTAGATTTTCACAGCTTCATGGACAAATCAAAACACGAGCAAAACGAACATCATGAAGAACAAGGGCAACACTGCTACGTTCTTGGTACTGATATCAAAACAGCACTACCCAGAAGTAGTTCCATTAGCGGACTGGAGGAGAGAGGAGGAGATCAGGAGAACCAGGACAAGCCATTCCACCACTTCTTCTCTGATTGGCCACAACCAAGTAGCAGAGACTCAACAACTTGCATTGATGATATTGTGGGTGGAAACCAATCAAACCTCGCATCAACTTCTTCTACTACTACTCAGCTCTCCATTTCAATGCCATTGTCGACACAAGACTTCTTTCAATCGAAGCCCACAGCTTACTGGTAGGAACAGTCAATAAATTTGTTAACTTGACAAGATCAAATTTGTTTGAGTTCGTCTTGATCCGGAGATTTTCTACCATAGGCAGGGGTTTCTAGAGTTTCTGTTACCATCTAAGTTGAACATGTTTGTATTGTGTAGCTAGTATCAGTTATTATTGCTTATTTGACTAGAAAGTTGATCTTCTGCTTAGAACTCTATACAACAAAACACCATTACCACTAACCCCTTCAATGGCCAGGATTAAACGTAACATCATATCCGAGTGAAATGTACCCTCCTTCATAAGTTGATATAGCACGATCAAGACCGTAAAAGTCACTAATTGTGTGAAACTTCAATGATAAGAGATATTAAATCCGATAGTTTGGGTTCTGTGAATCACATGATTCTGGTAGCACAGAAAGAACCAAGAAAGAGGGTTCTAAACCCTTCATGAGTCAAAGATCTCATTGTTTCTATCTATCATATTGACAAGAAAGAGGGTCCCTGATGGCATAAACTTTTCTTGAGTCAAAGATCTCAGAACTACTCGCTCTATCTTACTGACATCCTAACTGCAATGGCCATAGAAAAAAATCAAATAATCTTCTTAAACTTTGTCATGGATTTTGTAAAGGCAACAATTTGATACTCTTTCCGACCAAGGGGTTAAACCTAACCTGAGGTTTGCTCAACTCTCAAATGTATAGATCAAGAGTGTTGATTCAATATGTATGTTTGTGTCCCAGTTCACTGAAGAAAGTCATAAAAAGCATTAAAAACCGTATCTCTAGAAAACCCAAAGAGAGCCTCAGGTGCAAACAACTCCAAGGTAAAACTGGCCAATTTCTTTGAATGTGAACCTCACGAAAGTATAATAGCCAGTAGTTCCATAGCTCCTAAACAAAAATGTCCTCAAGAGTGACAAATCAAATTGTTTGGTAATTAACTCCTTTGCATATGGACCTCATGAGCATAAGATAGTACTCCCTTCGTCTCAAAATGAGTGTCCTTAACAAAATCAAATTTGCTCATGATCAAAAGCAATATTGATTTATTTATTTTTGGACATTGATTATGGGACGAAGGGAATAGTAAACTTGAATAAAAAATTAAAAACCAACTCATCTTGCTGCTTATGCCACCTTCCAAATAAAAGGTTTCATAAGTCAAAAAATCGATCCTAGAACCTAACATATCATAGCTTAGAATCCACCACGTTCATCTATACCTCATATTGTCCATCAAAATTTACATGCTTAAATTGAAGAATGGTAACTTTGGTTCAAAATCCTCAACATACACAATCAAAAAAATTATCACAGCAAAATAAAATGTATTCTATCCCCAAATCATTAAATGAAATACTCCCTCCGTCCCAGTTCAAATTGCAAAAAAAAAAAAAGGTCATTCACGAGAATTAAGAAAAAGTGTAAAGGGTGTAAGTGTTGTAAGTGATGTAGGAGAGAGAAAGTGGGATAGAGATTAATAAATGGGTTGTTGTTTTGAGTATAACAAGTGGGTCTCATTATTTTTTTAGAATTAAAAACTTACCTAAAATGGATTTTGCAGGTACTAATGGGATAACTAATAGGGTAAGTTTTGCAACTGGGACGGAGGGAGTACTGTTTATCAACAATCTATGCAGTAAAATTGACTGGCCTCCCATCTTTGATGGAAGCTTTTGACTTCTTTTATGTTGGTGCTTGTTTGGTACGAAGGAATAATGATCCATTTCCTTGCTATTTGTAGTGCAATAAAATTTGTACAAAAGCATCATAGAATAGAATGGAGTGATCATTGCTAGGTATCAAATGAGCACTTAGTCGCTTTTGAGGGTTGAGACGGGTAAAGAGCAGCCTAAAGCAGTTCAACTCAATAACAGCAGAATCATAAATTTACTACAACAGCTTTGGGGCTCACGAGTAAAGAAACAACAGTCATTATATCCAGATATATCTCCATACTTCAGAAATACTGACTTTTTAGAAATGGAAAATGAGATCCAAACACCTGTTTTTGGATTGATAAAGGGGCAACAAGTGCTAAAAGAGTCATTGACGGAGGCAACTTACTTCTCTTTTTAAGGGACAACACAAATGGAATAGATGGTTCAGCGTGAAACAATAATAAGGATATTTGGAGAGGGCAGCGGCAGGGGTGGTGCGAGAATCTAACAAGGTTACATAAAAGGCACGAGTAGATTAGTACAGATGTAAGCTTTACATAGGCGTAATCTTTTAAGGAAACAAATGTGGAGAAATGACAAAGATTCATATACTATTCTATAACTGCTAAATCCAGAAACTGTATTATGAATTCGTAACTGTGTTCTTTATTTAACTCAAACATTATCTGAGGGTTAAAGTGTAAGCATGATTATTAGTATTACCGAATTCTTACATGACAAGCTATGATCTTCTAAACTCCAACGCGAAAAAAAAACAAACAAACTAACAAACCACTTCAGGAATTCATAGGCAAGGTTTAGGATAAGACCGTCGCAACCGAAGCAGACTTTTTCTGACACATTTAATGAACCCTTCCCGTAGTATTTTTCATATTACATTGACAGCATAATGTCCTAAATTACCTTGTAAAGAACAGAACTCATCAATAAAATCATGTAGATGTGAGCTTCGTCGCAAGTTTTTAGCATAACCATAAGAGACAAAATGAGAAATGATCATTGTAAAACTCAAACCGCTACCTAATTTAGTCAACATCAGAGTCATACAGGATAGTTAGCTAAAGAACTATAAATGCACAACACGAAATGCAACGAAAAATGGTTTCTCAGCTATGATTTGTCAGTAGTGTAATTGAAATCATGTAAACTAAAAATGAACATATAATTTGTAAAAAAGAAAAAAAAAATGAAATCAAGAGTTACCCATTTACAACAGCGACAACCCAAACGTAGAACCAACAATCTGATCCTTAATCTCTCTGTACATAGCAATGTGCCCACTCGATTCGTAATCTGTATCCTCCAGCAGCCAGCCATGGCCGAAGCATCTAAGTCGAATGCTACCCATTTAGGTTGGGTTGAAAGAGGGAGAAGGATAATTACTTTCCAAAATGTAATCTTTCTTCTTCTTTGCATTAATAGCTGTCATAGGTCTTAAACAGTTGCCGGCGCTTGATAATCAAGAATGCCGCAACCATAACCTGTAAGATCACCACTACGCCCAGAAACATCAATCCAATTGTCTTTCCCAGATTGAACTTTGACGATTCTGCTGACTTCTTTGGAGGACTTAAAGTGGGTGGTGGTGGCGATATTTTTCTTGGCGGCGGTGGGACCATGGGCGGAGGATAGGAACTGAGTGGGTAAGGGGGGGAGGTGGTGGTGAGGGAGTCGGCGGTGGAGACGGAGATGGGGGTCGGGAAGGTGGGGGAGGGGAAACTGGAGGAGACGGAGATGGGGGTCGGGAAGGTGGGGGAGGGGAAACTGGAGGAGACGGAGATGGTGGTCGGGAAGGTGGGGGAGGGGAAACTGGAGGAGACGGAGATGGTGGTCGGGAAGGTGGGGGAGGGGAAACTGGAGGAGGCGGTGGTGGGGGAGATTCAGGGGGAGGTGGTGGTGGAGGTGAAAACGTAGACGGTGATGGCGGAGGAGGTGGCGATGTCGATTCGGCATTCACATTTTGTTGAGAAGCAACCGGAGAAAACAAATTGAAGCTAATCCCCAAGCAAACAACCAACAAGGTCAACAATGGCGATTCCATTCAACAAAAAATTATCAACCAAAGGCAGGAATTTTCAGAACTTCTGGCATCTGGATTTTAATCCCAAACGAAGGAACCTAGGGTTAGAACAAATTCCCTTCTTGACTTAGATCTTCGATTATTTCTTCAATCAACGAAATGAGTCAAACGGCGTCTCGGTCTGGTCTCCCAACCGTTGACTCAATCGTCAAAAAAAAATAGCAAGAAAATATCCTCAACTTTTGGGGGTTACATCTGAAATGTCAAAGCTAGGTCATGGTGATGATCTTCAATCTGTACAGAATCAGCAAAACGGGTTCAAAATTGGATTATCTGACAACGTATTCGCGAACCAAAGATTATTCAGGTTCTTCGTGATCTCCCCATCCCAGGAAGAGAAAGAAAGAACGAGAGAGAGAGAGAGAGAGAAGGGACAGGGAAGAAGGCAGAGAGAGGGAGAGAGAGAGAGAGAATACGCGGGTATCAACGGTTGGCCATAGTTGGGCTAGTAATTGCCCAGTCGTATACAAGCTGTATTTACTTCCTTTTTTGTTGTTAGTTATTTGTTCCTACTTTAATTAATTTAATTACAACTTTTTCAGTATGAGTTTAAGAAATAAAGAAACTCATAATGCAAATTTAAACTATTAAATTTAATAGTTTAAATTTGCATTATGAGTTTCTTTATTCACTTTACATTTTAATCAAAGGGTAAAATTACAAGGAAAAAATGCTTAAAATGGAGGGAGTATTCGAGTATGTCATTTTACAAAAATAATGTAAAAATAAAAAATAATAAGTGCGTTGTTATTGTGAATTTAGCAAGTGGATCGGTGGGGTAGTATGTTTTTCTGCTGCTAAATCATTCCAATTATTTGCTTTATGTAAAATCCACCCCAACAAAAATTAATCACTATCGTAAATAACAAAAAAAATGAGAAATGTGACGTTGTTTGCACAACAGTTTTGCTTCCCTAATTACATTAGCCTACGAATCTTTTGTAAAAAAATGATTTTCTCATTTTTTTTTAATTGTTATTATGTGAATAATAGTTTTAGATTTATTTAATTACTAGTACATGTCCGTGTCCAAGGATACGGGTTTTTTTTTTTTTTAATTTAAAAAAAAAAAATTTAAGGACAAAATGGGAAAAAGACAAATGTATGAGGGCAAAATGGGAAATTCGCCACTTGAAACTGTTCACACCACTCTAGCAAGTACAATCCCTGATTTATACTATAGATTCTAATGAAAATCTAAATTTGTTATTGATAGTTTTATTGATCATGTGTTAATAACAAGTTTTAAATTTTTATTTGTATAATTAAATCAATCCAAAATTATTAATTAAAATAATGGCAAAAAAATGAAAAAATTATTGCGAAACGGAGAGAGAGTATTTCACTAGTTTGTTTGGTAAACTCAATTCCAACACTTGATAATTAAATTGAAAGAAGAAATAAGATTTTATAGTAAAATGTACTCCCTCCATCCCTAAATGTTTGTCCTATTTAACTTTTTTGTTAAACTTTAACCACAAATATATGACAATTTAATTATATTCATGAAATTCTAAAAGTTGTTGTTGATAATATTATTAATGATGAATCAATTGAAATTTTTAGAATTTCATGAACATAATTAAATTATTATATATTTGTAGTCAAAGTTCAACTAAAAAGTCAGATGGAACAAATATTTAAGAACGGAGGGAGTACTATTTTCTTTATGCATCACTTGCTATTATTATGATGGATGATGGCGTTCTACTTTAGGACTTCCTTGTGGGCACCATACTCAGAGACCATGCACTTAATATCATCAAATAAAATTTCATACTCTAAGAGGCCATGCACTTAATATCATCAAATTAAATTAATAGAGAGAATTTTGAGGAAAAACAAATCAATGTTTCCTTTGGCACAAGTTGTACTCCCACCGTCCTATATAATATTTCACAAATGAATTTTGCATAAAAATTAAAAAAATATGTAAATATTGTGAGTATTAATGTTAGTTAGGAGAAAAAAGGTGAGATAGAAAATAATAAGTTAAGTGATAGTGTAAGTATAAAAGTAAAGTATTAGAGAGAATGAGCGAAAGAATAGTAAAGTTCTTTGTCATTTTATGAAAGTAAAATCTTATATGAGACGCTTAAAATGACAAAAGTAAAATCTTATACTCCCTCCATTCCCGGTTAAGCTTCACCATTTTGGTGAATTTGGTGAAGCAAGCATATTAAGAAAACAATATATATATTAAAAAATAAAGGAAGTGGGAGAAGAGAAGAGAAGGGTTGTGAGAGGAAAGAAGTGAGTGGATATGACAAGTGAGATCCTTAATTTAAATGTGTGAGAGAGAAAAGTTAGTGAGTATAATAGAATATTAATAAATATTTTCCATTTTAGGAAAGATGAAACTTGTAACGGAACGCCTTTTTGAATGATTGGTGAAACTTAAACTGGGGCGGAGGGAGTATACGGGATGAATGGAGTATATTTTAAAAATACTTAACAACATGATTTGCTTTAATTATTGCAATAATAAACTAACTAAACTTATGTTGATAACTAAACTTTAACACACTACTTACTATGTTGATTATTTGAACGCGTTAATCCAGCTTTATCATACTTGGCCGGTTGGCCCCACCATAATATAAGTTGGAGATTTGACGTTAGATTCGAAACCTCAAATATTACATTTACTTTTTCTTTTTACCTTTTTTTTTTTTTTTTTTTTTTTTTTTCAGTTTTGCATTAACGATTGCGTCATCCTATTTAATGAAATGATTCAAAAGTACTCCTCTGTTCCAACTCAGACAGAACTTATTTTTCCTTTTTTTTATCCGTCTCAAAATGGCAAAAATCTTCACTATTTCTCCCGTTTATTCTCTCTGTTACCTTACTTTTAAACTCACAACACAATCAACTTACCATTCTTCCTGCTCATTTTATCTCCTACTTTTAAGTTTTATAATCACAACGCCTCTCTTCTATCTCATTTTTTCTTAATTACCGTGTCTAACAAGTTGAGGTGGAATGAAGGGGGTATAGATCATTAAAATATACTCCTAAAATGACATTATTTTGACACATTTCATCTACCGGAATGTATATCTATCTTGACAAAGGTTGAAGGCAGGTAAAAAGGCTCACTTTTGTCTAGAACAACCAGCTTCATTTTTACATAAAATAATACTCCCTCAATCCCATATCCCATAACACAATATTTTGGGGGAAACTAGTTTCTCCCTAAGTTATAAAAAGTCCTGTTTTTTTAAACTGCTCTTATATTCGTCAAATATTTGCAAGTTGAAAAAAATTGGACTTTTTATAATTTATGGAGAAACTGATTTCTCTCAAAACTTACTCATCCCATAAAGATAGTCCCAACTTTATTTTTCTTCTTTTCTTTTATTTATTTTTTTAAAAAAAAAAAAACCTTGACCGAACGAACATCTAAAAATTGTTACTGATAGTATTTTTATGGTGTATCAATAACAAGTTTTAGAATTTCATTTATTTAATTATTTTATCTACATTTTTTTGTCAAAGTTTAAACATCAGTAAAAAATAAAATAAAAAAGAGACTATCTTTATCTTTATGGGCCAGAGGGAGCACTAACTTGATTGTGTTTCAATAGAGGAGTTTAACCCATATCAACATGGATGATAAATCAAGAAATTGTATCAATCAAAACCTTGTAATCTGATGCTGCAGCATCTGAGAATTTAACTGCTCTGAACTTGGGGAAGATGTAATCAGATGGTTGCCAACAGAGTTTCCAAATCCCTGTTTCCCCATATTCATATTTGCGTCAGAGTTAGCAGGCTCCATTAATGCTCGTATCTGAGTCCATGGTTAGTGTCAGAAGGAAGTATTGGTAGATTATATGACAGTAGAAAACAGTAAGAAAGACTAGGTTTACCATATTGAGACGCTTCTGATGAAGATCACTTGATGCCTGTATTATTCAACCCAATATCAAACAAACAGGAATAACCTCTTATTGGCGACGTGTGATCAATGGTTCAAAACACATTTTAAATGGGATAGTTCACAAAGATGCGTTAAAATCCTTACGGGTAATGTTTAAAGGTAATTGATCAAAACTTCAATACAAAACTTTTTTGATAAGTAAGAAAGCCAAAATCTAAATGCTTCATCCGTCCAATAAAGATGTTCCCATTTGCCATTTTTTGTTTGTCCCAAAAAGATAATCTCATTTCCAAAATTTCAAGGGGAAAATCAACTGAAATTTGTAGCTAAGATGGTCGATACCGGTATTTGGGCGGATAATATGGAGGATATGGATATAGATTCGACTTGGACTAAGATGGTACATACCATAAAGGAGGTGGCGAAAGAAGTCCTTGGAGAATCTAGAGGAAATGGGCCACCAAGTAAGGACACATCATAGTGGAACGAGGAAGTAAAACAAGCAATAAAGGGCAAGCGAGAATGCTACAAATTATTGGGGAAATGTAGGAGCGACGAGAACTATGAGAAGTATAAGGAAGCTAGAAGAGATGCTAAGAAAGCAGTAAGAGACGCAAGAGCAAAGGTGAATCAGAAACTTTATGATAAGTTGGATACAAAAGAAGGGGAAAAGGACATCTACAGACTCGCTCGTATGAGGGATAAGAGGACACGAGATATTGGGACGGTTAAATGTGTGAAGGATGTAGACCAAAGAGTTTTAGTCGGGGATAAAGAGATAAAAGATAGATGGAGTTCATACTTTGATAACTTGTTCAATGGCGGTCAAGAGCAGGATGTTGGAGATTTAAATATCTCTTCGAGTATGGTTAATCGAGATTTTATGCAGAGAATTCGACAGAGTGAAGTGGAAATGGCAATGAAAAAGATGAGATTGAAGAAAGCCGTTGGACCGGATGGTATACCAATTGAGGTTTGGAGATGTTTTGGGAGAGGAGTAGATTGATTAACAACGCTATTTAACAAGGTATGGAGAGTTAACACAATGCCATCGGAGCGGAAGAGTACTCGATCCCTTTCAGATAAGAATAAAGGTGATGTCCAAGATTGTGCCAACTATCTGGGATCAAACTAATGAGCCATACTATGAAACTTTGGGAAAGAGTAATTGCACAAAGGTCGAGAAAATTGTGGATATTTCGGATAACCAATTTGGGTTTATGCCAGGTAGATCGACTACGGAGGCAATATATCTTATGAGACAAACCATGGAGAAATATCGGGATCAAAAGAAAGATTTGCATATGGTTTTCATTGATTTGGAGAAGGCGTATGATAAAGTGCCAAGAGAGGTACTTTGGTGGGCATTAGCAAAGAAGGGTGTTTCAAAGAAATATATTGATATTATCAAGGACATGTATAATGGAGTTAGTACTTGTGTACGTACTAGTGTTGGGAAGACCGAAGAGTTCCCTATAAAGATTGGAGCCGCATCAAGGTTCCGCACTTAGCCCCTTTCTTTTGCTTTGATAATGGACGAACCGACGAGGTCACCCAAGATGATATACCAAAGTGTATCTGTTCGCAGATGATATCAGGCCGATTGATGAGACAAGAGAGGGTGTTGAAAGTAAATTGGAGTTGTGGAGACACACTTTGGAATTTCGAGGTTTTCGATTAAGCGAAGCAAGACCGAATATTTGGAGTGTAAGTTTAACGTAGTTGGAAGTAGGGAGGCAGGGACGGTCACATTTGATGGAAATATTATCCAAGCTTCGAGTTTTTTCGCTATCTTGGATCCATTATCCAAAAGGATGGAGAATTAGATGGAGATGTGGCTCATAGGATTAAAGCAGTTGGTTGAAGTGGAAGAGTGCTACAGGGTTTCTATGTGATCGCGGCATGCCCAATAGATTAAAGGGAAAATTCTACCGCACGGCAATTAGGCCGCATTGCTTTACGGCACCGAATGTTGGGCCGTGAAACAAAGTTGTCACGTGCATAAGATGAATGTGGCGGAGATGCGTATGCTTCAATGGATGTGCGGTCATACAAGAAAGGATCGATTGGGAATGAGGTGATCGAGGTAAAGTAGGAGTTGCGCCTATCGAGGATAAAATGAGGGAAAATCGTCTACGGTGGTTTGGACACGTGAGAAGGAGACCAAGCGATGCACCGGTTAGAGGCCTAACAAATGGAGAAATGATAAAATGGCGAGGGTAGGGAAGACCCAAAACAAACTTGGATTAGAGTAATTGAAAATGATATGAATTTACTTGGAGCCGATGAAAGTATGGTGTTCAAGAGGCCGGAGTGGAGGGCAAAAATCCAAGTGGGTGGTTGATTTTTTTATTTTTTATTTTTTATTTTTTATTTTTTATTTTTTTTATTTTTTTTTTTTTATTTTATTTTTTTTATTTTGTTTTATTTTATTTTATTTTATTTTTTTTTTTTTTTTATTATTTATTTATTTATTTATTTATTTATTTATTTTTTATTTTTTTTCACGATAACATATGAGGATTCATGTTAGCCGACCCCAAATTATTTTGGGACTAAGGCTTTGTTGTTGTTGTTGTTGTTGTTGTTGTTGTAAAATAATTGAACTACACCAATCAAGGAAGAGAGGAGAGGATGAGAGTCAACCAACAAAGAAGAGAGAGTAATCGATGGTGATAATAAAACAGCCTAATACAAAACATCATCAAAGGAGTAATTAATTCACTTACATGATTATGCTGCTGTCTCCGATCTTCACTTGAGAACCCTGGAACTGTCAAGTTCCAATTTTTTTCTGTACAAGATTACGTCACAGTTAATCAAGGTTCTAATTTCAACTTTCAACTTAAAAAATTGCTTCTTAAAATGAGACACATTTGATGCAGTAATAAATTAACAAGTAAAAAATGAGTCAATTGTGAAAACCAGCATTTCAGTTAAGCATCATATTGTCTTTACAACAAAATAATCTACAGCTAAACTTGGCAGACCGAATTACGTACCTAGGTGTAGCAGTACGTCCTTTGATTCAAGAGTTGAAGATTTTCGATGTTTTGCGAAAGTGCACCCAGATGAAGTGACCTACAACAATTCAGGTGACTGTCATTTTAATAAGAAATACCAAGTCCAAGAAACTAACTGGACACCGCAATGCAATAAGAGTAATAGTAATGATATACTATTACAGTTGTTGTAATCTTAATGGTCTTAAAAGAGAAAAGGAGCAACTCTAGATAATTAAAATGACAAAAACTTTTAGTTTCCCCTAGACTTTTACAAAATACATTTCGTTTGAATTAAAATTGAGATTGAACTGTGCAAAATTTAGTCCTAGATACCGTTTACAGGACAATGCTTGTAAGTTGATTAAGGTCATTTGCAGTAATGCTAACTCTAAAAAGACTCATTAATCTAAACATAGTCCATACTTAAGATGTTCTAATTCGCTATCTCGCTTCAATTTGAGATAATTAAGAAATGTCCCCTCTAACCCTATTAACTTTCAGGCATATAAGCTATCTTTAGGACTATAAACTAAAAATCATAACCAAAATAATCTTTTCCAGATTTATGAATCAAATTGTGGAGTCTAAGTTTAAGTCAATAGCGAATTGGTAGATTAAACAAGTCTAACAATATGCACTAGGCAGGAAAGATGATATTAAGTAGAGTTCAAAGTTGGGGTGTATGTTTTTAGAATGGTAAATAAAGAGGCATTTAATGAGTTTACGATACACTGAGACTCACCGAATCTATGAACTCATCAGCAAGTTCCAAAAGAAAATCCTCAACGTCAGGATCCAATTTTGCTTGTGGATCCACCTAAAAACCCAATAAAATAACAACTTAGGATCGTTACACTGGTTAAAAAATCGATTTAAAGTATGAGAGCATGACCAACAATAAAAGTGCATTACATCATAGAAAGCAATCGCTCTCCTTTCATTAAATGTGAAATATCAAAACGTTAGCCAATTAACATAACCTAATTAATGTCCAAATCTTTTCATCATGGATTAATTAAGAACGCGATAAGAGCGCAAAACTGAAGGCTGCTGACCTGTGAAACCAAGTCTTGTATCTTCCTTTTCCCAAGAAGTTGATTGCTAGCTTCTGTACCTTGGCTTGAACTTCCACCAGGTGTCGTTGTCCCAGATGCAGTCGCATCAGGCTGTGATCCAGTCAAACTTATGGATTTTTGGCCTGCAGGCCCTGCCATCCTTGGAGATTGCTGTTGATGTTGTTGCTGCTGCTGAAGCTGTTGTTGTGGTGTTGGTAAATGTTGCTGCTGATGCATCTGTGGATGGCCAATGGGTTGCTGTTGCTGTTGTTGTGGCTGCTGCTGTTGCTGCTGTTGTACTATATGTGATAACTGCTGTGGATTGAGGGACATAGAGCTTTGGTGCAATTGAGGAGATGAAGTGAGTTGTTGTTGCAAATGTGCTTGTTGCCTCTGTTGTTGAAGGCGATATGACGGAGAATTAGATGCAGACATTGTTGGCATTTGTTTCAACCACTGCTGCTGCGACAAAGTGTTCTGCATCATAGCGGATTGTCCATTTTGACTCAATCCTGCCATCTGAGGGTTCATAAATGACGTCCTTGATAAGCTCTGCGCCTGTAGTTTCTACAAGAAAGTTTAAAATTCAAAATTCAAAATATGACAGTTGGCCATTAAGTCTTGTATACACCATAACAAAAAAACAAGATTAGAATGATAAACATCCAAAACCAATTTTGGTATTCCACATCTCTTCTTATAACCACCATAATAAACAGCACGAGTAGAATGATTTACGCCCAGAACCAATATGCGCATTTTCTGTTGTGTTACCTACTCGTGTAGTAGGTTAAGCTTAAAAAAATAAGCCCTCTTCAGGGACATAACAGTACAAATAGGTACCAACATGTGCAGTCTAAATACTCCAGGCAACAAACTCAAGGTAATAGAGAGGGGGGCAGCAATGTACATGAAGCTTAACATGATTGTTACTCTAATCATAAAAAAGAATAATGGGCAATGAACAGAATAGAAAAACATGGCAAGCTTCAGCTTCATCTAAATGGTAAAAACCAAAAATGTTTAACCTCATAAGGGTTTATCAAGGCGGACCAGGCCTTATATGGCAGATATTACTTGCCAAATATCTTTTATATGCTCAACAAAGAGATCACTACGACATACTTTTGGTCAAAGCTTAATAACAATTAAAAGTTACAAGGATATGCTTCATTTTTCTATATCAGAGATGAAAAGACTCAAACAGGAAAAAAGATCTTCATCCAGTTATTTTTACTAGTCACTACTGTCCTAAATCTTGATGAATCATTGAATCGGTTAACATATGAAAGTGATACAGCAAGTTAAAGTGATTACATAACCTGTTTTCTGAAGTATCAATGGAAGGTGATTAACGCAACAGTAGTTCAGTAAACATAAGCACAGAAACGTATGTTTATGGTACATTATTGGGATTCTATACTTGCTTGCGATCTCATAGGAATATGACATGCTCTAAATGAGTTCTTGAATAGAGAAAGTTTTTACATGCTTATTAATTTGTGGAATGACAATAACAGACTTTTTTTTTTCATTTTAGCTTCTCCCGATGCGAGAAAGGCAGAACTTTGGAGTTTTATAATTGCATTTTTTTACTCACATAAAAACTAATGTTTTTATCTGGAGAGGATAGCTTCCAAGACTTAAAAGTAGAGCCTATCTTTTACAGGGGTATATCACAATTAAAGCCCGGTAACTTTGCACAAAATTATGTCTATCTACTCCCCAGAAAGCACTTAGGTTAAACAGACCCACCATAGATCCACCAAAAAGTCCATAGATGATTGGATTGGCGGAACTCAATCCAATATAAGCAAAAAAAATACTAAATATGGATATATATTGGGTATCACCAGTCAATAACGACTATGTTATATCATCTAAAATGTACTACCTCCGTCCCAAAATGAATGACCAAAATATTTTCAAATTAACTCTTATTAAATAAGAGCAAATTTGAAAATATTTTGGTCATTCATTTTGGGACAGAGGGAGTAACAAATTAACTGCTGGATATCAAGAAATAAATTAGTTTCTAGTACAATCAGGTTGAGCCAAGTACAGAGAATCCATTTCGAAACCATAACCTAGAACCCTAGTAATCACATGATAAGTACAAAGCTCAAAAGAATGTTAGGAAATTGATACCTGAGCAGGAGTGAGTTGATTTTGTTGAGATAATTGTTGTCTCAACTGTCCTGGATTCATCCGTTGCTGAGCAAATGCTAAAGACCCATTGGCTCTCATTTGAGAGCTTAAACCCAAATTTCCCATCATCCCCATTGCTTGTATTCCTTGCAAAGACTGCGCAGGAGAGTTCCCAGGATGGAATTGAGATCCTTGAACTAGTCCACTTTTCTGCCTTGGCTGCATTCCCCAAAGAAGTTAGCTTTAAAATTATACCACAGGCAAAGTCTGAAATCCAAATACAAAATCAATTACTGAGTTAGTACCGAGGATAAGATTTGGGACTGCAAATTAAGATGGGCGGCAGCAGCAGCAGCGGCTTGGCCGGGCAACATGTTGATGTGACCGGCCTGTCCCATTAGGCTTGATCGAGATAAATTGCCACCACTGCCCATCTGACCCAGTTGTTGTTGCTGCTGCTGTAATTGCTGGCCGCCACCAAAATTCATCTGCCCGTACATACCAGCGGCACCTTGCTGGCGCAAAGCAGCATTTCCGGCCGCCGTTAAATTATACTGTTGTTGTTGTTGCTGTTGCTGATGCATCTGATTTATCCGAGTAGTTGAAGGGGTTCGTTGTAAACTCTGCTGCATTTGAAAATTGGAATTCGCCATCAAATTATTTTGCTGTTGTTGAAGCAATTGTTGCTGCTGTATTGGCTGCTGCAATTGTTGTTGGGGAAGAATTGTGGATGATGAAATTGATTGTTGTTGAGAAGAAGGGTTTAAGGGGATTTGAGGAATGTCGATTGAAGGCGATTGAGATAGGTTTGAAGGAGAGGGCATGGCAGAATTGGAATTGGGTGTTGGGTTTTGCTGTTGCTGGGAGATTGGTTCCATGGCGGACTGAATTGGATTTGGGGATGAAGATAAACCATCCGCCATAACTAGAATTGAAATTCGGTGCGATTAGATCAAGGACATATAGTGAGTTACTTTTGGTCGGCGAGGATCACGTTGTTCGGAATTGATCGGAACGCCGGAAGATCGCCTGTGACGGGACTAACTTGTATGTGGTCGGAATATTGCCAATGATTACATAGACGAACACCTCAAACTGTCAAACTTGGGTCAATCAAAATTTCCTCTCTCTTCCTTATACTATCAGGAAAATAAAACGAAGTACTCCAAGTCTCCAACTATCTCATGCTAGCGAGCAGTTGATTTATTACTATATTTTTTTTTTATTCTTTCAAAAAATAAATTGATGATGTAAGAAACGATAACATATACTCTCTCCGTCGAATTTTTTCCCAAATAATCCCGTTTTACTTTTTTATTTACCAAAATGATTTACTGTTCAAACTATTGCCCAGAATGTCCTCTTTTTTGAAACTCGCTACACCGTGTAGCGAGTTTGACTAGGGTTGGTCAAAACTCGCTACACCGTGTAGCGAGTATAGGGCAATTAATTAGGCCGTTGGAAAATTAATTACGGCATTTAATTAAACAAAACTCGCTACACGGTGTAGCGAGTTTTGACCAGATTTAAGTCAAACTCGCTACACCGTGTAGCGAGTTTAATATATTCCAAACCCCTACTTATTCCTCTCCGTCAGTCCCAACAAAACTTACCATTCTCTTCCTTTCTCACCCAGCTTCTCCCTTTTCTTTCTTTCTTTCTTTCTTAAGTCCATCTTTCATCTATCTCTCTCAAAATGGATCCATCAAAACACCGCTGGTATCTGGGACGAAAACCTCTTCCAGGACATCCCGGTCAAACCTCCAATCGTCTATCTAATCTCTCTCAAATTGAACGAGAGTTTCAATCTCCACCGTCTCCACCGCCTCAAATCGAACTAGAGAGAGAATCTCCACCGCGTCATATCATACCTGGTCCCGCTGGGGAAGCACAGGCCGCCATGCGTCGGATCGCACCTAAAAGCTCATGTTTCGTGGACCCCGCTCGCCGACCCAAGAGGCGATACGTAAAAAACTTGAAGAGCCATGGAAGATGATGATTTTCGTGGCAAAGCTTGGCTTTCGCGATGGACTATCTCACTGCAGAGGGTACTTATTATCCCTTGAGAATGGTGAAGGAGAAATGCCAAAAATATGAGAGGGTGGAACAGGTATATTATTTTATTTTAATTATAGTTAAGGTTGAAATTTATAAATAATTGATCATTATATTTTTTTTTTGTTCTATTAGGTTGTTGTGATTGTGAAGGAGTTTAATCGAAGTGATCATGGCTCTGTGCATTTGGTATTGAAGGATCTTACTGATACCATTGATGCTTACATTGCTGATAAAGTGATGAGAGATAGTGAGGACGGAAGTCACATAGGTGTTGGTGCTGTTCTTATACTGACTAAGGTATGAAATATTTTCCTTAACATTACACTCCCTAAGATTATATTCCTTAACATTTTGTTATAAATGTTTTATTTTGTTGATCTATTAGGCTGTTGTTTGGGCCCCCTCGCGCTCATCAAAAATACTTAACATTGTTACTTCCAATGTTTTTAAGGTGTTTCCCAAGGACTATTAATTTCTGTTATTGGACATGTAACTTGACAATATTTATTTTTTGTGATTTTATGTAAGATTTCCTATGTGGCCGGGATGTGGCCACTAACTTGAAAATATTTATTTTTTGTGATTTTATGTAAGATTTCCTATGTGGCCGGAATGTGGCCACTAACTTGACAATATTTATTTTTTGTGATTTTATGTAGATTTCCTATGTGGCCGGGATGTGGCCATTAACTCTAAAATATTTATTTTTTGTGATTTTATGTAAGATTTCCTATGTGGCCGGGATGTGGCCACTAACTTGAAAATATTTATTTTTTGTGATTTTATGTAAGATTTCCTATGTGGCGGGATGTGGCCACTAACTTGACAATATTTATTTTTTGTGATTTTATGTAGATTTCCTATGTGGCCGGATGTGGCCACTAACTCGAAAATATTTATTTTTGTAATTTTATGTAAGATTTCCTATGTTATCATTTGTTTTAAAATATGAAAAAAAATATTTATAAAAAAATTCAGCCACATGTCATTATTTTTTTAACACATGTAATTTTTTTTTTGTTAGTACGAAGCTATTTTGAGCAACAATTTGAAGCTGATTTAATTGTCGAAATTAAAATTTAAAAGTTGTTATTGTTACACAATTATATGTACTTCAAGTAACAATTTTTAGATATTCATTATGATATCTAAATTAACCTATAATTATTGCTCAAAATAGCTTCGCGAACGAATTTTTTTTTTTTGATGTTACTACGAAGCTATTTTGAGCAAAAATTTGAAGCTGATTTAATTGTCCAAATTAAAATTTAAAAGTTGTAATTGTTACAACATTATATGTACTTTAAGTAACAATTTTTAGATATTCATTATGATACATAAATTAACCTATATTTATTGTTCAAAATGCCTTCGCGAATGAAAAAACAAAAAGAAGTAAAAAATTTTGAAATGTTCATTCACTGTAAAGGGTTTTGTATTTACTTAAACTCGCTACACCGTGTAGCGAGTTTCAATAAAGCTGAAATCGCTACACGGTGTAGCGATTTCACCTCTACGTGAGTGAGCTGCTGCACAAACCTACACGTTATGTCCCTATACCATACCATATACGGGTCGGTGTAAGTCATATCGTGGAAGCCGAACACCCCGGAAACCAAATTCTCGTGGCGCTGTCCCCATAGTGTAACAAGTGGGCGATGGTGGTCACCCCATCTCGCCGTACTCCTTCCCCGCCGATCCGAACGGTGCAACTCCAGGCCAGTGTCGAACGGTGCTGGGACAAACTGTCTCAGGCCAAACTGCCTCATCACGCGATCAGGCAGATGCCACTCAACCCTCTCAAAGCATATGAGAGGGACCTTCGCCAACCATATCTCCTCACCCTCGGCAAGAGACCGGAGCGGGTCTCCCTCATAAGGCCGCCACACCACGTGACCCTCGTTCGCCCGAGCTACCGATCCCGATAGCCTCGGAGGCTATGTGCGAGAACCTCTCTCGATCAAGCGAAGCCTGCGTCCAATCAAATTTCATAAACAAAATAATTATAAGATTTTGTTCAAAAAAATAAAAACATTAACGACGAGAAAATAAAGTATGATATATGTATACCTGCATCCGAGGGGCATGATGACGTAGTCCGGGTCTCTGAGTCGATAACGGATCTGCGGCCTCACACATGTCAACCTCTCCCAAGCCCAGATCTATATGAAATAAATGTATATCAAAAACTACGTAATAATGCCGCAAATTTGAAATAAAACTTAAAAACATATTGAACATTTAAATGAAATAAAATACCCGTAGAACGTTGAGAAATCCTCCGCACTTTGTCTCGTGTGAGGGTGCATCGCACCACATAACTCTCGATACGGGAAAGCAAGCGTAGCACTCCCCAACCTGTACTCCCCGACCCTAGAAACATCCCTAAGCGGCGGGAGATAACATAGCTTAACCTTGTTGTTCGTACGATCGTGCGTGATCGTAGAACCCAAGGCAAGCAAGATATAAGCCCGTACGTGCTGATCCACAATCTACGGAGCGGTATCATCGGGAGGTCACTAAAGTGTGTGAACGCCGGGTAATCCACCGTAGCTTCGGTGCTCCCATCTATATCTCCGTCTCGTGGACGGCCCCTAAATACTCCTGACACCGAGCCCGCCGGCCTATATGTCTTGGAAACCCATCATCGATATGACATCCCCATCAATCGGTAACCCGCAAATCATGCCGATATCCTGTAGGGTGATCGTCATCTCACCAACCGGGAGATGGAACGTATGGGTCTCCGGACGCCATCTCTCGATCAAGGCCTCCAAAGAATGCAAAATCGCATGTATCCGGCCTATATAGTGTACTCCACTGAATCCGCACTCTGCCAGTCTCAATAATATGACAGGAGCTAATACGCCTGGCAAGGCGGCACCATGACGAAAAACGAGGGGACTAGAAACCGGCCACCCGGACCAAATATACCTAGCCCTATGGTCCGCATGGCGGGTCAGAACAGATGTATCGATAGGCCCGGGATCAATGAACGCTTCCATCTATTTATTTCAATATCAAGGTTGGTTATTGTTCTATAAGGCAAGAAAATAAATAAAAGAATACAAAAAATGTAATTACTAGTACGTGGCATTGTAATCCAAAGTTATCCCACACTTTCAAGAAGTGCATGTGGGGAAGTTCTTGGTTTTCAGCCTATATACTAAGTAATACTTCAAAAGTAATCCTCATGTGTTTTTGAAAAAAAAGGATGCAGTTTTTTTTTATAAAAAAAGTTTGAACAATAAATCATATTTTAAGAATTTGGGATAGACCTATCTGATTTAGGGTTTAGGGTTTGGGATATAAGTATATGAGATTAGGGATGTTGTTATAGGTATATTAATTTCTATCCTATTTTGCTATCTCACTAATAATTCATATCCTATTATTTATACCTACAACGTCTTAATAATGTATACTTCTTAATTTTTATTTATCTTTTTAAAAAACAAAGGAGAAGGGATCCAAATTTGGGGTAGACCTATCTTATTAATGAATGGAAATACTTACTAAAGAAGTGCTAGCAAGATTACTAATGTGAAAGTTCACCCGATAGCTTTTCTTAAAAATATATCCAAATTTGGGTTCTTAATAACGGTTTCGGTTTCGGGTGCACATTAATTGAATTTGAGTATTTTTCTAAAACGATCCTACAATTAGGTTATATATGTTGATATGCCTACTTCTTGCTCATGCCTAGTTATCATCAACCAAGATGTGTTAATCGAATTCACTAAAAAAATATCCTAAATTGCAAGTAAATTAATAAACATTACTATCTCATTTTTTCGGCACAACAAAACTAAATTTAATAACAAAAAAAAATAGAGAGTAATTAAACAAACATTCATATTTTCGGATTAACAATGACATCAAAAAAAATCAAAAAAAATCCTAAATTGTAAGTAAATAAATTATAAGTAAATAAATAATAAAAAAATTCGGATTAAAAAAACTAAATATAATAACAAATTCCCTTGATTGAATTATAAATTCGGATTAAAAAAACTAAATAATAAAAAATTTCGGATTAAAAAAACTAAATATAAAAAAAATCAAAAAAAATTCCTTGAGACTAATTTGTGTATAAACAATGTCATCAAAATGCAATTACAACATCATATAAAAAATTAAAAAAAAATTATAAATTATAAGTAAATAAATAATAAAATCAAAGTAAAAATTTAATACAATACAAAAATTTAAACTTACAATTAAAAAAAAGTTGAATTACTTTACAAATTCTTCCTTGGTTGATCGATCCTCCTTCTTCTTCTTCCCTTCTTCTCTTCTTCTCTTCTTCTCTCCAGGGGCGGCGGACTCACTGAAGTTTTGTTTTTTTCTTTTGAAATTGTTTGAATGAAGACGTAAACTGGTGAAAAGGGTTTTAAATAACTCGCTACACGGTGTAGCGAGTTTAATACAAACTCGCTACACCGTGTAGCGAGTTTTGTTTAATTAAATGCCGTAATTAATTTCCCAACGGCCTAATTAATTGCCCTATACTCGCTACACGGTGTAGCGAGTTTTGACCAACCCTAGTCAAACTTGCTACACGGTGTAGCGAGTTTCAAAAAAGAGGACATTCTGAGCAATAGTTTGAACAGTAAGTCATTTTGGTAAATAAAAAAGTAAAACGGGATTATTTGGGAAAAAATTCCTCTCCGTCCCAGCCCAAAAGGCACAAAATCAATCTGACACGAAAATTAAGAAAAGTGATGTAGGAGGGAGAAAAAGTTTAAATGTTGTGAGTATAAAAAATTAAATAGGAGAGAGAATAAGTGGGAGTAATAGTTAGGAGATAGAATGTTGTGAGTGTAAAAGTAAAGTAGGAGAGAGAATGAGTGGGTGGAATAGTAATAAAAACTTTCCTTTTTGGGACTGTGCCTTTTTAAATGGGACACCCAAAAAGAAAATTTGTGCCTTTTCAACCGGGACGGAGGGAGTATATATCAGCCTTATTACAGCAATAGGTTAATTCCTATCAAATATCAAATGTAATCTGAAACCACAAACAAACGAATAAACGAGTTGGTATCCTGCTAATATCCTCTGGCGTAATGATTATATATAGTGTTATAAGCTTGTTTGAATTGTATTGAATAATGTAATTTCCTAATATACAAGAAAACATTATCTTTTAACGTTGGATGTTGTCTGATATATATAGTAATGATGTAGGATCGTATTGAATCCCTTAAATTGTGGAAATGTAGGCGTAACGATTTCTGTGATTGTAGCAGACAACGGATTAAGGCGTAGATGTAGATCGAGGTTGCATGAGTAATCAAGGTCAACCTGTCTTGTGCCTTAGCCAGATAGAAATTGTATAAGCTGATGATCGTATGACGGACGGAACTAAGTTGGGAGCAATGATGGTCGGACAATAAGCTAGGTCGACTAATATTTGTCGTTGGACCGTGGGCGTTGTGGTAACTGTACTGGCTCATTCAATAGTAGTGTTTTTGTGATGTCTAGAATGTTGGGCTTATCTCGTTGAGCCTAGCCCGTCACTTTTATTCCGTTCATAAATATTTTTTATAATTGATTTTCTTAAAGTCTGAGGTTCCACCTTAAAAACAATTGGTGTCAAGGGGAGTGACCCAGGATCTTTATATGTCATAGGCAAGGTTTGTATCTCTAACACTTCACGTGTAGCCGGGTTTTGCCAAAGGCTTACAACGTAGACTTATTAATCGGGTGACGCGAAGTAACATCGTAGGCCGTGGACTTGCACGTTGTGTAAGGACCTGCTGAGGTTCCACCTAATTTGGCAAAATGTTGGACTTTCTCATCCTTTTTTTTTTTTTAAGCCCTAGTTATTTTAACATTTATGGCCATTATTTCATTAGTTTTTCTCCCGCTGCTTTCTGATATATGAACATATTTTGTTGCAAGCAAGGTTTTGTGAGCATTTTATTTTCCTAACAATGCTCTTATCATAATTTATTTGCATCGCTATAAAATATTGTATGCTAATAACATTCGGTGTGACGTTTGGATACCGATGGTCGCATATAACTGTCCGTCAGTCATTTCTTCTGTATCAACAGAACAGGCGATGAAGTCTTAGCTTAAAATTTGAACCTTTTTTTTTTTTCTTTTACCATCGTACCATTTCGAAATTTGCTCTTGATAACAAGCTACCTTTTAATTTCCCATCTTATTTACCTTTGACTCGAAACCTAAATTTGACATTTGATAGATCGACCAAGTGAATCCAGGCCAGATAAGAGACACAAAAACATAAAACAGGCAGTAAAAGTACAAGTCATATTTATACAAAATGGACCAGCTAAATATATATATATATATATATATATATATATATATATATATATATATATATATATATATATAGAGAGAGAGAGAGAGAGACTATAAAGAGCTAACACTCATGGGATTGGCAAAGAAATGCTCTCGGCAAATCAACTTTGATTTCTTGAAACCGCTACCAAGAAGGCGTCCCAATATGGCAGGAGGGGCTCCAGCAGATGTAGACTCATACATCTTCCTTACAACTATATGATTATCAAGAATCATAAGCTCCAACAATTTGCGGCAGCTCTGTTCAAAATCTTTGCCATTAATACATGTTCACACATACGAAAAAGCAGTAGCGATAATGTTTAATAGCTAACAAGAAAATGCATGAGCAGCACAATTAATACTAAGAACTGCAGGAGTTCAGTAGCATACCTGTGGATTAAGAACCCCCATCTGGCTTAAGATATTGGCCTGTAAAAATAAAGAGTAGGAAAATTAACCAAGATGCAACTTGATACGGAGTACTCCCTCCGTCCCTAAATGAATGTCGAAAAAAGTTTCAAATTTGCTCTTGTTCAAGTTCGAATTTGAAAGTTTTTTCGACATTCATTTAGGGACCGAGGGAGTACTATCTTATGGTCAAATGTGAACCATTTAAACTTCGTCGGTAACTATACAACTAAAACATTTGTTGTGTCAAGGTTTGATTTGGTTTTGTACATGAATTAGTGAAGCAAAACTAATGTGAACGGAAGTAGACTCCTCCAGAATAACGAAATGGATATGCACAAATTTGGTCGCAACACAATTATTTAAAGTATGTACTAGTTATTGGAAATATCATTAAATTGAGAAAACGTGAAAATCTATCTTCTTACTTCAACTTTTCTCACTGCCTCATAACATGTGACAGTTCCAAAAGGGAGGTTCAAATGAAAATTCAACAGCCCAAACGTAAAACTAAATGGGTAAGTCCTATGAAAAAATAGTTTTACCAAAATGTTAATAAAAAAAAGTCTATATAACATTGAAACTAGATACGTGATTTGTATGGATGTTGTAAAACAAGTTTTTTTCATAATGTTTTGACAAAACTGTTTTTTCAAAAGATTTTGTGAAACTAAACAGGTTAATTACCTCTAATATCCCTGGATTCTGCATAACGATACCAAGAATGCGACGTACAAGGCCCTTGTAAACAATCTCATTGATGGTACCATCTCCATTTATCCAAGGCAATATTGGCCTACAGAAAGGAGAATCACCAAAATGAGTCATTTCATTCCCCTGATCTGTTCTGGAAGAAATAACTGTCGCTTCCTTATTGCTCTCCATCTCATTGATATTTTGTATTCCACCCAAAGTTTCAGCAATCTCTTCAGGATGGTTTAATATGGTTACTCTGTGCATCTCTTCAGCATTCATGCTTATATCCTTTTGTAAACTTGTACTCTCTGGCTGACGGAGCAAGGGCTCATCATTACTCATTCTTTTGCATAGGTCTGGCTCAACATCTTGATGAAGTTCAGCCATTGGCATCAAAAAGTACTTCGACCGGTATAAGGGGTCAACAACATGGACAGAATCATAAGCATTAACCTGCATAAAATCCACAACCAAGCTAAGCTTTTCTCTTAGATATCCACATATGCAAATTATAGTAAATAAATAGTTCAGCCCAATATACATTATAGTTGCCCGAAAAACACATGCATAAAAGTCAAACTTATGACATGGTTAGGGGTCTAGACTGCTGTTATCAGGTTAATCATAGAAGTATTTTGAAGGATGGCCACACATAGGTTGGTTTCAGCTTGATTTGAATGAACTAGCCTATCATGTTTCCATGTAAAAGTAAGAGTGTTAGCAACCAAAATCCTCATTATTGGTAAGGCCTTCATTTAAATGTTAAATGACTCACTCTACACTGCTCTCCTTGTCACTGAGGGTTTGTTTTTTGAGCTATGATAGGCATCCGAAAATTTAAGACCAATTTTTCCATTCAAATCTATGTGCAAGGCATGTAATTAGTAAGATATCACAGCACTAAACATATGAAGCCACAGACTATCCACTCCAATGCTCGCCACCTGTAACGAATCGGGCTAAAAATGGGATCCCTATTATTTTACGTGGTTTAAAATGATAATCAAGTGCTGGATTTAAACATAACCCTTTTGGAACAGTGCCAGGGAACTGGTATCACTCAGCAGTCAACTCGTTATGGTCCATTCTAGTGACAACTTCTCATAGGTGTGTATAGGTGAACAAAAACTACAGAAATATATACATACACAGTAAAATACTCAAAAGGATAGTGTCTCTGCTCCACGTCCACCAGTACAATTTCAGTCCACAGCAGCAATATATGCCCAAGCCTCCCTCAACATCAGCCCAAACCATCGAACTCAAAAGTCACCACCATCACCAGACAACAAACAGAAAGCAACGCAGGATAGAGCACCCAAGATATCATGTCTAAAGGCCATTCTGTTAACTTGCTATATCTTAGCTGCTTATGGTTTTTCTAGCATATTCTAGAATGCTGGAGCCATTGTAATTGATGATATGCAATCTCAAGAAAGAGACGATGCAATATTTTGGAAAGCCCTAGTCTTATTTGCAAAGGTTCATTATTCCGCCTGGTAGTCATGTTGTGGAAATTAAGATGGGATGGCGTTTGGTTAATTCTGAACATGGTTAGAAGGCTAAAGTTAGAGTAAGATGCAGATATAAAGTGAATTAACATACTCAGTTAGCTAAGGATAGAATGATTGGCTCATATAGAAATTTTCTATTATTTGACGGTTGGACATTGTCCTTTCACTAAAGTTAAAATGGTCGACAAGAATATTTCATGGAACCTCACAAGATAAGGAGAATGTCAATGCTTTTCCTCATTAGTTTGAATTTATTACCAAATATCTCTTTAGAGACACTTTATGCTCATAAAAGTTAAAACTGACGACTGAGTAGTTTAGAAGTATGATTATCAAACTATACAGAAAATCCAAAATCATCTAAAAGAAATCAAATATGTTTAACTATAATGCTAATAAAAATATACACCAATACTTTTTGATTATTACTACTAATAGATCCGATCACTTTGTGTCTAGAGACACACTAGAGATAACTGGTTCTCAATTTGTAATTCAGTAAATATGTGCCAAAATTTCTAGTCTAACAAGACAAGGACTTGGCCAAGCTGTAAGGCATGAGTAAAAATTTTAAAGTGAAAAGTGATCAATAAAACAAACCTTTAGTGCGTGCCCAAATGCCTCAAGCACCTCAACAATATGTTCTGGAATCTTTTCCCCTGCAGAGGTATGTGATCAAAATCATTGCATTGGCAATTAAGCATGAATGAATTTTTTTTCTGAACCCAATGAAGACAGAAATATTTACGAGCACAAATAAAGGAAAATCTTTCATACCCTGCATGCCTATCACCTGGGAAATTTCTTCCATGCTTAAGCCTTGGTCACCAGCCTTCTGGATGGCTAAATAAACAGTCTTGAAGAGATTAGGATGGAACGAACTCCCTTGCTCTTGGCTAAAAGACAAAGACACCAGATGTGATGCATATAATGTCATGGCTTCCCATGGTGACTCTGCGCTGACAGCTGACTTAGAGATGGAGGTGCCCCAAGAATCAAGGGTTTCCGTTGCAGTATCAGGAGTTGAACTGGGGCCAAAACTCAAGCTTGAAAAGTTTTTGCCTTGTTCATTATCACCCAAAGGAGAAGCAACGAAATCTCGATCTCCAAAGAGCATAAGATCATCCATTCGTGAAATTGTAGCACGACTCACAGACAACCGAATACCAGGAAAACCTTTTTCTCGGCGAGAAATTGTCTCACCTTCTCTACCCAATACAGTTTTCAATTTTTTAGCCTTGTCGCCACCAGAAATTTCATTGTTCTCAGATTTACGCTTCGATTTTCTCAAATCCTCTGCCTCTCCAACACCTTCATCAGGCAAGAATGGGAAAATTGACACTTCGCCTGAAGAGACTAGGGCACATAAATAAAAAATGTCCCCACATTGCAGATCAGCAGAAAGATCAATCCCCTCTTCCAGCATATCCTTTTCTCTCCCATGGAACCAGCTCGCCACCTTAACAACTCTATTTCCAGTATTGGTAGGAAAGGGAGATGATGAAATGTTTTGCAAAAATGGCTGAGAGAGTCCAAATGGACTACTGCTATTTCCCCCAACCTGTCCATGAAATACCAAGCACAGATTCAGAGACCCAAAAGACAAAACACAAACCCATTAGATCCGCAGAGTTCAAAAGGCATATGAAAGAAGCTGTTAAAAACTCCTTATGTAACACTGATATATTCAGACAAGGATTGCGCCTTGCGGCTTATGGAAAATCCTACTTGAACTTTATGTCTATCCGGTACCTAAGCAAACTACTTTTTCTGACATTTCATGGCACAAGAAGATATTAAATATACTGCTCTAATGACTTGCTAAATATGGACAGTGAATTCAATATGCCAAGCAAAGCCTGACAAGAAATCAAATGAACCACACATACCATGATTTTCCTCTCTCTAAGGTAGTTAAAGGCAACAAACAGATCATGTTCCGAATAACGCCGTAATGTTTCAGCAAGTAGTTTTGGCACCTCTGGAGCTGTTGCAGTACTCAGGAAAACAAGCTTAAATAGCTCTGACGCATTTGAAACTGCTAATGATTCATATGCTCGTCTATCAGCACCTTTTACTCTGTTTATAAGCTTGATGTAAGGGACACGATGACGGCCTGATCTATGAGTAGATGCTTTCCTCCTTGCACTGTTGTTTTGAACTTCCTTGCTAGGAGTGGCTGATGAAACTAAATCCTGCAAACAAGAAGAAAAACAGCAAACACAACAAATAAATAAGCTAGTTGACTTCCCCAGGTAAATAAAAGTGTGACAATACTTTTGATGGCAACAAGAAGAGAAACTACAACACAATATAACATAAAGGAATCTAATTACTGATACCTTTTTCAGTAATTTTTAGTTATATACAAGACATAAATAACATATGCAGCATTAGATTTAGACAGAAGCGGTGGCGGCATTGTGGAAATGCTATCAATCGAATATTGTGGGTAATAACGGCAAATTAAAGCTACATGAGTTGGAAATGCTATCTATCGAATATTGTGGGATAATAAACTAAGTTTGATGTTAAATTATAGCTTTGTGTGAATTCCATTATGTTTTTGTTAGCACTAACATATGCAAGGTAGATTGAACAATTTGAAGAACCAAAACTCGAATGAACGAGATTAGAGAAAAGGGATATGAATGAATGTGGCTAGATATTGCATTGGATCAGACAGAATGGTGAAAAGGGCTATATGTAGCAACCCAAGTGAGTTCAGTTGTAGTTGGCCTGACCCATTCGGGTATTATATCATAAAAATTGTTGGCATATTTACCCTTATGATTTTAGGAGGAAAGCGAAATAAAAAAGATCCAAATGCTTTCATGCTATATGCCATATCCCAAGGTGAAATCACAACCACTCAATTGATCATTCTTTTCCACTTCAGCCAACCCCTTTCACCATATTTATTTCTGTGCATGCTACAGCCCATTTTGTTGCGATATCAAATAACAAGCATGGAATCAGGATCTAATGGTAACGGAGTCCAGGACACCTTCTAAAGCTTGCATTTGTCGGAATAGACGAACCTACAATTAATCCACGGATCCGCAGGGAGATAGAAAGCAGAGGAATGATGAGAGCCAACATTTCAAACTATTGGCAGTATGGAAGTTTCAGCAACGTGTATAAAGTCATAAGATGGATAAACAATCAGGGTTGATGTTTTATGGACACAAACAATGTCAAAAGAAAAGTAAACTTGGGAAGGAATGGCTTACGTTTCCTTCAGTATCCACTTCTATCCCAGAATGCTCGGAGAAAGATCCAACCCCTTGTGCAGCGTCGAGTTTAGATGTTTGTTTGAATTGAAGAACCTCATCAAGGGCTATCTTTATATTTGGGTCGTTAAAATCATCCCACTGATCTTCAGAATTCAATTCGTCGATATTTTGGAGACTATCACTATCAGATAAATTCCAGTCAAAGTCTCCTTGCCTTGAATAAGTTCGAAGCATTGACCCGCAGCTATCACCAAGTGATTTCTTCTGAAACTTCTCAAGATGTTTACCGTATCTTTCACTAAGCTTATTACATAGTCTCATTACAGCTTTTCTGAACTTAGAACTACTGTTTAGTAATGCCATTCTTCTTCTGCAGGTAACAGGAGGCGCTGGAAGATTTGGAAGCGAAGACCAATCAGTGCGATGAAACTTCGCTCCAAGAGCAGCACGATGTCGTACATACTCGATAACCAATTGCCTGGAAGATATTTATAAATGTTAAAACACAAAGAGCATCAGATATAATTTATGGAAGAATTCTAGGCCTCAATAAGCCCAATATACATCCTTCATGAAGACTACAGACCTACATACAGCAGAATAAAATGATGCAGTCGTGTATTGGTTGGGAGAAAATTCAGTCTTCCCTTATCAGGGTAGCTAACATATACTGATTTAAGTGTCATTAGCTTATGACTTCTCAAATAAAAGTTAAGAGCAATAACAAATGTCAACCTTTTCCGAAGTATGAGAAGATGTACACGTGCTCTATTTTTTAAATTTTAAAATGCTTTAATGCTTACTTATCTGCATCTTCTGTCCAGGAAAACTTTTTTTGGCGTGCTGGCTTCAGCCTTGACAAGGCACACTCACGAATGGAAGAATAATCACCTTCACTAACTTTATTTGCTTCGGGCTCTTCTATAGACTCATCATGATCAGTAGTCTCATGATCAACATTGTCATTGCTCAGCATATGTTTTTCATTCTCTCCTGAAGAAGTTGTGAAGATATTCTGTGCTTCAGTGAATTGGTCATCTACATCAGATGTTTCCCTGAGCCTCTTCTCACTTGACTTGACCTGTGTGCCACCTTTTACTTGATTCATTGACCTTCCTTCAGAAGATATTTTTCTTTTCCTAGAAACACGTTTTCTTTTCCGCGGCTGAATCTCTGAGCTTTTGGCACTTAGAGCTCCCTGTAATCTGTTAAGGCGATTTTGTCGCTTATCACTGTAAACGCGTAGCACCTGCAAGTGGAATAATTATAATCCCAAGAAGTTAAACATTATGTAATTAATGGAACTTAATAGTACTGAGTACCAAGATTTTTTTTTTGTCCAAGAAAGAGAATGGATTGTGATGAGAAAAAAGGAATATATTTGTTGCTGATGACGTTTTATACAATTGTTCATTACCATAAGGCAGACTTACCAATAAATTCTAAGATTTCAAACTATGATGAAATAAAAGAATCAGATTTACCCGCTGATGCAAAAAAGATCGCTACACATAATTCAAAAGTTAAATTTCAGACCACAATAAGTTGAGTAGTTTCTCCAAAAAAGAGATACACGGTAAGAAAATTAACATGAAAGATGTTTTTGCCAAAATAAACAAGGATATCTTCTTTAAAGCGTAAGAGCATACACACCTGCTCTAAAGTCAAATTCATATCCTTTGCTATCTTCTCACACTCTTTTAATGAGAGCTTCATATTTCGATCTTCATTTACTATAAGTTTAAGGAGCTGAGCACGCTGATCGGCTGTCATTACTCGGACTGAGGTCCATGATCGCAGAAGAAATACCTGGTTAAGTTAAATTTCACAATAAGAACACTAGGGGGGTAAAACAGGAAGAAGCAAAAGTTCAGTGAAATATAAGGGTAAATTTCATCAGATCCCATGACATGCTAACAAGCAACAGTATAAGAATCACCTCTCTTTAATAGGTAGGCATACACGACGGATTCACCTTCAAACTATCAACCTAATATATCTTAAATTCTTTTTTCAAGTATGATCTGAGTCAAATTCCAGACATACGCGTGCACACATGGTGATCTGAGACAAGGAGTCCCGTCTAGGAATTTCAACTTGAGAGCATCTGAAAAAGGCATGCCTCACCCACTCAAATGATCCAAGTCAGGAAAGAACCTAGAAGCTTTAATATTTACGTTCGATGAAAATAAATGAAAAGCATTAGCCGAGTTCAGTTTTACAAATCAAGTTTTTGAGGAATCAAAAGTAATTGTATGACAAATCTCGATAATATTAATGATAATAGTTAAAAGCCCAAGAATAGTGATAGAGCCAAACTGAGAGCATACCAATTGACAAAATATCACCACTTTGTCAAGAAACTTCTTTGCTACAAAAGTCGGCAGTCTAGTTTATTATAGGGTTCATAAGAGAGGTATCAAAAAAAAAACTCCTCAAACTTTAGCCTCTTATTACTGTTTTTAGTACCACAAAGGATGTAGTGGAGCAACCGTAATATATTACCACCATAATAAATAAATGATAACGAAAATAATGATGTATAATTATTTTACTCCCTATGCCTATGATAAAGGTCGCACTTTACTTTTTTGTCCGTCTCAAAATAAGTGTTGCGTTTCTAGATAAGGAAATAGCCTTGGTGCAATTTGACCATGGTAAAAGGGATGTACAAACAAGTAAAGCGCTTTCCTAAAAGAAGTTTGACAAGTCAACTGCCACACTTATCATTGAATGGAGGGAGTATATTTTTTATTCTTAATTGTTAGAAATAAATTTATTATGAGGATGCTTTTTCATGTTCAGCATATAAAAGCTACCCTAACGAGTTCAAGATTACAGATCCCCATACTAACTAGCTTGGGGGCAACATCTCCGCATACTTTTCTGTATCTCTCTCTACTTAATCAGTTAACATGATATCAGAGATTTGGCTGGGAAAGGTCTTGTGTCCAAATCATCCGGCTTGCATTTTGGTACTCATGGTATTATGAGCTCATATGTTGAAGCACCGCTTGGTCTGGAATGCACCATAAAGCCATCTTTATTTATCTTTCCATGTGTGAGTAGCAAGATGTGAAGGGTAGAGTTAGCTTAATTACATTGTTGGCCCCTCAGCAGCTAATGATAATCATAACAATACTAATAAAAATAATAGTTGTAGGAGAAATATGATAATGATATATTAATAACTATAACCATAAAATTAAATAATAATAATTGATTTTATAGACCCCAAAAATTTCTGTCTTCAGATAGGTATTTCTTAAAAACAGAGAACCCTAAGACTAAGAGTGCCAATCATACACAATTTTGACATAAATGATGCTTTACTCTCAATGTTTTCTAGAACCCAATTACACAGTACACTTTAATCACAATTCATGACCAAAGCAACTACAAATATCTGCCAATATTTCATTAGTGAGAACTGTCTTCTACTCTAAAGTTCTAAGACTGTAAATCAGGCTTCGAAAAAGGCATCATAGGCAAAATACATAAAGTCTAACAAACCTCATGAACTGTGGATCCTGGAAATGCATGTAAAGCAGCTTTAGGATCAGCAGTGGCATAACAATACTCTAAAGTTCTCCAATATTCATCAACAGCTTTGCTGTTTGAAAGAACAAAATCATGTCTGATATGTGGGCGAAGATCATGAGGAACAAGACCAGGGGATGGCAGAACAGTTGCAACAGGTTCCTCAATATAGGGTTTCAGTTCTAGTGAATGTCGAAGTGTAGCATGTTGGACCTTGATCGTGTCCAAAAGGTCTCCACTCACCAGTCGAATCAACTGCCATGAAATTGAAAACTGATCAGAAGTGAGGAATTATAAAATGACAGAAAATGAAGTCAGGGCAGAAGCATAGACAGTCAAAACTAAGGAATTGCAATTGCAGGTAAACCAAACCAGAACAAAAGAGAAAAATCTTTAAAAAATGTAAATTCATGCTTATAATTAGAGATTTTTCTTTATAGATTACACCAATCTTTGGGAAATGATTATTGTAAAAGCTAATAAGATGATATGAAAAATCTACAAACAGTAACTTTGTCCTGATAAAAAATGATGTAAAACATGATCTAAACATAAAAAGTATTTAACCCTGGGAGATCAGCAAGCAAACACAACCACGCTCATGGATCATTCATATAAAAGAGCAAAAATTGGAGTTTTGTTCTTCTTAGCATCATGTTATACAGGCAAGGATTCGATTATATTGTGAATTGGTCCATAGATACAGTAAATAACATCAGCGCATCAAATCGAAAGAGCAAAACAAGCTGAAATTACCGATTAAAAAGAGTAAGTTAAAAGGCAAACTATCTATCTAATCAAGAATCAAACCTTTAAACGTCGTAGAATGTCAACAAGACATGAGAGCCTTCCAGTTGCTTGAGTATCCATGAGGCTTTTGTACTCCTGCAAAGGAAGATCAGAAAGGCACAAACCCATCTTACATTTTTCAACCATATCCTCAAATCTTTTTGTGGAGCCCGCAACCTGTAAGAATAGCTCAAGTGGCATGGCCTTGAGGGCTGCATCTAGATCCAACAATTTCCAAGTACTGTGAGGATTCCTCCTATTGTATTCATGCTTCTCCGACGATAAATCATCATCCCACTCAGGCAAACTGTTGAGGTAACCCCACAAAAAGATGTGGAGAAGCTTTGTGCGGACCATTTTTGCAAATAGAAAACCATTAGCTCGCATTGCTTCACATCTCTCTGCCTGATCATTTAGTTTTGTACTATTTTGAATTCTGTCAATACTATTTAATACAGGAATTGACTGGCCCTTCTTCGGTCGAGAAGAGCCCTGGCGCACTTGCAAGTCAAAAGATCTCAATCTCTCATGGATTTGACCCAATAGATCAGCAGTGACATTGTAGACAGATGGGTGCAGGATCACATCCATAGTACGGCTCCGACCACAGTTGGTCACAACAGGGACACTAACACGAATGCATTTACAGTGACCTTCTTGCTGGAGCTTATTCAGACTACGTTCCAAAGTCCTCCTGTCCATCATGGTCTGCTTCTCCTCAAGATTCTCAAGCTGACGATGCAGCTCAGATTTCATAAGGAACTTCTCTTCCTGTGGGGGGTGGGGGGGAATTACAGGGTTTATTAAGAAAATATAAAGGCAAAGTGACGGAAGAAAATGAGTCCCGGGATTTGAGAATGACCTGCAACATTTCAAGTATCCGCTGCTCCCTTTGGGCGCTAACAGCATTCAGGTTAAGACATGGATACCTCTGGTATGATCGGCGACGTGGGGGCTTTGAAGTAGAAGGCATTTCCAGCGAAGCAACGTCTGATGCAGGTCTCGTACAAACGATTTGAAGTTCTGCTTCTGGAACAGAACTTGTTTCGCGGGCTAGATTCTGGGAACTGCTTGACTTCTGATATGATCGGCCACGAGGGGGCTTTAAAGTAGAAGCTGGCATTTTCCGTGAAGTAACATCTGATGGAGGTCTCATGCAAACAATTTGAAGTTCTGCTTCTGAAAAAGAACTTGTTTCACGAGCTAGGTTCTGGGAATTACTTGAATCAGGCACCATAAGGCTATGCTCAACAATTAATGAGCCCTGAGAAATACCAGCCTCAGCTGCTGGGTTTTCATATTCTCCACTGGTTCGGGTATCATCTTTGCAAATCCAGTGATCATCGTCTTGAATGGTTTGGACTGACTTTTCTTGTGCAACGCAAGTATTACTTAAACCATTTTCAACCGAGACATCTTCTAATTCAATGGAAACGATATTAGACACTTCAGAATTATAGTTACCAGGAGTCCAAACTCGATAGGCTACACCTCTGTTATGGCTTTCTGGCTCCAAATGCATCCCAAACCTAGAGAACATAGCAAGAAGACGAGTGTAGTACCGTTTATTGCTTAAACCGAGCCTTTTACATACCTGTTGATAATTTTTGACGAACAGGAAAAGGAATTAATGCCAGGTGGATATTACAATATTCATGCATCGATTGAAGAGATCAATAAATACCAAGCTTAAAAGTAGCACTTAGAAATGGTTTAATACTATTGACAAGAATTCAGTTTTGCTTTTGTCTCTATGCCTTGCTTTCACGTAGTAAATAACTTTCAGTCAAAATATGACATTTATAAGCAACCAAATGCCCACAAGAATTAATATGAAACAGATAAGATAACTTATGGCAGAAAAAATAGCCACAGAATGTAATAGCTAAAGATAAAATGCAAAATCAGAAATAACACAATTACAGAACATCCTAGCAGTTCAGAGCCCACATGGAAATGCACACACACACACACCTCAGTAATTGTCAACCCTTTGGATCCTTCACTATTGATCATGTCAAAAATTTGATGTTCAATAGGAAGCTCTAGAAGCTGGTCAGTCATATGACTTCTCTTCCCCTTTTTAGGTAGCTGATCTGCATCAATATCGTCAGTTCTGCCTCCATGAGTCTTTGGCTCAAAAAGTTTTGAAGAAAACTTCTTCAATAGACGTAAACAGCTGACCTCCTGAAATAAGAGTACGGATTCAGATGAGAATGTAGGAAACGGGGGGATGAACGACGAAACATAAAATCCAACTCTTCAGAAAACATAATGAAGGTAAACAAATAACTTCCTATGTATGGTGGTAATTTGAGTTTCATAAATACAAGGGTAAATTACAAAATGGGGCTTTAAGTGCGCGAAACATTCCAAAAGTGAGGCCCCATGTTTCAATTTTGTCAATTTGAGGTTTCAAATGCAAAAATTAAGAATTTTTTACGGAATTCGTTAGAAAACTCAGTTAGGTCGTCACGTGCCAATCTGGTTATGTCATGTGGCTTTAACACAAAAATTATGAGTTGTTGTCATTTCAGACCCTAAATTGACAAAATCCTAATTTTAGACCTCAATTTGGGTGAAGTACACCCTTTGGACCCTAATTTGGGAATACCTCCTGAGTGTGGAGTGTGGAGTGTGGACCCTTTTTTGTCATTTTCCAAATACAAATTAATTTAAGGTTTATGATCTTATGGATTAATATCAAGCACCGTTGCACCTATAAATCAATAATCCTTAATAAATAATCAAAATACCCCAATGGAGTAATACGCTATACTTAATTATTTATGGGAACCAAGAGTAATTAAAGATATATAAATGAAAGACATAAAAAGTAAGGAAATAAGTTGAGGCCTTGTGTGTTTGGTATTTAGAATCTAGGATAATCATAATTATCATATTAAAATTTAAATCAATAACCCTAAATTAATGTTTAAATCAAAAATCCTAAATTTATGATAAATCATAAACCCTAAATTAATGTGTAAGACGGAAAAGTTTGTACAGAGAAATTAAATTATAGTTTGCGATTTATTTAAGTTTAGGATATAATTCTGGGTTTATAGCTAAATTAACATATAAGCCATGAATCCTAAATTAATTCTTAAACCTTAAATTAAAGTGCAAGTCATAACCCTAAATTAAATTTAAAAAATCCTAAATTAAATCTTAAACCTTTGGCCTTAAATGACAAAATCTCATCATTTTTAGGTTATAGCCACATGAAATAACCGAATTGTCCTTAGTTAAGTTGCATGTGTGTAGCACGTGATGACTTAACCGAGTTTCTAACGAATTATATCCAAAAGCCCCATTTTGGCAACATTTTGGCATATAAAGTCCTGAATTAATAAAATTAAAACATAGGTCTCACTTTAGAAATGATCTGTGGTATTTAAGCCTTATTTATAATTTACCCTAAATACAATGTTGAAACCTCGAGAGCTTAAGAGAAACAGTTTTCGTAACCTAACATGATAAACATGACAAATGCCAGACTGCCAATGATGAAAAAATTGAAGTCCAATAATATTGGGACAGCAGAAATCCTAGTATACCAAGTATATGAGGTAAAAGAAAGCAGTGGTGCTCCCAAGATATCGTATGAAGTGCTTCAAGATTATTTTTAATAAACATAGCTGTCAATATTCTCTTAAAGGTTCAAAATAGAGACATAGTTATTTGATTAGAACTAAAAAGCTTCTTTTTCCTAAGGGCGGAAAATTGACACTTCGTCAAAAAAAAAAAAAAAAGTCCATTAGCTATTTGTGGCTTCGGCAACTGTTTACAAGATGAGGATGCAAGATTATATTAAATAAGTGCCAATCGAAACAGAAATTAAAACTACCTTCTGGTTTACTTTACCAACAAACTCCTCCACTACACGAATGTCTTTTAACCTGTGACAAATCTAACAGAAATCGAATAATAAGGATAAATGAATTGGAAGACACTGGATTAATGAAGTTACATAAGAGCACAGAAAACACATTTACATTTCTCCAAGCTCTGTGTCCACGAGTTCCACAGTAACCAAGGTCCCTCTTTATATCTGAAACAACAAGAACCTGCAAAGTCCGGGAAAAGGCGACGAATTATATTAGCATAAGAGTTTGTATGCGGAAACAATGATAGACATCCCCGAAAAATGATTAACCTTGCCATCAGCCTTTTCAAGTTTTTCACATATAGCTCTCAAAGCAGGTAAGTAGTCCTTTATTTGCACGTCTTCTCGGAAACACTCTTCAGAAACACCATCACTAGTTCCAACACTGACCTCTACATTTTCATTATCCACGTAGGTTTTACCCTCTTTAGTGATTTCAAGTCTTTGTTGGCAACCCAAATGCTTTGCATAACGGTGCAAGTATAGCATATTTGTGCTGACAATTGAACTATTGTTGCTAGCTTCTTTCTTCCTTAAAACTGTTGATTGCCTCACAATTAACCCTCGGCACTCAAGATTCCTTAATACGTAGAAAATATTGTTGCCTTTGATCCCAAACTCCTTTGCAAGTTCACTTTGGGCTACTCCATTTGTCCTGTAAACAAAAATGTCAAAGCTTAAAACACAACGGGGTTGAACATTGTCAATCTGAATACCTTATAAACTACCATGTCCTAATTTGCATATTTTGCAATAATGTTGATTGCTCGTTAGCATATTTAACTATTTATGCATATATGTGCTACTAAAGGTGCATAAGAATCAACCTCCAAATAGACACCCGTTTACATATCGAGGGAGTACTTTCTAATATTCCTTCATTTCATTTTCTGTGTAGTGCTTAAAGCCATAACTAAAAGACGGACTCGTCTTGAATTTCGATATGGTAGTCTATTTGCAAGGAAGCTCCAAATTACCAATGTGTTTTACTCCTTCCCTTCTGCCCCAAAATTGAGCGACACTTTCTCTAATAGTTCACTAAATTCATAAGTTTATTTATCGCCTGGCGTGCACTTGAAATATAGCGGAGGATGTGTTAGCTGTGAAATTGCCTAACATTCAGGTTCCTTAATCTGGCATAAACTACCAATGAATGCTAATTTCTAAAACCAAGTAATCCCTGGTCCAAAAATAAGTCTCTTTTTTTTTTTTTTTACTTGTCATCAATTTTAAGAAAATCAATTATTACTACAACTAATGAATTTTACTCTCTCATACATTAATTCCCTCAACAAAACAGTTGATAGAATTGTAACAAGATTCAATGTAAGGGTGAAAATGGAATTTGAATCAATTATTTTGGACTAAGATTTTGTTCTGAAGGGAGTAACAAACAACTACTTTAAATGAAACAAACCTAGCAATCGCAAGGCGCTCCAAAGTGCGTCGCTGGACCTGAGAAATGCCGGCATCGGAGGCCTTAACGTCGTACATTCCTACGAAGTTATTGCGGAGATGCTCCGCTGCCACAATCTTCAAAGTGATCTCCTCCGCCTCTTCGAACGACTGAATTCTAGGGTTCTGGGAGTCGTACGAAACGCCTTGAGACTCGAATTGAAGACAGGGGATGTTGAGGAGGTTGTTCCATAAAGCAGCCTTGACTCCGGTGCCGGCATCAAGACCGTTTGAAGAGAGAGGCGAATGGAGCTTAGACCAGAGATCGCGGAGGAGCAGGCCATTGATGCCCTGAGAGCAGATCTCCTCGAGTGCTGCGTAGACTATGGAATCCATGGAGTTAATTGGAAGGGAACATATTAGACCGTTGCTGGTTTTGCGGGAGCAGATAGATTTTGGTAATTTTGCAGGAGGGGAAGCGGCGAGGGTTCAAATCGTCCCCGGGGACATAGGCGAAGAGTTGACACTGCAATAGTCTGCAACAGATGCCAGCATAAAAGTGAATAAACGATTTAGTGCTAATTGTGCTGACGTGGATATTTCGGATGGTGACACCAAGACATTACCGAACACTAGGGTGTAAGTAGGTCAAATTGCGGATCATATCTAGCTAAATCAAATCATAAATCATATCGTTTGATTTGATTTTTAAGTATAAATGTTTTGTTTCAACCTTAAATATTAACAAATTATATGGTTGTGTTTGATTTGTGATCTTACTCTCTAAGAGCAAACCAAATCGAATTGAAGCGAACCAATTTAAACATCAGTTTGAGATTGCGAGACTGATCCATCAAATTGAAATGCAAGACTAAATCACCAAATCAACCACCATACTGATGCTACACCGGATAAACAGGTTGCATAGAATCTGAGCTATGAATCAAAAACAAGGATACTCCGGCTAATCTCCTCTGAATGGTCGAACCGTCACCTACACACAAGCAAGAACGTAAACTAAGTCGGGGGTGACTCCGGCAAAACTCCTCCAACGTGAGAATAAGTGACTGATAACAAGGTGGATAACAATGGAAACTTAGAGAGAGAAAGAGAGCTTAGAGAGAGTGAGAGACTTACAAAATATGGTTTCTCCAAGGCTTATATACTCACATGAAGCATGTGCCTTGCACATGACAGACACGTGTCAATCATCCAAGTTAAATGCCAACCACTCCAAAGTTAGTGGAAAAACATTGTTCACCTTGTCACATCATACTATTTTGACGGTTGTAGTAGGGTACACACGTAGCAGCATATCAGTCATTTAAACTTACCAGTCACACTTGTCGCCAAGCGACAACCTCAAGGAAAGGGACAATACTCATATTGTCGCCAATCCCATCTTCTACTCGCACTATGCTAGTCGCCTATTAATCCTACCAAAACATGTCAATAACTGCCAACGGGTACTTCTCGCTTACTGCTCATTCTCACGCTTCGACCTACTCATGTCGCCACTATTCTTGTCGCCTCACTCGACTGTCACTTCACCTTTATGGGCTTACTTATAATACCCACTTATATATTTGACCCACTTAGCCCATTTCGCCATCTTGGGCCTAACATACTGTTCAGGCCCAAATCCCAATTTCACAATCACATCACATACCACACTACATTAAGGGGCCGTTTGGTAGGCCGATAAATGACCGGATAGGATAAAATTATCTTCTTTCTCGATAGGATAAGTAAAATGTTCTTTTGAATCCACTGTAAACTTGAAATGTATGAACTTTTCCTTTTCTTTTGTGCGTCTTTCATGTTCCAATCTGGTATTACTCAAGAGTTTTCATCTCTCAGTTAGCTTGAACAATAGTTTTACAATAGTTTTTTACAGAATGAAGGGTGTGTATATAATATATTTTCATTTTGATTGACATTACTAGTTTACTTGTTATATAGACATGGATTCTCCAAATAATGAGGAAGAGATAGCCGTCTTTCTAGCCATGCATGTTGTTTTGGTTAATGTTCATGCTTACTACAACATGATGACAGCTGCTATATCATACTTAAATCGAAATGGGTTTTTGGAAGTTGATGAAAATCGTGTATATATAATGTTCGATAAGATTCCAAAGCAAGTACAGGAACTCGATAGGTTGCTTGAAAAGTCTGACACTATTTGCATTAATAACTTGAGAAAGGATAGACACACATTCATTGTTCTTTGTAATATGCTTAGGGAGAAAGGGGTTTCTGATTCTAAGTATGTATCTCTTGAGAAGAAAGTAGCTACTTTTCTATCTATTCTTGCGCACCACAAGAAAAATCGAATCATAGCATATGACATGAGGAGATCAGGACAAACTGTTAGCAACTATTTTAAGGAGGTGCTCAATGCTGTTGTGATGCTTGGCCCTCAATTGTTTGTTAGATCTGAACCTGAACCTCCAAACTCCACAAATTATAGGTGGAACCATTTTGAGGTAAAATATAAATCAATTTCAATTCAATCAGACATATCACTATGATAAAGATATAACATGAAAGTCTTAATATATTTGTAGGGTTGCTTGGGTGCATTAGATGGAACTTATATAAAAGTGAATTGCAATGAGGAATCAAAACCAAGATATAGGTCCCGAAAGGGAGAAATAGCCATGAATGTGTTGGGGGTATGCGATAAGAACATGAATTTTATATTTGTATTGACCGGATGGGAAGGCTCAGCTGCAGATGGTAGGGTGCTACGTGATGGAGTAACTAGACCTAATGGATTGAGGATCCCCCACGGTATATAATCTCATAATATTTTTTGTAATATAATTCATTTTTATTAGATGTAATATTATAATTAAATATCATATATTTCAGGTCAATATTACCAAGTCGATGCAGGATATACTAATGGTCCAGGTTTTTTAGCTCCTTATCGTTCCCGGCGATACCATCTAGGCACATTCCGAAATGGGGAACCTCCACAAAATCACGAGGAATACTTTAATATGAAGCATGCACAAGCATGTAATGTCATAGAGCGATGTTTCGGCGTACTTAAGATGCGATGGGGTATACTTAGGAGTCCTTCTTACTACCCCATAAAGACACATGGCAGAATAGTTATGGCATGTTGTATTTTACACAATCTCATTCGTCGAGAGATGGACATTGATCCAATTGAGATTTTTCTTGATCAAAATGATAATGACGTTAATGAGGTACATGAAGGTGGTGGTGATGGTAATAATGGTGATGAAGTTGAGTTTATTGATTCAGTAGAGACATTTGATGCCTGGACAGCATGGAGAGACGAATTAGCCCACGAGATGTATGATGCTTGGATAGGGGAAAATTGAATGACATGTTTGCTATATCTTTTATACTATAAACATTTCGCCATATTCGTTTCTCATGTTTTAAGTTCTATTGAACATTGAGTTGATCTAGCTTTATGCTATCAATTTTTATTTCAAGTTTCATGTCATATTGTTAATTTGATGCAACATTTTATTATTTATTTGTGATGGCATATTGTATTTATTTTGATAGCCATGGAGTCTAGTGGTAATAATACCAACAATGTCACCACCCAAAAAGCTACTAGAAGGACTTGGAGTGTCAAAGAGGAACAAGCATTGATGAATTGTCTTTTGGATTTGAATAGTCCTACATGGAAACAAGATGGACAGTTCAAGGGCGGATATCTTAAACAACTTGAAGCGGACTTGCAAAAGAGGATCCCAGGTGTCATTTTAAAAGCAAACCCACATATTGAGTCAAAGATGAGAGATTGGAAAAAGTTACATAATCTTATAGCATCCTTAGTTGGTCTCTCTGGATTTGGTTGGAGCAGCAATGACAATATGGTGACGAATGATGAAGAGGAAGTGTGGAATCATTATATCAAGGTACTAGTATTTTATGTTACAACATTAGACTTTGTTATACTTTTGCATTTAATATTTATGTATTCTAAAATTATTTTACTTGACGATCTCTTTTTATTTACATGTAGAAATACCCAGCCATAAAAAAACTCAGAATCAGAACCAGGTCTTTTCCATTTTACCCAGATTGGTGTAAAATATGGGGGAACGACAGGGCAACGGGAGAGTTTTTCGAAACTCCTAATGATGTTGCTGAGGAGTTTAATCAACGTAGAGTTGGTGCTGATATTGAAACTCAAGATTTGGATGATCCTAATGTTGGACTTGAGGACATAGATTCTTCTGTGCCTCTTAGTCAAAATAAGTTGCCCGAAAAAAAGTGGTTCAGCCAAGAAAGCGTAAGAGGGTAAATGAAGAGATCGGGAAGGAAATGAATAAGAATTTGGAAAGTGGGTCGAAAGGAAAAAATCAAATAGCGGATTCATTAGAGGTAATGTCTACACGTTTGGGACATGAGAAAGATCAAACTAATAAAAGGGAGCAGCTTGACGAATTGATTGAACCACTTGGATTTAATATGAAGGAACGAATGTATATAGTAACACAGCTAGCCATGAAGCCCTTTATACTTGATGCATTTTGCGGCCTTAAAACCGACGAGGCACGTCTTGAGTGACGAGGATGATCCTCTATAACGATGGTATCTAAATTTCTATTGTGCATGATCAATACTTAAATTGAATCATGTTCTTATCTTTTTGAATTTTGCTTATGAATTATATTTTTTTTCTAAGGTTAGATTGATACCTTATGTTAATTTCATTAATTATATTATTGGATTCTTGGAACAAGAATTTGAATTGGCTGTTTGAAGGTGAATTTTTTGTAATCCATGTCTCTCTCCTATCTCCCCCTATATTCTTCGTGTTGGGAAGTACAGGTGTGTGCAATGTGTTAATTTGCCTTTGTTTATGTATGTGTGTGTGTGTGTTTGCAATGTTGGGAAGTACAGGTGTGTGCAGAATGCGTTCAAATAGCTCTAGGTCATTGCTCTTTGATAGAAACTCGTGGTATGGCACTTTGTCACGTGCTTCTGAAACTATTTAGACCTAGCGTTGAACAGGCATTGGATGCTAATTTAAAATGAATCGAAGAGAGTACTGCTGCTCTCGTAGCGGCTGATAATTGGGAACTTACAGCGCCCCCCAGCATCACACGTTCATCATGCAGGCCTTCCAATACATCACTTGTTAGCACAGCAACATATCAACATAAACTTTCAAGTAGCGCACAGAGGTTCAATTTGATGGTCCAGGTGAACAGCTTAGTTGGAAATGTTTCTATTTACGTCTGACTTATGTTGGCTTGGATTCTTTTCATGCTTGACTTGTTAGATTATTCTTTACGTTCTTTGTTAAGAAAACTCTCATTGTCTATTTCTTCACTATTGCGATACACATGACATATTCATCCTTTTACTGTTGCAGGATTTTTTTGAGGATGTGGGGCCTCTTGATCTTATTTTACCGAGGATGATGTTAGCCATCTTAGTGCAGACATGTACATAAACATGGATGGGAATGTGGACTAAGTAGAATGGTTTCCTTCTCTAATATTTCAGGTACTTTATAGCTATTATTACCTTTCTAATTTCCCGATATTATTTATGCCATTAGTAGACAGGAAACATAATGTTAGTTTGATGCTTGCAGGACTGGTTTAATGTGATAGTTGTTGATATGCTTTTCTGATGTTTCTAAAAGATTGATTGATCAGAGCCCTCTTTTATGTATTAACTACATATTATAGCTCCTGCATTTCACTTAATTCTAGACGAGTTGGCACAAAAAATACAACTCAAACTTCAGAAGTTGTGTATAAGAAGTAATTCCATCACTGGCTTATAGATTCTAATTGTCAAGTTTGCAGTTTCATGTTCGTTATTCATTACTTCTTAATTTGTATCAGCTTATACACTTTCAAGCTACAAGCCAGTGATCAATTCAACATCATTAATGTCGGATTTAAAGCAAATGGAGGTGATGGTCGTGAAGACATTTTTTTTTATTAAAATCTGCATTTTTAGAATGAACCTTCAATGAAAAAAGGTTATTCATTTTGGGGCGAAAGAAGTATGATTTTTCTCGTTAATAAATTTTCTCATTGAAAATTGCTTTGAGCTTTTTATTTGTACGAACTGTGTAAAACATACTTAGTATAGATAATTGAATTATAGGGATATATTTGGAAATGGATAGTAATAATGAAAGATAACCTTCAGTTGTTAGATAACATTTTGGATAAGGATAAAAATAATTCATTTTAATACTAGTGCTACCAAACATCATATACTAGATTATTATTCCAATGGAATAATAATCAGTGGATTATTAATACTGGAATTAGTAATACAGGTTAATCCTGACGGGCTATCAAACGCGCCCTAAATAAACTAATTATAACCCTTGTTTTTTTATCTTATTTAATATTTCAAATATTTATTAATATTTATTGTTAGACCAATAAAAAAATCTAAATTAAATAGAATAATCTTAACCCCGTTTTGTATTTTATTTAATATTAATTTCATCATTTGTTATCTTAATTGCTACACATAAATAATTAAATTCTCTGCACGATCGATATTGTAAAATATTTTTCTTCTCTGGCCTTCTTCCTCTAGTCTCTCTCTTCCTATTACTTTCCTCTTAAACACCCGTATCTTTCGCTTCCTCTATGATTACGAAAATTTTAAACAAATCTGATAATAAATTACGACCTAAATTGTGGTTTGAATCATAATCTAAACCATGGTATAAATCACATAATTGAATTTTGTTATATTAGTACAAGGTTTATATGTCATTTAACTGATATGATAGTGTATTGTTTTCTTCACTTTAGATTATAAACTTCCATTTTGACGTTAATTTGGAATCTTGAAAAGAAAGCGTTCATTTTTGGATGAGAAGTTAACTCGTTTCATTATTATTTTTATTTTTATTTTTATTCCAGGTTTCAGCTTCGCCGATCTAAGTCCTGGATCACCAGCAACCGGGCCCTCAGTGCTGGCATGGCACTTACATCACCAATAAATTGGCTGCTTCTGCCTGGATTCGAACTCCTCACGCTGAAATTGCAAGTCCAGCAATGCTCACCTTGTCACATCATACTATTTTGACGGTTGTAGTAGGGTACACACGTGGCAGCATATCAGTCATTTAAACTTACCAGTCACACTTGTCGTCAAGCGACAACCTTGAGGAAAGGGACAATACTCATATTGTCGCCAATCCCATCTTCTACTCGCACTATACTAGTCGCCTATTAATCCTACCAAAACATGTCAATAACTGCCAACGGGTACTTCTCGCTTACTGCTCATTCTCACGCTTCGACCTACTCATGTCACCACTATTCTTGTCGCCTCACTCGACTGTCACTTCCCCTTTATGGCCTTACTTATATTACCCACTTTATATATTTGACCCACTTGGCCCATTTTGCCACCTTGGGCCTAACATATTGTTCAGGCCCAAATCCCAATTTCACAATCACATCACATACCACACTACATTAAGGGCTCGTTTGGCAGGCCGATAGGATTGCATGTATTAATAGGGAGGAGGTTATTAATCCAGGGATTAATAATACCACCTTTTTTTTAGGATAAATAAGAAGGGGATAAGGGGTATTTAGATGCTTATCTGGGTTGTACTTTGAATAATAACTACGGTTGCATATAATCTACCAAACATACTTTTATGGGACTAATAATCCCATCCGGTCATTTACCGACCTACCAAACGGCCCCTAAATAAACTAATTATAACCCTTTTTTTATCTTATTTAATATTTCAAATATTTATTAATATTTATTATTAGATCAATAAAAAAATTTAAATTAAATAGAATAATCTTAACCCCGTTTTGTATTTTATTTAATATTAATTTCATCATTTGTTATCTTAATTGCTACACATAAATAATTAAATTCTCTGCACAATCGATATTGTAAAATATTTTTCTTCTCTGACCTTCTTCCTCTAGTCTCTCTCTTCCTATTACTTTCCTCTTAAACACCCGTAACTTTCGCTTTCTCTATGATCACGAAAATTTTAAACAAATCTGATAATAAATTGCGGCCTAAATTGTGGTTTGAATCATAATCTAAACCATGGTATTAACCACATAATTCAATCTTGTTATATTAGTACAAGGTTTATATGTCACTTAATTGATATGATAGTGTATTGTTTTCTTCACTTTAGATTATAAACTTCCATTTTGACGTTAATTTGGAATCTTGAAAAGAAAATGTTCATTTTTGGATGAGAAGTTAACTCGTTTCATTATTTTTTTTATTATTATTTTTTTATTCTAGGTTTCAGTTTCGCCGGACTATGTCCTGGACCAACTGGCCCTCAGTGCTGGCATGGCACTTACATCATCAATAAATTGGCTGCTCCTACCTGGATTCGAACTCCTCACGCTGAAATTGCAAGTCCAACAATGCTCTTGAAGTGATTGTCAAAAATAGGATTGGGCTTAAACAGTACAATGGGCTCAATGGGCTTAGTGGGCCAAGTAATCTGGGATGGATCACGTGTATTAAGGATGATAAAGGATAATAAAGTGAATAATAGATGGTATTTTTTACTTAGTTGGCGAGAATTAGTGTCTACGACAAAGGCATGCCTGGCCGTGAGAGTAGGCGGTATGCGGGAAGCATTAACGGCGAGAAGCGACCTGGTGTATTTGGCCTTTGGGCGGCGAGTGTTTGGTTAGACTAGGCAATTATCTTGGCGTTGTTCCCTTAGAAAAGTTGTTGCCAGGCGACAAGCGTGACTGACAAGTGGTAGGTGACTGTAATGTTGACACGTGGATATCCCCCATAACGGTCAACAGTTGATGTGACATAATGGTCAGTACTTTCTTACCCACTTCAAGGATGGTTGACCCAATTGCTAGGGATGACTGACACGTGTCCCTAAGAGTATGGCCTATGATTGCATGGTGGTATAAAAACGTGAGATGTAACATTATTTGGTAAGTCATATAATCTCTCTAAAAACTCCCTCTCTTTGAATGTAGCTTCCGTTGATATCCTTTTATACCTCCAAATAAGTTACTTATTCTCACGCCGCAGTATCCTCCATTGAAGCTGTGGGCTCAGCTCCTGTGCAACACATTTTCCTGTGTAGCATCAGCTGGTTCCGTTGCCAGGACCTGAATGTTTCTTCTTTGGGTGGTTTATGTGGAGTTTGAAGGTTGTGGGTGGCAGTCTGGTGGTGAGTTTAAAGGTGGCAGACAGAGGCTGTTCTATGGTGGAGCCCAGAAAATCTTTGTTGTCAGTTTTGTTGTGGGAGTAAATGCTATGGGTTTGAAGATCAAGGTGAATTTCAAGGTCGTACCTGTCAGAAGTTGGTTTATTGATTGTTGTTGTCTTTATTTTGTGGTGTCATAAAGTTGTCTTTGGTTGTAAAGGTTGTTGGCTAATTAATAGATGGTGTAAAGGTATTTTGTTGTCAGAAAAGTTACTTGTAAAGTTGTCAGAGTTGTTGGCTAGTTGTGAAAGGGTGTTGTTTGGCTTAAAGTATTCGTCAAGAACATCCATTTGTTTGTTTGTCAGTTATGGTGATGGGGCAAGATAAGGCTACTCCTTCCAGGGCAGCTCAGAACTTAACGTTGGCAACCCCCAATGCTAAGGAAGCTTGTGCCGAGGCGGGATCTGATAGAGAGGTGGAGGTACATACTTCTGAGACTGACTTTAGCATTAAGCGAGCTAGGGAGCAAGATGAAAGGGCGAGAATTGAGAAAGCCAAGGCAGTAGATGAAGAGCAAGTTCCCGCAAAGTCAAAGGATGCAGAAGTAAGGGCAAAGATTGATAGGTTAAGGGCGGATAATGAGGCGTGGATACGAGTTCTCGCCAATAATCAACATTTGAGGGAGTTGAATGTGGAGCCTTCCCATATTCCTGAGGAGCTATTGGAAGGGCAGGCATGAAGAGCCCCTGTTGGCGGGCAAGAGTGAGAGGTCAGCGCCAGTGTGGCTGATAGGCCATGGCGAGCGAGGGACATGCCGCCGCCCAGAAGAGCGGCCGGAGATCGTAGGCGGGATCTTGCCAATGCAAGAACAGACGGAGCCATGGAAAAGAGGAAGGATGATGGTTTGGAGGCCAGGAGGAAGAAGAGAAAGAAAATATACCATAAATCAGGCAACTCCAAAGAACAATCTTATTACTTTGAATATGATAGTGATGAATCTAGTGGCTTAACGCACGATAAGGAGTATGTTCCCGGTAAGGACCAGCATGCGTAGAGGACCCATTTATCGCGATATCCTGACATAAGGCGTCGAAATGAAAGATCACCGCGGGATAGGGAACAAAGGCGGCAAGAGAGGAAAGATAGGGAATATGAGAAAGAAAGGGAGAGAAGAGATGCTGAGGCGGCAAGGGCAGCGGAGGCCGAGAGGTTTGTCGAAGCCCTGAAAGCCGCAGAATTGGCTAAGGCTGCTGAGATGGAGAAGGCAAAGAAAGAGGAGGAAGAAAGGTGGAGAAGCGAGATGGCATAAATGGCCAAGAAGATTAAGGAGCTAGAGGAGGGAATAAAGAAGGTTGAAGAGAAGAAACCTTTTCTGGCTCCATTTATTCAGAGCATCAAAGGTGTCGCCCCAGACCCAACTTTCCGCGTGCCAAACTTATCGAGTTATTCCGGGAAGACTAGGGCGATAACCCATGTTGGAGGATTTGAGGCGACAATGTCTCTGTTGACTGAGAATGAGGCAGTTCTATGTTGAGCTTTGGTGAGCACTTTAGCGGATCATGCTTTGTAATGGTTCTTGGCACAGCCTGATGACTCAATAACTGGGTATCAAGATTTCAAGGAGAAGTTTTTAGCGAGATTTAGTGCGTCGGGATCACAGCCGGTACAAAAAACAGAGTTATGCAGCCTCAAGCAAAAAGGGAGGGGATTGCAACTTTCACAGACAGGTTTATGGGAGTGGCGAATCAAGTCGTTGACATCGTCCAAGGCGAGATAATTATGTTGTATAATACCAGTTTGCAGCCAGGTCACTTTAAGCAGGAGCTAGGAATGAGGTTGCCAAAAACTACGGGGGAGTTGTATGAAAGAGTCAGGGGATTTTGTAGTGGAGCCAGAGTTAAGGCTAAAGGGGCTCAAGCGACCAATTAAGCTACCAAGAAAGTAATAAGCGAGAGGGTGGAAGTAGTGCGAGATGACAGGAGGGGATTTGGCGGCAATCGAGGGGCGGGTCAAGCGGGAGGTAGCGGAGGCCGTGGTGGTGGACGTTTTGGGGGTCAGAGTGAGTATCGGCCAAAAACGGCCATTAAGTTTAGCCAACTGAACACTCCCATTAGCGAGATTTTGTAGAAGGTGAACCTGCCCGAGCCTTTTCCCATTACACCGGGAACTGAGGGAGCCAAGGACCAGAATAGTTATTGCGAGGTTCATAAAGATAAGGGGCACAAGACTGATGACTGTTATAATTTGAGAAGATTGATTCAAGGGAAGATTGATAGGGGTTTCTTGAAGGAATACTTGGAAGAGAATGTTTAGCGAGATGATCAGCGAAGGCCGGAAAGAAATTTGGTAGATGTTATCCATGACCCGCTGCCCAGTGTGTCCCAATTGAACAATCAAATTATGACTTTAACACATACGTTTGACGTTCCCCAGTTTCCCGCCAGCCAAGACAGGGTAATTAGCTTCTCCAGGCGAGAATTAGCTGTTACTAAGAGTCAAGGGAGTCAACCAATTATCATCATGATGTATCAGGCAATAATATTGTGTAGGGAGTTATGGTAGACTCTGGAGCAAGTAAGAATGTGCTTTATTATGATGCTTTTAAGAGGATGAATTACACGGAGGCTAATTTGGTGCCTCATAAGGAATACCTTGAGGGTTTTACTAATCATTCAGTTAAGGTTAAAGGTTAAAGGTACGATTATGCTGGATGTTGAGATTGGCGAAGGAAAGTTGGCGAGATGCGAGAACATTGAGTTCATGGTAATTGATCTCGTATCCCCTTACAATGCAATAGTAGGAATTCCATTCATGTTGAGCTTTGAGATGGTTCTGTCAATTCCCCATCAAAGGGTGAAGTATCCCACCTCCAATGGGATAGGCTGTTTAAAGAGTGAGGCGATCACAGTAGTAAGGAAGCAAAAGAAAATGCAGAAAGCTAAGACGGAGAGTACAATTTCCATGACTACCAAATCCGATTTCAGCCAATTGAAGATAAACATGGTTAAGATTGTAGAGGTGGCGAATGGTGATTCTGATTGGGTCGTGATGGATAGTATGAGAAATGGTACAACTATGATGGTGGCGGCGACAAACCAAGTTTCAGAGTTGGCATGCTGTGAATCTGGAGAGGAGCGGGAAGTGAATGTGATGGATGTGCGGGAATCTGATTCCGAGGCTCAGCGAGAATATATGCATGAGGTGACGATGTTGCGAGAATTTGATCCTGACATGGCTGAGCGAGATGATGCTGACGAAGGGAATTACTTGGCAATGGAGATGGTAAATGCAACGCCCAGTCTAAGTTACGCCAGGGTTATGAGGTTCATACAAATGGATGAGCCAAGGATTGAAGAGGTTGTTGAGGAAAATGTTGAAGTATCTATAAATGAGTTTGACTGTGATTGTGAAACTATTGAGGTGGAAGATGCCCAAGGGCGACCTACGGGGCTTGTCTTTGCTGATCCCAGGAAGTCAGTTGCCGCCTTATGCAAGAATTTGGAAGGAAGAGGTGGTGCATGGTTAGAAGAATTGCCAACAACATTGTGGTATGTCAAGACCACAATAAAGGTCTCAACAGGTGAAACAACATTTGCTTTGACTTATGGATCTGAGGCCATGGCGCCGGCTGAGATGGCACTGCCGACATACCCAGTGACTTACTATGATGAGGCGAGGAATGGACAGCGGCGATGCAACGATCTTGATTTGGTTGATGAGAGAAGGCTTCAAGCGAGAATGAGGATGGTGAATTATAAGCAAAGGAGAAAGCCCAACACGATAAGCGAGTAAACAAGAGGTCCTTCAATGTGGGTGACTGGGTGCTGAGAAGTGCGGAAGCTACGGGACCCAAGCCAGGCTTCACCAAGTTTAATGAAAAGTGGGAGGGGCCATTTCAGGTGTCCAAAGTTATCCAAGAAGGGACTTATCAGCTAAGGAGGCAAGATGGTGAAGAGTTGAAAAATTCTTGGAGTGTTGATCATCTGAAGCATTTTTATCAATGAAGTTGTCGCGAGTTTTTGTAGTTGTATCTTTTGATTTTTGCTCTAGATAACAAAAGTTATGTAACTTTTCTTTTAGGCATGTGTTTTGTGGGCCTCACATTGACGGAAAAGTTATGTAGAATTTGTCATTCTAGAATGATGTAACTTATAAATATGGTGGAAGAAGGATGGCAGGAATTACTCAGCGACATATTTTACTGTGATTAACATTTTTATAACAAATCTGACAAGTTTATTGTTTTGTGTTTCATGAATCAGTAAATGGAGGAGCGAGATCTGAGCAGGCGAAAAGTGACGAAGAAAGCGGCCATCAGAGTTTATAAAGAAAGTTGACAAAGGAGGTGGCCGTTGAGGCGAGATAAGGAAAGTGAGAAGGAATTGTCGCGAACACTTGGAAAAATGGATGCGGCGCCCTGGGGAGAGTCCCAGGCGCCAAATGGATGCGGTGACCTGGGGAGAGACCCAGGCATCAAAACTTGCGACCTGGGGAGAGACCCAAGCGACAAGTGGATGCGGCATCCTGGGGAGAGACCCAGGCGCCAAATGGATGCGGTGACCTGGGGAGAGACCCAGGCACCAAAACTTGCGACCTGGGGAGAGACCCAGGCGACAAGTGGATACGGCGTCCTGGGGAGAGACCCAGGCGTCAAGTGGATGCGGCGTCCTGGAGAGAGACCCAGGCGCCAAATGGATGCAGCGTCCTGGGGAGAGACCCAGGCGCCAAAGGGATACGGCGTCCTGGGGAGAGACTCAGGTGCAAAATGGAGGCAAAGATGGTAATTACAATGACGATAAGAATCACTTACGACGGTTGTCACTTAAGCGATAGAAACAGGTTATAATTGTTATCGTAAAGGCGGTGGAAATAAGTTAAGAGGATATATGTATAATGTGTCTAAGATTGTCGCATAACATAATTGGCGAGAATTTTAACTTGGGAGTGAGGCTCCCTAAAGACAAGCCTCACTTTTTTGAAGGGAGTAGTATGTATATTGAGATAAGACGGTAAGATTCAATCTTCGATGAACTATCGAAGCAAAATCAGAGTTATCAAAAGAAAGACAAGCGACATGAAAAAGTTAGAATGTACAAATGAAGATTTAAGGCAAGTCGCAAGAAGCAAATCAAGGAGAAACACTCATGATAACAAGAATGGAAGGATGAATGGAAGGATAAAGCAAAACATAAGATAAAAGGTTGCAACAGAGCGACAAGAAAACAATTACAAGTTATCTGGGCACAAAGGCCCACCATAAAGACTTACAGTAACAATTGTTTGCGACAAATTATAGTTACGAAAAGCAAAAAACGGAATTAAAGGACAGGAGGTAAATTGTTTGTTGCAAGCCAAAATTAGAAACAGAAGAAGTTGCGACCAAGATTAAACACACAAATCACTGGCCAGTGTAGGCAGCGTTAAGAGCGTCCTTATTTTTTTGAGTCAAGTCAAACAGGGCGGTAATGATGTTGTCGGGGCGGGTGTCAGGAACATGCCAAACAGCTTTGCCGAGAACGGCATCCTCCGTCGCTAGATGGATTAGCTCTTTGTCGCTGAAGGGCACCAGGGGATGTCCCTTGCGACTTTTGTCGCTGAAGATCGTTTCAGAACCCCATCTCGCTAGCATGGCGGGGGTAATAGCGGGATTGGCTTCTGCGGCAATTGTCCTCAAGGTATGAAGGATGGCATTATCAAATGCATCCATTTCAGCAGTTTCAGCTTTGGACTTCGCTGCAGCAAGATCATTTTTCAGCTTGGTCACTTTATTAGCCTTCACAAAGCTATCATCCCTAAGCCGCTGATTTTCGATGGTAAGCGCGGCAAGTTTGGCGGTATCCGCCTTGTACTTCTCGTTCTCAGCAGTAAGACGAGCGAGTTTATCTTCAGCATCCTTGTTCTTTTGTTTTAGCTCCTCCAAATGAGCTTTTCCCACAGCAAGGTCGGTATCAGCTTTGGATTTCTGATCCGTTAGCAGTTTAAGTGAAGCATCTCGCCGGGATACCCGCCTCTTATAAACGTTTGTCTCATGCTCAGCTGCAGTAAGATCCACCTCCAATTTAGAGCACTTCTTGTTCAATCCCAAGACAGTGCTACTAACCTGTGAAATGTAGGGCGACAATAAAATGTTAAAGTAAAAACTAAGGGCAGAAAGTTAAAGCGAAATAAAAAGTGAAGGAACCTTACTAAGGAAAGTTGGATTCCCACATAATATGCAGAATGAGCGGGATCCTCTTTCTCGACATATGCGACCTGATCAGTGTCGCTTGACCATTTTAAGGCCGTGGAACCCAGTAAGCAGGAAACTGGTTCCAGCCTTTCAGTGATGAGCCCTTTGAGGGCAGAGATGTTGTTAGCCTCCTGACACAGCGCTTTCATGCCCGCTTCATCCTCAGAAACTTGGAAGCCTTCCTCCAACCAGCTAGCACGGTGGCGAGGAGTTGAGCGAGAAGATGAGGGGTGATTTAGAGAAGCAGTGGGGCCAGCTGCATTGGTTTGAGCAGGAGGAGGAGGCGGAGTATTGGACCCGCAGGATTTTCTGATAATCCCCTCATTCTCGGCTCCCTGATGATCAAGAGGAGTGTCATCCTTATCTTCATTGTGGGTTTCATCTTCCTCTTCTTCTTTTTTTCTTCTTCTTCTTCTTCCTCCTCATCAACCAAGTTGAAAGTTTCAGGTTGGCCCTCTCGAGCAGGAGCGTAGATGGTTGTGCGTTGTCGTTTCTGGGGGCGGGGAGCGTTGGAAGGAGCTATCTTGCGAGATGTTTCAGTAACAATCCTTTCGTCTTCACCAGTCGCTGTGATGGGGATGGCGAGATCAGAAGCTTGGGCCCTGAGGCTTGCATTTCTGGCCAAGGCCAAACGCTTAGCTTGTTGCTCCGACATTCCATGGGCTAGTCTTTTTTGATTCATATCCATGGTCCTATGCACTGCGAGAAACAAGAAAGAATATTAGCGATATTAAAAAGTTGGTAGTAAATAAAGAAAATAAGAAACAGCGGAAACCATACGTTGTACTTCTCGCATTGCGGGACACATGTTTTGACCATTCCCGCAAACAGTGCAGTCCGTGCCAAATTTGTAACCCGTGTGACGTTCCCAGCCAGGCCAAGATTCAGTAAAAGTGATGGAAACTCGCGGAGGCACCGGCGGGAAGTCAAAAGAAAGTCCCACTTGACTTAGGAGCAAATGATCTGCAAGTATTTGTTGGATCGAAAATAGGGCGGGGGAAGGATCAGTGGTGCTGGCGTCGGAGAGAAGTTGGATCATTTTTGCTTTTAAGCGCTTTTCATCCTCATCCAAGGCCCATTTTTTGTCGATCTTAGGGTGGATCCCTTGCAAATCCGTGGGAAGAGCCCAGCCAACGCGGGAAATGATGAAGAGTGGATCATTCTGCCAATTATGGACTTTGGAGGGAAGGGGAGTAAGGATTTTTGGTTTTTTATACTTAAGCGACATTCGCAGGTCATGGGTTTGTTTGTCCTTTTGTTGGTACCCAGTAAACATATCCATAAGGAGGTGAGTGGTGGGTTCTCGCCGAAGAGCGCAACAAATAGTGAAAAAGCAGGTTAACACCCTAATAGCGTTTGGGTGAAGCTCAGCTATGCCGCTTGAGCCTTGAAGAGGACAAGTGAAATGAAGAGGTCCACAGGAATCTTGAGCCCAACATCTAGTTGGGACGGGAAAACTACGATGCCATCCTGTCTATGCCTAATTACAGAGAGAGACATCTCGCCATCATAGGCGGCAATATGGTAATTAAGATGGTCGATGTTGTACTTGGTATGATAAGGAGTTATATGAGGATTTTGGGAAAGGCTAGTTTCCGCTGCAGCTGAGGTGGAAGGGTTATTGGTTAAGGTTGAATTTCCGTCGGTTGAGGTTGAAGCACCAGGAACTCCAGAGTGGGACATCTTGCCTGAATCAGAAGAAGAGATAACTTGTTTATAACGGTTCCTATTAGCTAAAGATCTCGCAATGAGAAAATCAGTGTCAGAACTGTCAGAGTCTATGGGGGAACCATAGAAGCGACAAAGATGGTCGCAAAGCTCGCGAGGAGTGAAAAACGTTTTAGACATGGGGGCTGAGGAATGAAGAAAACATTTACCCCTAATTCCAATGGCGGCAATAATGGTGGGATCTACCCTATTAATTCTTAGATAGTTCACTAAGTCATCTCGTGGGATTCTTGCCCAGATGCCCCTAGTTAAGTAGTAAATGCCCCCAGTCCTCTAACACTGACCATACCTAATTTGTCTAAGGCAGTTCTTAAACCTAGCCATGGCGACAAGCAAAAATGTAAAGAAAGCAAGAAAAACTAAAAATCAAGTTGATTACCTGGAAAGTATGTAGGATCGTTGAGGAAGTCAAGTAGTGGTTGGAGGTTTGCCGGAATGTGTAACGGACTGCAGAAGGGGTCAGATTCCAGGTTGAGGAAGGGAGGGTAAATGGGCGAATAAATGGGGAATAATGATCAGAATTCAACGGAGAACAAGAATTGAAGGAAGATTTGAACGGAAAGGTACTGGAATGGCTGGGAACTGTTCGTCGGAAAATCTCTACGGTGGACGGAAATCGTGAAGGAGCTCTCAAGATCAGGGGAACGAAAAAGTGTAAACGTAGGAGGGGGGAAAGTATTTATATGAAGAGAATATCAAAGGGTTTTTTGAGAAACAGTCAAAAATTGATTGGCTCCTAAAAATTTTGATTTCCCCCCATTTAATGATTTCAAAATTCAAAACGTCTTTTCGTATGTCTTGTCACAGCTGTCAGTCAGTTGAGTGGGCTCAGGAGGTGACACGTGGTTCACAGGTGGCATAGTCATATGGCATCTCGCGAAGTGGTTGTGCGTAGGCGGGAAACCGTGGACAACTTAAATTTCTCGCCTGGAACATGAATGATCCAGGTCTCGAAATTGGGGGCTACTGAAGTGATTGTCAAAATAGGATTGAACTTGAACAGTACAATGGGCTTAGTGGGCCAAGTAATCTGGGATGGATCACGTGTGTTAAGGATGATAAAGGATAATAAAGTGAATAATAAATGGTACTTTTTACTTAGTTGGCGAGAATTAGTGTCTGCGACAAAGGCATGCCTAGGCGTGAGAGTAGGCGGTATGCGGGAAGCATTAACGGCGAGAAGCGATTTGATGTATTTGGCCTTTGGGCGGCGAGTGTTTGGTTAGACTAGGCGATTATCTTGGCGTTGTTCCCTTAGAAAAGTTGTTGCCAGGCGACAAGCGTGACTGACAAGTGGTAGGTGACTGTAACGTTGACACGTGGATATCCCCCATAACGGTCAACAGTTGATGTGACATAATAGTCAGTACTTTCTTACCCACTTCAAGGATGGTTGACCCAATTGCTAGGGATGATTGACACGTGTCCCTAAGAGTATGACCTATGATTGCATGGTGGTATAAAAACGTGAGATGTAACATTATTTGGTAAGTCATATAATCTCTCTAAAAACTCCCTCTCTTTGAATGTAGCTTCCGTTGATATCCTTTTATACCTCCAAATCAGTTACTTATTCTCACGCCGGAGGGGTTTTATCGGAGCCATCTCCGATTTAGTTTACCTTGTTTACTTGTGTGTAGGGATCAAGTTCAACCATCTCAAGAAGTTCAGCCGGAGTATCCTCCATTGAAGTTTGGTGAATCTTAAGAAAATATTTTTCGAAAAACATTTTTCAATGTTAGGTAGTTTCATTAAAGTAATTTTCTAAAGGTAAAATTAATACAAACAAAGAAAAATGAATGTTTTCCGAAAAACAACTTCCTTAGATAGAGATAAAAAATTCATTTTTCTTAAAAATCAAACTCATTTTTCATTGATCCGAAAAATATTTTTTATTGACTTTATTTTTTGGTGTTTATCAAATATCCAAAAATAGGAAAAACTTCCCCCAAACAAACAAACTGAGTCTGAGAGTCAATTATTGTCAATCTAGTATTTTTTCTTTACGAAATACTCCCTCCGTCTCCGTCGAGAGTACACTTATTTTTCTTTTGGTTCGTTTCAGTCGAGTGTGAACTATCAAAAATGGAAAAGATTTTAATATTTTATATTCTCCATACCCCACCCACTCATTAACTCCACTCATTCTTCACCATACAATTTATTCAACCAACCACTCATTAACTTCATTCATTCTCTCTCTTTATTTCCTACCACACATTTTCATTATCTTAATAATATTTCTTAATTGTTGTGCTCAAAACCTTGGTTCACAGTTTGGTGGGTCGGAGGGAGTAAGGGCTTAAATATTTAGACCTAAATCTTGATTGGTAGGAAAATCAAACACGATTAGATGGCTAAAACCCACACATCCCCACTGCCTAAAATAACGGCCAAGATTTGTCAAAGGGCCATCGTAACGCAATGAATAAGCGGAGAATCCCGCAGGTGAAGTAAACGAGGAGAGAGAAATATCTATCCATTCCAGCCAAGCCAACCTAGAGATAGAGAGAGAAAACACACACAAACTGTGTGTACTATCAAATCTCACACACAACACTTGTGTTTTCTCTCTCCAAAAACTTTCTCTGTTTTTATGATTTCAGGGCCCTTTCCGTTCAATCTCAGCCTTAATCCAGACCCACGTTTGTTTCTCTCTATCTATCTGCCCTCCTCGTCGTTTCGCTCATAACTTTCCCGGAAAAAGATGCTCCTGAATTTCGAGGTTAGCCATAAAGAAAAATGCTGTGTGTTAAAAAGTCTTTCTGAAGATTCTCTATATTTTTAATTATATCTTGGGTCGTTGCGTACTATTGAATTTATCGATTTTACTGAACTCAAAAGGGTTTTGCATATTCCTTACATTAATTTTTAATTTTGCGGTTATCTGATATATTCTCGCCGGACAATTTTTTTCTGTTCTCCCACTATTATGGATATTATGGATTTAATTTTAATTTTATGGGAGTTGCCTGAAATTTACAGCAATGTTTTGTTATCTGGGTTTGAAATTGTGAAAATTTTCCTGACTTTTCTGGGCTTGCTTTGGGTGATTGGGCATGATTCATGTTTCTTATGATCTAGTCGCTCCGTCCCAAAATGAATGTCAAAAAAAAAACTTTTCAAATTTGCTCCCGATTAACAAGAGCCAATTTAAAAAAAAAATAAAAAATTGAAGATACATTTTGGGACAAAAGTAGCACTTAATGATAATCAAATTTCTCATGTTTCTTATGATAATCAAATTTATAGAACAAATGATTTTCTTGTCTGTTAATGTCATGGCTGCCAATTTGTTCTTACTTTCTTATCATTTATTTTTGTTTGCAATTATTAGGCTATTAATGCAGCATTGGACTGTTCTTGATTGAATTAGAGAGAGAGAGAGAGAGAGAAAGAGAGAATTCGAAATGGAAGGGGATATATTATCAGGTATTATTAGTAACGGTGGGACTCAGTTAGATGGTAAAGTTTTGCAGACATTTCAGAAGAGCTTTGTACAAGTCCAAAACATCTTAGACCAGAACAGGGTGCTAATCAACGAGATTAACCAGAACCAAGAGTCTAAAATCCCAGATAATTTGACCCGTAATGTGGGTCTAATTAGAGAGCTCAACAACAACATTAGGAGGGTTGTTGATCTTTATGGCGATCTATCGAGCAATTTTGCCAAGTCAATGGATGCTTCATCCGAGGAGGAATCAGGCGGTACTACTAAATCTGATGGGAAAAAGAGAGTGAGATCCAATTAATCTATGATTTTGGCGGAGAATTCTTGGAGGGGGGTTATAATATGATCACCTATAATTGTAAGTTCTTAGTTCCAATGATTTGCCTTTATTTATATCTTTTCTTTGGGGTTACAAAATTCATGAATGCATTTCTGTGTAAGCATACAATACAGTATCTCATAAAAATGAAATTATGAAAGTCTTTTATTCATGGGTTTCTTATCTTCTTGGTTATCAAATCAGTGCTTATCCAATATAGACATGGGCGGATCCAAAATTTTGGAATTGCGTGGGCTTGGTATTTAAAAAATATATAGTCGGTGACTTAGATAAAAAATTGTTTAAAAAAAATTAAAACGTCAATTACATACTAGATCCGCCCCAGAATATAGAAATAAGTTGGTTCTTTATTTATTTGAGTGTCAAATTCTGCATATTTTCCTTATTTTGTAAAGCTTTTTGGGGGATAATGTTGTTTGATGACAAGTTGATTCTTGTAAAAGCTTTTTTAGTCCTCTAATCATCTCATTCTTTATGATTTATTTGCCCAGAAGGACTTTTGAATTTGGGTGGGTCTTCTTGATTTTCCCTGTGCATCATCTTTTCACTCATGGAAGACCAGTTCTAATGGCTACTTTCAAAAACCCTTTTATATGGCTATTCAAGTTTTTACTTGAAGATAACATTTCGTGGTCATTTCGCTATCACGTTATCATCAGAGAATTATAAAACATATGCCACGTACATGCGGATCCATAAATTTTTGTGTGGGTGGCCAAAAATTTCAACATATGATTCATAATCGTTGATATGATTCATGATCGTTGATACGCAAAATATTTATTTGGTGATAAATTAACAAAGTTTTATCACAAATCACATCTGAAACTACTTTTTAGATTTTATTGGCTTGCTAATCTTTTAAAAATATGTGATACTTTCAAAATCAATCAACTCTATTTTATTTTAGAATCATGAAATTGAATATTCTATTCGTCTTATTTATATTGGTCACATTTGAATTTAATAGAAAAAATCATAAATATTCTTGTTGTACATTTAAAAACTTTTAGTTTTGTCAAAATATAACAAACTGTAAAAAAAATTAGAGACAAAAGTTTTTTTTATATTAAAGAAAAATTTCAAAATATCATTTATTTTGGAAAAAAAAAAAAGGTAATTCAATTTAAGACGAAGGGAGTACTGCCTTGTCCCAAAATAAATTTCCAAATTTGCTAGAATAATGAATAGTATTCATTTCAGCACAGATTGACTAAGGCTTGTTTGACTTCCCGAAATTCTCCAACAGCAACTTATCTGAGTTTGTACCGGTAGTATAAAATTTAGATCACAATTAAAGTGAGTTTATTACTAAAAAGAGAATATGTTTTGTACTGTATTGTAGAAGAAAGGAGTACAATTAATGTAATCAGTCTAGGGCTAGGGTGGAAATTTAGAAAGTAATGATATGGTTATTAGATAATGTAAGTAATTTTGTAGGGACAGAAAGGTCCAATTCTTCTATTAGCAATGAAAGAGAAGAGAGGGGCCCAGCGAGTGACGTTAAGAGATTGAAGCTGACAAGTTCGAGTATTTCAAATAATGTCTTTATATCCTTCATTTTCATTTTGGATCCATTGACTCATAAGTTGGCTTCTATTAAAGACCAAGCAAAGTTATTTTCCTTGTAATAAGTTCCATTTTTTCCATTAATTAAAAAGATGTTGAATTTGTTAATTCAACACCTATGATGAGCCCAGACCAGTTAGATCGAACCCAAACTTGATTTGGTCCAAAGGTTCAGTATGACGTGGCCTTTCCAATACCGTCAGAGTCAAGACCGCGGACAGAGAGACCCTCAAGGTCAAGACGCGTTCCTCTCATCCCATTCCAGTCAAGACCGAAGGGATCCTGACCGTCAGCCTGGTGACCGCAGGAGTTATGACCGCCCCATCCGTGCCCGCGTCAAAGACCATTGACCGCGCCTAAGATATTGATCGCGGTCTCATACCAGACTCCCGGTTATCTCACCATACTCCCGATTAATATCAAAGCTTATTGAGCAAGTTTACTTACTGGCTCTAACAGTACAGTAACCGGCTCACTCCCATCACATTTAATGCGCCTCAGTCAGGCGCCTACTATTGCATTTAATACGCCGCGTCAAATACACGGCTCCTGTCCCTTTCAGCGACATTTCCTCTGGCAGTGAATCTTCCTTCCCTGACAGAGCCAATCAGATGCGGACACGTGTATCCGGTCAAAGACTAAAGTGTCCTTTAGGGCTGACCTCATGGCTTACGTGATTACGTCAGCGAGCAGCTCCCCATTGCTTATAAATAGAAGACCTTTGTCTCCTTGGACAAAGTAAGTGCCAAATTGCTATTTGTAAGTACCCAAATCCGGATCGTCCAAATCCGTCAGAAAGTTAACCGAAATCCGTTAACTGGCCCGCTCCAGGTTAATCGGAACTCGTTAAACTCCCCGTTGCCGTGCCAACGAAACGTCCCGGGACTGCCCCGTGCATCCCGACGTCGAACCGTACTTAGCACGTGACATCTCACGTAAAAGTATGGCTTTCCCTGAAAAACGCATTTTTCGGCACTTTCCGGGGGCGTTTCGGACATTTCCTGATCGTTATTTTAAAAACGGACAAAACCGGACCGAGGGACAAAATCCCACCTCGCCCGGTGACTCGTAGGGCACGTGGCGGCCATGCCACGTCCCTCTAGTCACCCTTCAATCAATTTCGAGGAAAAGACCAAAATGCCCCTGGTTTGCAAGCCAAGTCCGTGGGACTCACCGTGCACTTTTCTCAAATTGCCAGCAAGTCCCCTGCATTTCCAAAATTCCCAAAACCCCGAAATTCACCCAAGTCCCACGGACTCCTACTGCAATTTTCACCCTATAAATAGAAGTTGCTGTCAAAGGCAAGGAGAGGATTTTTTCACACCAAAAAATCACCACCCCACGGTCCAAACTGGTTTTTACCCTTTCCGAGCTCCCGTTTTGTCTCGATTCGCGCGAAACCTTCGTATTTCGATCAAATACGCACCCTACAACTTCGAAACAACCTTTCGAATCACTTTCCGTGTCCCGTATACACCTACCGAGCCAAAGGAGTCGACCCTAGCCATAGGTATAACTCCCTCTCTTCGAATCTTCCGTCTGCCTCTGCTACGCGCCGCCGCTATAATCAAGTTTCGAACGTCCGTTATCAAAATGTAGACGCCTCGTCTAACTGGGGTCCGATACGTTTTAGCCCTCGATCCTCTTTCTTTCCGTAAGAGAAGTAATCACGGGTTAAAACGGCGTTCCGACCCCGTTCCGTTTACTTTCATGTCATTTACAATTCCGAGTCGTTTGGCCTCGTTGATCGTCATTTACAATTCCGAGCCGTTTGGCCTCGTTGATCGTCCTTTACAATTCCGAGTCGTTTGGCCTCGTTGATCGTCATTTACGAATCCGGATCGTTTGATTCCGTTGACACCGCTTTAAATACTGTCATTTACAAGTCCGATCCGTTTGGATTGTGATAGTATTTACTTTTCAAAGTCTGAGTCGCAACCCGATTCGTTGATCGCATGTCATTTAATACGTATTTTTCCCGTAAAAATCGTTAACAATGTAATGCCCGGTTTAAAACCGGAGTTCGTCCGTCGAACTCTCTTTCAAAACGCGCGAAATGACGTTCGGCCTCCGAATGCTCATCTTCAAACTCAAAGCCGCCATTTGACACTTAAAATCATTTAAAACGCATTTTTCCCGTAAAAATCGTTAACAATGACTCGCACGGTTCAAAATCGACGTTTGCCACGCAAACGCTCATTTCAAACTCAAACCGACGTTTGTCATTCAAACGCTCGTCTTTTCAAACAAAGTCACCTAATCAACGTTTGTCATTCAAACCAAGATTAAGCTTGTCATTCAAGCCCCCATTTCAAAACACACACACCCACACACACGATTTCGAGAAAGGTAGAAAGACTCGTCATGCGAGGCGTTTCGCGATCTCGTCATACTCTACCCGAAACGTAACTTGACCTCCGAACCTAACAATCTCTCGGTACAAAAAGCTTTTTACTCGTTTTTGCTGCCAATAAAAATGATCCCCTTTTTCAAAAAAGCCTTTTCCTAAGTTTTTGCTACCAATAAAAACGACACCTTTTCACAATAGCCGTTTCTCAACGTTTGGGCTCAAAATACAAAAACCGCGTGGCGACTCCTCATTTTGTTCCTTCCCATGAAGCGAGGTCTCAGACACCAACCCTCCGCGAAAGACAACCGCGTTTCGCGTCCGCGCGAAATCCCGGTAATTTCTGGGCCAAGGACTCCTGGGAAAAGATACTTTTTCAAAACCGCCGATGTTTTCTAAAAGCCTTCCGTGGGTCAAACTTTCGTTTACCCTTCCTCGTTCTCGTGTGTGTGTGTTACTTTAAACCTCGAACGGTTTTTGTTTCGAAAGGCATTACATTGTCAACTTTTCAAAATCTTACCATGTTTGTGCATCCCCATTCATGTTTGATTTTCATTGCTGTCTTTTGAACTGTGCATCATAAATTCTTTAAGACACATTCTGAAAAATCTCTGTTTTACTCAGAAAAAGAATTTTAGTGACCGTACACTACGCGCACTTCGCGCCTCGGAACACCGCACTTCACGTGCACTTGCCGCCTCGGTACACCGCACACTACAACCCCTAACCCGGGATGGCCTTATCGCTGCACTCCGATTGGTCCGCCGTACACCTTTCGGGGCGCACGGGGTCGTCCCAAACATCCCATCCTAGCCCGTGTAAGCCATGCACTCTTTGTGTCACACTTTGTCCAAGACCTCGGTTGGTTTTTGGCCTAGCTCGTGTCATAAAGCCTAAGTGTATGTTTTTTATGCCGGACCCCGCTCCGAGTCAAGCTCGAGAGTTTTAGACCGAAGGTCGTTCCCGACCCGAAGTCTTGTGCTTTTCAGCCTTGACTTTGACGCGGAGCTCTGCCGAAAAATATACCCGAAGGTTCAATGTGACACCATGTCACCAAACCTCGCCGTATGTACCGTGCCAGCCACAACTTGGCCAACGCTAAAAGCTAAAGGTCTCTCGCACAAGCGAGTCAGGAGAGGTCATGCCCAAATTTTGGCACGACTCCCGCCTTAACTTAAGGACGTTGACCTCCACCGTGGCCCGTACGCCGCACACGTCGAAAGTTTGCGTGATCATCTAGCCTTAAGTTCACTTTTTCCTTTGTCGGTGGAACTCGCTTGCCTTATCAGACCTCGCTCGGGATAGTCCGTCCTGAGAAAGATGATCTACAATGGAAACGAGGGGCTTATAAGCGTAGTGACGAGATCCACTGATTAGAGCTCTAGGATTAGTTGCGAAAAAGAAGACACGCTCTTTTCCAACCAATTAGGACTCTGAGAAAACGCGCTTTAAGTAAACTTTAATCGGTAATCGCACATTGCACAAGCCCGAAAACCTTGAGCCAAATACCCTTTTCCGAAGCCTAAACCCTTCCTTTCGTTCCTCGCAGCCGAGCGTAGTGGTTCAGATTTCCGGCCGCCGCCTTGCCAGATCACGTAACGGCAGCTGCCGACAAGCTTCTTCGGTTCCCTCGCTCCTCACCTAATTTCCGACATGTCTAGCTCACTGAGAAATCGTGACGGGAAGGACCCCGCCACCTGCAATGTATATGACATTGGAAGAAGCCATCCTGCTTGTGAGGTTCACAAGAGTGCGTAAAGAAGATCGCAGAATTTCGTGGTACAGCCTTCCGAATGAGCGAGGTATAGCAAATATCCCCGCCGACGGCAGACTTTGTCCCGGTCGAGGATGACGATTCCCCGAAACCGCTCACCAAACCTTCAATCAGTTCCTCCCCGCCAACTTACGGATGCCTCCCAACCAAGGAAACAAATGACCTAGGCTCCATGTTGCCACCTCTCGTGGCAACCCCGTCAATTTTGGTCACCCCAGCTACACCCATCACTAATATCACCAGCACCGCTGACCATCTCAGATGCCAATATCCTCAATACCCTCCCTGTTCGTCCCGTTGCCTATACACGAATCCCTAAACACCGGGGACAAACCCCGATACAGCCGTAAAAGGCTCCCGTATATTCTCATATACCAAGCCTTCCACCTCCAATCACTACCGCTCACGTGGTAAAGCACCCGGCGCCGAGCCTCACAAACCCACCACCGGACCCAACCTTAGCCTGATGGTCGAAAGCGTATTGAAAGACCCGAAAGCCACCATGAGCAAACTCAAAGCAGAAACGCTCAAATCCACAGATCCGGAATGGTCACGCCTCTCCCCGCCAAGTTCGTAATGCCGAGATGGACCGATTCGATGGAACCGAATGTCCTCAAACGCACGTCGACACTTACGTTCTGCATGAGAGCAAAAGGAGCAACCCTCCAAAGAAATGGCCGACCACTTCCAAGATACGCTCAAAAGTTCGGCGCCGTTACGATGGTTTCGAGGGTCAAGCTCGCGGATCGCCACACTGGGAACAGATCGCAACATCTTCCCGGAACGGCATGCATCCAACTTAGAGCGGGAAACAAGTCGCGAGGACTTAATCACCACCGAGCGTAAAGCGGATGAAAGTGTTGGGGAATTCTACAAGAGATGGAGCCGGAAACTCTCCGAAATCATGGAGCCACTCTCCAAAGACGAACAGATGCGATCTTCAAGTCTTGCTTGAGACCGTCCATCGAACTCTCATCAGCCACAATTTCTTCCTGCATCTCCGGCCACGGTCAATGCCGGCTCACAGCTCGAGAAGGATCTCAAGGAAAAGTTGGCTACCGCACAGCCCATACGTATACCGCTCAACAACGCATTCAATCCCGCACCGGCCCCGCAAAGTGGAAAGATACGTCCGTCAACTACGTCCATCGTGGACAATGGGCAATGTAAAACCCAGCCCCGCAAAGCAACAATTCTACTCGGGCTGTCGTACACTTCGACAAGTTGGACATGCCACCGAGCAAGATGTTGGAAGGGTTAATCAAGGAGGGTCTCCTTAAGCCCGTGGCCAATTACAAACCCAAAGTTCCCGTAGCCAATGCGGACAAGAGCAAATATCGCGCCTTCCATCGCATCACGGCCATACCACTCGACAACCTGTTTGGGGTTACGATACGAAATCCGTAACTTGATAGAAGAAGGCAAGTTAGAGCGCCCGTGGCCCAATACAGCTGAATCCCTTTCCGAACAATAACAACGTGAATTCCATTGAGCGGGTGCCCAAGAAGCGTGCCACGTAACCCGCCCGCCTCTTTCACCTGGATCCTCCTCTAATGTCCACATCGCCTACGATGTTTGTGATTGCTCCGCCCGCCCGGAGTACGAGTCTCGAGAAACCGTCCTGAGCAATCCTCCGAGAAAACAAGAAGAAATCCTCTCAACAAAGAATCGAGAGAAAGATACGAAGCCGGAGATACCAGCCAGAGGTACACTGGGAGAAACCCTCCGGAGGTTCGACTACTACGCATCGTACTCCAAAGCCCGCCCTCTTTGCCTCCAGCCATGCAGCCTCTAGAGCGCATAAAGGGAAAGCCGAAAAGCCCAAACGAAACCGCATCTGCACTGAACACCGAATACCTCAGATCTTGGTAGTCTTATCACAAATAAGCCTAACCCTCCACGGATCGCCCAAGATTCAACTTGTCCAAATTCCGAGCCCGGACCGGTAAAGGAAGATCAAGGTCGCCTTGGCAATCGCACTCGATCAATGTGCTAACCAAGGGCGGCAACCGCCACAGCAAATTTCAACATACTCCCCGAGGTTCCAAAGAAAGGCTTTACCTCGCAAAGAGGAAGACAGAAACGAATGGCCGGATGACTCTCCTTCTACGGATAGAGACGAGATCTACGACTCCCGCCCGTATGGCAAAGATGATCACGTTCGTGATTGAAGACTTACCGAGAGATGCCTCTGGCACAACGAAGCTCAGACATCACTCTCAAACTCAACACCATATCACTCCCTGAGTATCGGGTAGATAACGGGTCACCGTTAATGTCCTCCTCTCAAGATGACGCGAGCTCTCCGCATCCATGAAAGCCATTTGATACCGTCTACTCGGACTATCAAGGCCTACGACAACTCGTCTCTGCCCCATCCTGGGGACAAAGTGACTCGAACTTTGGTTCGAAACCCAAATGGTGCCAAAGAAATTCCACGTGATGGACATTCCATCCGAGTTCACAGCTCTTTGGGACGCCTCGCTACACCACATGAAAGCCATAGCTTCCACTCTCCATCGCCGCGTCCAAGTTCATTAACCTACAGGAGATCTCGGTCATCCGAGGGGACAGCTTTCCTCATAGAAACGAAGCCGAGACAAGAGCTGCGTGTCCGCACTCGTGCACCGGGTTACCTCCTTCTAATCAACCAAGGGACTACCGGGCAAATCTCATCGAATCCCTCGTAGTCCGAGATGCTAACTATGTAAACGTACTCGAGCAAAGTGCACTCGGCGCCCGATACATCAAGTTCAACTGCTGTTTCCAACACTGAGGCAGATTGGAAGGAAACGCCGAATATCGCCATGATACGGGCACATAAACCCCGCCCCAATCCGAGATTTATCAAGCATCCTTCAAACTCATTCTCTCGCCCCGCCATGCGAGGAGATCTTTGTTATAAAAGTCGACAAGTATCGTCATACTCATCTCGATGTATGACCGTATGGAAGGTCCTCTACGAGGGATTCCCCTAAGCCCTTTCCGCCAAGCATGGGTACGAGATTTTCCTAGTCGCTCCAAAGCAACGCAACCCGACGCAATACGTCCCTACACCCGGGATTGAAAGCGATCAGATGACGATGAATCTGGACTCTCCGGAGTCGAGGACGCGTGCACCCGCAAGCGCACCTCCGCATTCACATGCTCGCTTTGAGGACGGAACTCCTTCCGATCGTGTCACTTACGACCAAGGTTCCAATACCATGGAAATTGTCAAGCTCAACGTCCAAAGATGCATAGCCTATCCGATAAATGGAAGCACGTGATTCACGCAACGAGGAATCCCTCTCGATCAAGTAAAGGACGACGACTTCGTCAATATCATCTATTCCGTGTATCCCGATGAAGCCAAGGATCCCGTCCTTGTTATCGATTCTCGCAACACCAAGGTCACCCTCGATGACCGCCTCGCTCACGGTAAACGAGGCTCCCGGCCAAGCGAGCTCGTAGCTCATCACTACTTCCGAGTACCAAACCTCCCCAGCTGCAACCGGCCCGTGCCGTCGCCAAGCTTATACCCTCAAACGCCTCCAAGGCCAAGGGCAACAAAGAAAGGAGACCAAGCTCCTCACCCCGCTACAAGTCGATCAACCTCGGGAACGCTTCCGGCAGCCACCCCGAAAACATCTCGTGAAAGTTTCCCCGCAAGGCGTAGTCGCCTTCCGGACACGGAAAATGACCACCTCAGCATCAACATGCTTCAGGTTCGATTCTACTCCAAATCGTCACGGCCCCGGATTCGTACATCCCGCGCCGATCGCTAGCTCTGATAGACTTGGCGATCGAACGCAGATCACGAGACCGTCAACATTGCAATTCAATACTCCCGGGTCAATCAAGCGTATACGGGCAAACTTCTTGGTGATCGAGATTAAGGAAGTGACGCATGGAATGTCCTACCCGACTTCCTTCGTCAATATAATCCAGTGTTCCCGCCATTCGGCGATTTGAATGTAATCACGGTTCGACACTAGCCGTACGATGCGCACTCTACGGAGACCGCCAGTCTCGCAAGGAAAGCTCTCATGGAACTAGCCGCTCAAGAAAGTCGTCTTTGGGACGAAGACCAAGCTCGAAAGACCTACGGGGACCAAGCTCCTTAAAGTGTCACACAGTAAAAGCCTTCTGCATTAAAGCTGAGGCCACTCTGCACTGGGCCGACCTCAGGAGTTTCGCCTCTACGGTAACTTCCCTGACTACCGTTCCTGCTCATCCAACCCCTCTGCTGTGCGAGTGGTGGTCAACGGTCCCGATGACCTAGGAGATGGAACGACACGGCAGTAATCGAATCCTGCCGCTTACCTTCCCGAGGAAAGCAAGTTCTCTCGTGAAAACGACGATGAAGATGATGAAACCATTCTCTTCCAAGCCGGGCATGAAGTCAACAAAACCGGACTCCCGAGGGTCCCGGAGGATGGGAACGGATCATTACCGCACTCAAATTGAAAGGCCAACTCAGGGAGGAAGGTCTATTTAAAAACAGAGGAGGATGGAAATTGCCTCGAGCAACTACTCAGTGGAAATTCCACACTCCACGGCCTTCATTTACGTAAACGATCAACTGACAAGAACCGGTCACATTGCGTATGTTCGGGAAGCCGTGTAATCACTCTTCCGACATACCCGCCACTCGATAAAGCAGTAGAAGAAAACTCTCCCGATGGAGGTTTACCTAGATTGCCGCACGCAGCTTCAAAGCAAGCACCGGCTATTCTCATACGGGAAGAAACGCAGGCATTAACTTCGACGCAGCTCCGCCGCAAGAAGGTTGATCTGGGCCCGTGAGCTGGAGGAAAACTAGCCAACCACGAGTATCGCTGCACTCCAACTCCGGCATCGCCCGAGTATGCTCGCAAGAAGGAAAGGAACGCGATATACCGTGAAGAGATCAAGGAGACCGCTCGTTTGAGCCGAGAACTTCCAACCTCCCCCGAGGGTCCGCAAGCACGCTCCGCAGCAATCACTGCACTTGTACTTACATTCGAACAGCCTACGCTCAACCGTAGCTACCTCCCGCAGAGGCACTCTAAGCCCGTGATCCCGGGACAGATCCGTCAAGCTGCCGCCGAAGCTCCGGAATTCATCCACAATCAATGAGTTGAGGGAAGACATATGGCCCTACGCTACGAGGAATCCTCCTCTAACTATGGCTCAACTCGTAAGCGGCTGTTCGAAGTGGACCAAACCCGATGTCGCCTGTTCTAACCCGATCGGGTCAAATCCATGCATTACCACCTAAGGCCACTCAAAAAGCCGACTGAGCTGAATTGCAAGCCCGCCAGCTCAAGACACACAAGTTCCTTGAAAGAGGACCCGATCCTCACTCACCAAGCGCACTGTGCAAACATTTCCCTCGTCTCTCGTCACCTCCTCTTATCCTCACAAGCTCAAGCTAGAGGAAAGCCTCGGCCCGTACCATGGTCCCCGCGGACGCAACCCCATCATTCGATGATTGGTAACATCCACTATGGCAACATTATCACCTTCACGTATTCGGGACCTTCCAAAATTTGGGGCCGATCACAATGAGCCGCTCTACATCACAAATTGGGGCCCAACTGACGAGCTGTCGCCTTCCCCGCGTGTTGGTAGACTGAGGTTCCTAATGAATGTCTTCACACCAAGATGATGGACCCGCTTGACATCAAGCCCACGCATCTTAAGCCTTCACCCACACTGTCAAGGCCCATGACTCTACTTCCCGTACACCCCTGGTTGCTACTCTCAACATCCTGTTCTGCAAGCGGGTGATCCCCACCGACCCAAGTGTGACATTCCAATCACTTTCACAGCCTATCCCTGGGCGTTCGGCGCATCAAATCAATGGCGTGGCATCCACCTCTTCACCAAAGCCTCAAGTTCATGCAAGGCAACGAAGCAACCACGCCTACTGCGACGTTGTCACCACCGAGGGGACCAAAGACTAACGACATTCCAAAAGATTGGAAATCAAGCATAATGATGACATGCCATTAACTGGATTCACTCGAGACCTCCAAGATCCAAATATGCAACGTGGACCTTCCACTGCCTTCACGATCGATTCCTCCCGCCACGAGGATGATGAAACTCATGAACTTCATCCTGTGACCGGCTCGGCAAAGGTCGCAAGGCCGCACCAAGTTATTGAAGTCAAGGGACCACACCACGGTCCGTGGGCTTCGACTACGTGCCAACACCGCCGACATCAAGGAAGACAAAAGGCTCGCCCGCACCAAGGCAAGCGCAGCTCGCAGGAACCTCCGACGCACACCCAATCTCCGACTACAAATTTCGACCTCGCCATTACTTCACCAAGTGGAACCGACAGTAATCCCGAGGGGACCGTGGAACCTACAAACCGTAGACCGACAAATGAACCGACAAAGAAACTGAGGGACCGATAAAGTGGAACTGCACGAAGATGAAAAAGAAGCAGGATAGTCAACGCCAAGACTACGGAGAATGGAACAGCCTAGCACGGACCTCAAGCGTTTCGTAGGACTCAAAGTTAATCCGATGCGGGAGCGTTCAACATCGCGCCTACTCGACCAACCGCCACTCACCCGGCCCAAAGATGAGTACACATTCAAGGGAATCCTGTGACTGAGTGAGCAACTCAAGGTACTCTCCATGGGAAACAAGTTGTTCGGATCAGCCGAGGCCACATTCGAGACAAGAAATCCAAAGCGGAAGGAACCAGACCATAGAAAACGCTCTCAAAGGACCAAGCTTTACGTAGAGTCTGTTTCTCAGTCAAGAAGTCGTCAGCAGGCTGCCCAATTTGATCTGACTCGGCTCCACAACAAGATGCATTTATCGCCATGATAGGACAAGCAGAGCCCAAGCCTCTCGATCCCCGGCACCCTCCTCAAGCATTCCCGAAGAATGCCATCGAAGAAATTGGGTAACTTTCACCTGACTCAAGGGCAAGCTGTAGCCGTGTGCACTGGAAGCCACAAGTCAGGCCCGCACTCCACATCTCCCTAAACCTCGGTCTCAAACCTCCTCTCGAGTCACCTCTGTCGGGTAGTCCCGCCCTTCCTCGAGTCATCCAACGGCCTTACGCCGAGGACTATAATGTCAGAGCTAACTTCCATGTATTCCCGCTTCGTGTGCACGAAAAAGTCCGACCTTTCTAGTATCTCATCACTGCCACTTTAACAACTCGATAAGTTAACAAAACAACTTAAAAGACGTTAATAATTCAATTGATAAAGAAGCTGTACATACATTAAACGAACACATTGACATTAGGAAGTTCTCGGTCGTAGCTCAGAAGCTGACCGACTAGAGGGGACAAATCCGGGCCCAAGCCGCACGAAGAGGTTGCGACTCAAAGTGAATCTGGGGAGTCGCCTGCAAGCAGCCTAAAGAGACATGGCAAGTGGCCGCCTTTCGCCGATGCGCAAAGGAAGCCCCGATAAACCTCCTCCGGAGTATAAGTTTGACAAATGTTCGCCCGGTCATACTCAGACATGCCAGACTCGATCCCTCAATCGTGGAGCACAGTAATCTTCCCGGATCCCAAATCCAAGCCTGTCACAAAAATGGGAGCCATGCGCAAGATCAAGCCAGCAGTAAAGGGTCCGATCGCAGATGTTAAAGAAGAAATTGAGAAAATGCTCCGAGTCGGGTTTCATCAGAGTAAAGGATCGAGTACCCGACTTGGCTCTCCAACACGCGATCGGCCACCAAGGCCAACTGGGAAAGGTCGATGCTCCAGTGGATTTCCCGGATCTCAACAAGGCCAGCCTCTAAAGATGATTTCCCACCGCTCTAACATCGACATGCCGGTCGACACCACTGCGACCTCGAAGTAAAGTCCTTCGTGGACGGGGTTTCGGCTGGCTGATACAACCGTATCAAGATGTCCGAGGAGGATCAGCTAAGGCATCGCCTTCACCACCTCCACGCTGTGGGACATACTGCTACACCTGGCCATGCCATTTCGGGATTTAAAGAACGTCAAAGGCTGCATCAATGCCGGCCGCAATGCCCCTCTTCCATGACATGAGCTTATCTACAAAGAAATCGAAGTATATGAAGCGACGACATCATTATCATTCCACTCTTAAGGGATCGACATGCAAAGACATTTACAGTATCTCGAGGAAGTTCTTTATGTAGTACTCTGTAAAACACTCCACGAGGTCAACTCAACCTCGGCAAAGTGCACCTTCTAAGGCCAAGCCGCCGCACGCAAGGTAATCGGGGTACATGATTACGTGCAAAGCAGGCACGGTATCGAAGCCGATCCCGTGAAAATCAAGGCCATCATCGACATGACAGCGAAGCCGCCTCAAATCCCCCTGGGCGACAGTGAAGAGCTTTCACGGGAAGACTTCAAGAGACATCGTCGCTTTCATCAACCGCTTGGCCGACACATCTCCGCGAGCCCACATGCTCAAACCGATGACTTAAAAGAATGCCGACATCAAATGGGACTCCGAGTGCCAAATAGCTTTCGAGAAGATCAAGACCTATTTGGCTGGGTGAATCCCCAATTCTCAAAGTGCTGCCTCCGCCACATTGAAGACAAGCCACTACTCCCGTATACCGGCAAGAATGCACACTGTTCCTATTCGGAGCAACGCCGCTCGGCACAAGAAACAGAAGATTCCAAATGTAAAAGATTCCAAGGCCAAGGTCGAATGACAGAATCTACTTCTCGTAAGCCGAAAGCTTCAAGGAAGAAGTGAACCTCAAACTCTACTCAAGATCGTAGAAAACTTCCATACCGCTTGCATGCGGTAGTCGAAACCGAAACACTACATGCAGCCGCATTCGCAGTGCTCCTGGCTCTCTCCAAAGTGGACTCCCGTCCGATAGTCTTTCTTGGACAAGCCATCCCCGCCAATGTGCGCTAGCAGCAAGTGGGTCATTCTTCCCGTCGAAGTTCGACATCAAGTACATTGCGGGTCGAAAATCAACAAAGGGCAACAGTAATGCGCAGTATCAGCCTCGCGACTCTCCCAGAAAGCTGAACCTAAGCGGTCCCGATCCGCACTCTCCTGGACGACGGAATCTTTCACTTGATGCAATGCGAACCGCCGGGCAACTCTTCTTCGATGGGGCACAAGGTCAGGGTATGTAATGGCATTGGAATGCTCCTGTCGATCCCAAGGACGAGCATACTCCCATAGTGCCCATCAAGCCTGAATTTTGAAGCAAACCAACAATTTGCAAAATATATACACGAAGCTCAAGTGCAAAGCAGGTTTGGAAGCCGCCCTCGAAAGCACAAACATTCTAGAGTCAGATGTATATGGAGACATGGAGACTCAGCATTGATCATCAATCAAGTATCCAACAAATGGAAGCACGGTAGATTCCGCTCTCTCGAAGGGTACCACTGCGTATAATACGTGAGGAGCTCATTGGCCTCGCTTCAAGCGGACATCTCTTTTCACTATTTGCCAAGAGACAGAAACCGCTCGCGTATGCCCCGGCAACCCTCGCCTCTTGTCGAAATTCCCGAAGGGAAAGGGTGTAAAACCCTCACAAATAGGCAGATAATAGGCACACGGGAAACACCCGCCTACACATTCAGCCACAGATCAAAAAGAAGAAAAAGAAACGATCGACTAATCCCCTTCGTATAATCAAATTTACTACAAGTTCTCCAAAGCTTCGAGTAAGCTTCCTTCACAAATGAAGATGAGAAAATACAAAGAATGGGATCAAAGCCAAAACATGCGACGCGGCATTAAAACGCCCTCGGCATCCCATTTCGTCATTTCACCTAAAGTGTCGAACTACTATGACCTCGAGCCCCTTAGTCCAATTGTAGAAAGTGGGAACGAGGCAGCCATCATTGGTTCGGGTCTAAAAAACAAAAAAAAACAATAAGCATCAATTGCTTGTGTTTTCGAAAAACTCTTTTCATTTCAACCTACAAATTCATAACTAAGTATAAAACATTCTTTCGATGAGTTCAAGCACTGGCCAACTCGACTCGCATACACGCTAAAGCAAAATCTACAATAAAACATTAATCAATTAATGTGGTTCTCGCACATAACAATACCGGTGGATACTCGGGATGCAAGCCAAGCGTCAACTCTAGTTTCCCGTACTAGGGTCCCTTCTCATCCTTCTTCCCTTCCTCTCCTTTCCCCCTGGCGAGCTGTTCCTCACCTTCGCAGAAATATCTTCCGTAGGCCTTCTACCTCGGCCTGTCAGGGACCCTTCCCGACGCCTCCAGTCAAGCCTCGTGGTCGGCCAACACAGCCCTTTCTCTTCCGCTCGCTCTCGAGGCTCGCCTCAAGCTCGAGCCATCATCGCAAAAGGCTTGGATTGGCTCTCCCGATCAGCTGACCTCTGCCACATAATTCCGGCCTACGGCATCGCTGCGCACGATTCCTGTGGTTAGCCCTCGCCTTCGTCCTCCTCAATGTCAAGCTCGTCTGTGTGGATCAAGACACTCAACAGCCACTCCGTCTTCCACACAAGATAGGCCATCTCGTGTCTCCCCATACACTCTTCGTACTACCCGTATATTGCAAGCCGGATGCAATGCTGCCCTCTCTCCAAAGCAAAGAGAACCCCGGGGCAGTGAAAGTGACGTGTACTGCCACCACCGGTGACCGACCACACTGGGCCGAATGATCCTCCTTCCATCCGCAGAGATCCCCACCTCAAAGGTAGCAAGATAATCCTTACCGATCGGGGGGCCTGCGGGCATCTCGCTCCAGCCCGTACCGCCGCGTTGTAACCAATGATGGAATATAGAAAGACGCCTCGAGACATGCCCCCCGGCACTCCGACGATCACCTGCATCCCTCCCGCGAGCGGGTCCTACAAGTCTCAGAATCTCCCAATCGGGGAACCCACCATCGCAAGTGATGCGTGGCTAAGTCTCGGCCATCCAGAGCTCCCAAACACCGGGATTACTCCCTTATCACCAGCAGGACGCCGCGATGAAAGACTCAAGCGCCACAGACATTGGCACCTCGTGCATCATCTCGGCAGCCTCTCTCCCTCAACCACACGGTCAAGCATAGCTGGGACTCCTCCCCACTACGTATCGAGCTACACGGCCGCCATCCGCACTATGCCAGGAACGCTCTCGCCCAAGACCAATGGGCACGATGTCTCCTCCACTCCTGGCACCGCTCAAGCCACAAAGTCCAAAAGACACCGTGATGGCACACACCTGTGAGACGCTTAATGCGGCTGAACAGAGTAAAGCAATCACGCACAGAGCAAACGCGTCCCCACGCAAAGACGTCCTCGCCTCCGGTAAATCTTTCTGTGGCCCGAAATAAGTCAACAGTAATCTAACTCCAGTACAAGCATCCCCAGTATGCTTCTACCAAATGAGATACCAACAAAGACACTAGCTTCTCAACAGCCGCCATGCCAATTCAAAGATACGGAAGAATCTAGTCGTCTCTGCTCAGGTCCTCCTGCACGGCCCTGAAATCTTTCAAACGTAGGAGTGACTTTCGTTGTACGAAAAGTCGTACACATTCCTCCTTACGTCCTGTGAATCCCGAGACGCCGGGTTCTCAAAAAGATCCCACCCGGCATGAGCTCCTTCAAAGCCCAAACAGATTTAATCCCGTAACAACCTGCCTTCGAAAACCTTTTGTTCTCGCTCTCGTGTGGTTCCGTCACTCCACGATCGAAAGTTGTCCAAATATCGC